>CAUYLG010077641.1:0-388951 GCA_963573385.1 Cacajao melanocephalus
ACAAAGGGATAATATAGAGAATCTACAGAAAACTTAAACAAATTTACAAGAAAAAAACAACCCCATCAAAAAGTGGGCAAAGGATATGAACAGACACTTTTCAAAAGAAGACATTTATGTGGCCAACAAACATATGAAAAATGTTCATCATCATTGGTCATTAGAGAAATCCAACTCAAAACCACATTGAAATACCCTCATCTTTTAAAAAAGAGGTTAGAGAGAGATAAGGAGGACTTAATTGAAAAGCTGAAGTCTATCGAAGTTTGAATTCCTAATTAGGCATATTTTTCAGGATTAGGGTTCTATATGGTTGAAGAATGGGACCTACACTTGGGACAGAGACAATTGAAAACATGACCATCCTAATTTTAAGCCTCCAGGCTTCTTTGGGTCTATTGAACCTATAGAATGGTCTAGTTCTGATTTTTTCTCTGTCCTCTTCATAACGTGAAGTGTATTTTCATCAGTATCTTCCCACTACCCTCATGGCCACTAGCTGAAAATGGAGAAAAGGCACAGAATAATAGAGACAAAGATGTGATGGACTTTATAAAGCACTAAAGAAACTATAGCCTGAAAAAAGATTTGGTCCAAGCCAGTATTTACTGCCAGAATCAGGGAAGTAAACATGGGACTGAATTCTGAGAGTGCTTGATCATGAGATTCAATGGAGGAACACAAGATGGGATAGGCGAGTATTTATTGTTTTAGAAACACTCTCCCAAAGTACAGCATTTACACACTGACATGGATACTAGAAGACAGTAAAATCTTTCTACTAGGATGGCTTCCAGTAGCCTGGAAAAAACATGATGACTCACCCTAAGTGAAATTTAAATGACAGAACTGCCATAGCAGATAGTGGAGAAAAAAAGAAAAAGGCTCAGGGAAGTGGGAATACTGTAATTTGTGTACTATATATTTAAGGCCAAATGACTCGGCCAAACAGAAAAGCCCAAGGACATAAGGAATGTGCTAGAGAAAGGGATACCATATTTACCATAAATTTCAAAGATGGCCTCTGTAGGCCACAGCAGGGATGCCACTATAGTAGTACACTCACTGGTATCAATGGATGTGATAAGATCTTCAAAAATCAAGAGCAGATAGCAGTGCTTAACTATCAGAAGCCAGATGAATAGTGTTGTTGTAATAAGCAGTAGACACACAGTAGCAGACATGGGTACCTTCCCTACCAAGTGTTCAGGAGAGAGTTTATACAATACAATTTCCCTGTGTTCTATGAGAAGTCAATGAGGATACTACTCAATTTGTTCCATTAAAGGAAATGTATAAAAATAGATGACCAGGAGATTGTGGAGAGTTGTCTGAGTAAATATCTCAATTTTATGTCCACATTCTGCATCTAAAGCAATTTTCAGAACCAGAATTCATTGACTTAAGTGGTAGCAAGGGCCTTAGAAGAAAATCCCTATAACACCTTGGCAAATATACATGTTAACTGTTCCTCCAAGTGCATGATCTTTTTGAAATTAGAGTTTCCTTATTCTGTTACTGATAAACATTTAATTTAGATTAAAAATGATAACTCAACTGTCATGTTTGCATTTTAAGGTGCTCAAGGTGCTCCACTTGCCTGTTTTAAAGAAGTTAATTCTCTGAATGAAAGATCTGAAAACTGCGGTTTTAAAAATTCACCACCATTGCCTTGTAAACAGAAGTACGTATGTAGAAAATGATTGTTTCTTTGAATCATAAAAATTATGTATTTTTATCAAGAGACACTAAGGAGTAATGAACATTAAATTTTATAACATAGCAATATTTTCAAATACCAATGCATATATTTTTTCTATACAATTCAGGATTTTCTATTTTTTTTTCTTGATATCATCCTAAAAATGAGAATGGACAATAAAGGCTCATACTTAGTAATAGAGAAAGAAAGTGGATATACACTGCCAGAAATCAGAACTGCTACTCTATGTTGAGACTTCAAATTAGGTTTTGTATTAAGTATATAAATAGCAACAATCTTAAAGCAAATCTTAAGCTTTGATTTTTAAGACATAGGATTGTTGAGAAGAAGAAAGTTATTTATGCTTTTATTGATTGTGTCCAAAACATCAATATGTAAAGCATGGAATTATATATTAATAGCTAAATTCAGACTGTTGGGACATAATGTTACTATAATCTGTGTAATAAAGGGATTCATGAAATCCAATAATTAATAAAAGAAGAGCCTACCCCATAACGAATGTTTCCATAATTTTATCTTCCTTAATTTCATTAAAAATTAAAGAATCATAAACATTTGTGACAGAGCCAGATTCAAAAAATTAGAGAATGGGAATAACATTAAAATATTAGATACAATTAATTCAAGGAGAAGCAGAGATTTCTTTTAGTCTCAAAGACATAACCAAGAAAAAAACATAAAATCCTCAGGTAAGCACCACACTCAGTATCGTTCAAAACAATATGGTTCCTTTATAAAGATGAGAAATGGATGAAGAAGGTATGCAGTGGGGTGGGACTAAAGTAGTATCCTCCATCACCCTCCTCCATACATGAAATTACCATGGGTTATGTATGCTGTGGAGAGGATACAGAGCTTCCCACTTGCCCCAAGACAAGGGGATTAGTACATGGAAAGAAGAAAGATGGAATCACAGAGAAAGTACTGATGGGTGGGGATCTCAGGAGGAGACCCTGCATAATCAGCCACACCTGTTGGATATTAATATAGGGCACCAGGGGTCAGCAGTCTGAGTTATGCCACAGTGGATCCTAACAAAGACAGGAGGTGGTGGCATGGCAGCCCTATTAATCTCTCTCCCTGATGTTCAGAGGCATATCTGCTGCCCTTCTGATTATTCATGACAAAAAGATAAAAGAAACCTGGAAGAAATTGTGAAAGTTAGCAAACATGACTCCTTTGGACTTTGTCTTATGTGATAATAGTACGTGGATTTTCCTGAAATAAAATCATTAGATGAAACTATAATTGAATAGCATACATCATCTGATCTAAACAGACTGTGATTCCTTTTCAGAAAAGAAAAGATAGTTCTAAACATTTAACCACAAATGCAAATTTTTGGAAAATGGACTTGGGGGAAGAATCTGTACTCGGTAGCCAGACTAGAAGGATATGTACATACTATGCAAGTCTGGTTTAGAATACATTTATAGAAAGAGAGCAGAGCCCAAATCAAAAGAAATATTGAGACCTGGTAAAGTAGAAAAGTTATGCTGGAGGAGGGACAAGAGTGGAATGCAATTTAGGTTTTGGCTCTTAATCTCATTTTAATCTTTACTTCTTGATGTAATTAAGCTTATTCTTCTGATACTGAATAAACCTCAAATGGTCTTTTACGACAAATGGGTAAAATTCTCTAAGAGGAGACTTTTGATGAAATAATAATGACATGTTCAATAGACATATATCAATGGCTAAAAATGATTATTCTCATTGAGGATGGTATTTGATAATTAAATTTTAACAATTTCAAGTACAAAAAATGACATAGATTATCTTTCAGAACAAAGTCTAGATATACTGTTAGCCTCATAGGGAAGCTAATATTTTACCCAATGATAGATTACAAATGGCAAAATAAAGTGTCTATGGGATAAGATATAACCTTTGGTATGTTGGTGGCATGGCGGGGATCTAAAAGTTCTTAAATTTTTAACAGATAAGCTTAAATATACTGGAAATATCTGTATGTTGGGAGAAATTGTGGATCAAAATGAAAAGTGTGTATACTGCCAAAATGTACTGTCTAGAGATCTGACAGGAATGATAGGCACAATAAAATTGTGCAGAAAGAGAAATACAATTAACTGCCCTCAGCAAATTTTGTGTAATAAGTGACCAGGCTGGCCAAGCTATATCAAAGCGGGGCAAGTGATTAATTCTCCCAGAGTGTGGTAAGATATGAATGCTCTAAGACAACTGGAACCTAGAGAACAAAATTGGGCTCTGTAATAGGAAATGAAGTCATGTTTTCACATCTGAGTTAAGTGTATACATTTCAATTTTGCTATTCAGAGAATTGCATTTAGTTGTAGTACACCATAGAATAATGTTTTAGTTTGGTGTTTTTTAGGGGTTATACTATCAATTAACAGTATTTATGTTACCATCTATGCATTATCTGCTTGGAACTTGTTATCATTAAGAGATAAATTGATGAGGAATTTTTTGTTTTCCATATCCAGGGATGTTCTCTGTGGAAAATTAGCTTGTGTTCAGCCACATAAAAGTACTTATAAAAGTGACATTAAAGCTACAGTTTATTCATACATTCAAGACCATGTATGTGTATCTATAGCCACTGGGACCTCCATAAGATCAGATGGAACAGACAGTGCCTATGTGGCTGATGGCACCATGTGTGGTCCAGAAATGGTAACAAAATGTGATAATTTATATTCAGCTGTGTTAAATTATGTTAATTATCAGATGCTGCATTCCATGATGACTATCATAATTATATTGAATGGATTTAAATCTTGTGCTGGCATTTATTTCCCATGTGATATTTAAATGATAATTAAAACAAGCCTAAGTTATCCAATTACATTGCTTTTTGGATTATAATATTATCAGTCCTTATGTAAAAAAGTACATATGTGTTTTAAGCACATGATTTTATTAACTGACATCTGGTAGCTTTAAATTATAAAATTTTAATACAAATTTTTCATTGTTCCTTGCTTCATAAAGAACATTAATTGACTTTACATATTTCTTAAACAATTTGCTTTATATCTGATCAAAATATAAGTATGTGAAAGCTTTGGAAGAACCAAACAAGAATCTATACTAGGAAATATTGCTATAGTGCATATCCAAGCTCATGTGTATATACATGCATGAATATATATGAACACTTACAGCTATTGAATCATAACATAAAAAGAGGACAAAAAGGCTTTGGGACTTGGTTAATCTTGCAATATAAAGGCACATGTTCCAGAAAACATGGCATAAACATAAAACAAAACCTAGAAATGGAGGATGAGTTAGTCAATTGTTATATCTGGGGTCAGCAACCCTAATTCCTTGAGAAACTTCTGTGTGGTGGTCTGCTCCTGAAACAACTCAGTGATCCAACTTTCTGTCATTCATTCCCCTGTATAATCCCTTCCTTTGCCTGTGGGCTGCATTTAATGACTTGCTTTTAAGAAATAAAACAGGGCAAACGCTCTGAATGTATCTCCCATGGGTAACAGAGGACCAGTGTATTTGTTTTTTGACAGTTGGATTATAACATGTCTTGATGTAGTCATGTTTGGATTGAATCTGGTTAGATACCTTTTATCTTCCTGTACCTGGATATTTATATTGTTCCCCAAATTGGAAAAGTTTTCTGCTATTAAATGTTTAAGTAATATTTTGACCCTTTTGTCCTTCTTAATTTCATCACAACCTCCTATGACTCAAACATTTGCTCCTTTTATGCTATTTCATAATTCATAAGCTTTCTCCACTCCTTTTCATTTTCCATCCACTCTGAATGTATACTTTCAAATAACGAATTTTTGAGTTTACTGATTATTTCTCCTGCTTGATTAATTTGGCTATAGATGCTCTCTGTTGCATTTTAAAATTTCATTTATTGTAATTTTCACCTACAGAATTTCTGCTTGATTTTTAAAAATAATTTTAATTTCTGATAAATTGCTCATTTTGGTCATTTATTGTTGTTTCTCTGTGTTTTGTTCAAGTACACCGAGCTGCCGCAAAATAATTATTTTGAATTCTTTGTCAGGCATCTTTTTTACCTCTATTTCTTTGGGGCCAGCTACTGGAAGAGTATTTTGTTCCTTTGGTAGTGTAATGTCTCTTTGTTTTTTCAGGTTTCTTGTTGTTTTACATTGATGTATATGCATTTGAAAAGGCAAGAACTTGTTCTAGCCTTTGGGCCTGGCATCTGGGTCCACTGGCATGGACCTGGTGCCTAAGTTTATGATGGCTGGCCTGGCACTGGGGCAGGCCTTAGGCCTGAATATACAGGGACATGTCTGGGTCCTGTGTCCATGGGCTGAGAGCCTGGGTATGCAGAAATGGTCTTGTAGCCTTAGCCCACAGGCTACAGCCTGGCATTGTGGTGTACTGGGGTAGGCCTGGATTCTCATTCTGCTGAAGTAGTGCTAGACCCTGGTTCATCTGAAGCCTGGGGCCATATGGGCCATCCTGGAGCCTTGGATTAGTCCAGGGCTGTGGTTACTGTTGAACCTAGGTCCGCAGGGGCTGATCTAGAGCCTAGGATAGTGGATGCTGGCCTAATTCTTGAAACTATTGTTGCTGTTCTGGAACCAGGGCTGTAAGTGTTGGCCTGGAGTCTATGTCCACTGTTGCTGACCTGGAGGCTTTTTGTGCAGTGCTAGACTAGAGATTAGGTCCACAAGGGATGACTATGAGGTCTTGGGACCCAGGGAACAATCTGGGACCTAAATACACATATGTGGTCTGGAAGCCTGAAGCAAGTCAGTGCCAAGAATAACCATGCCAGGCCTAGACTCTAGATCTTCTGGAACAGACCTGGACCATGCATGTACTGGAGGATGAGGCTGTGGGACGTGGTTTGCCACTGGATAGACCTGGAGTTTGTGTCCATGAGTGCCTGTCTGGTGTTCATGGTTTGCTTGCTGACTTATTATTGAGTCAGGCCTGAATCATCAGGCTGCAGGGGTGGCTTGGTTCTGGGTGGACTTGAATCTTGTATTTACACAGGCTGCTCTGAAGGCTGGGTCTAAAAGGTACTGCCCCGATGACTAGGGTATGGGAGCCAGCCTGGTTCTGGGCAGGCCCAAAGTTTGGGTACAGTGGGGCCCACGTAATGTTTGGGGAAGTCTGGAGTCTTGGGCCATTCAAGTCAGCCTGGCAGTGCAAGCAATCTGGAACCTGGAGCCACTGAGATCAGCCTAGTGGTAGGCAGACCTGAGTCTGCCACATAGTTCTGGATCCTGGCACAGAAGGATCTGGCCTAAAGCCAGGTCAGGTCTAGAGCTCAATCTTGTGTACCAGCCTTGAATCTGGGGATCTAGGGATATGTCTGCACTGGGTTTTACTGGGGCAGCCCAAGTTTTGAGGTCCAAGGCAAAGTCCATTGCTCATTTCCCTTTTCTTTCTCCACAAAGATGGTATCCCACTTTCCTCTGTGCTGCCTGGGGATGGGAGAAGCATAAGGGAGTAAAGTACAACTGTCCTTCCTGTACTCTTCATTGTGTCTTTCATTGCTTTTGTACTTCACCCAGACATCTACACATATGAAGAATTATTCTCTTTTAATCTTTATAGACTGGCTTCATCAGAGAAAGGCTTTTGCCAATTAGCCTGGAAGTGATCTTGAGTGGGCTGGTTGGAAGGTTCAACTGGCAGGTCTTCTGCCAGAGTCCACAAGTGGTTTGGCTTGTTGTTTAGGTCTGAAGTTCCATGAGCATGGTCCCTAGGTCCATAGAGGAATCCTTGGCATTTGAGTCCACAGAGTGGACCCGACACCTAGGTCAGCAGATGTGAATCTAGAACCTGGGCCTGAGGGTGTGGGCTTAGAGCCGAAGTCTGTGTAGACTGGCACCAGGATTCACTGCAGTGTGTCTGAAACTTTTGTTAGTGAGGTTGGGCCTGATACCTAGTTACATAAGGAGAACCAGAAACCTGGGTACACAGGGGCAGTTCTGGTGCCTGTCTCTGCAAGTGCTTGCTTGACTCTGGGGCTATCTTGCAGCCTAAGTCTGCAGTAGTGTGCTGGAGTCTGGATCCACTGGCAAAGGACTGGGGCCTGGTTCACAGAGACTGGCTTGGTGATGTGGTCTCCTGGAGTGAGTCTGTTGCTGGACTCTGCAGCAAATTCAGACACATACTTCACTCTTTATCCCTAGTGGAAGAGCTCCCAAGTGGAGGGCATCCTTCTCCAATCTGTTCTGGTAGGCTTGGGACAGAATCGACATGGTTAAAGTAAAATCATCCTTCCTACATTTTCTAATTTGTCTTTCCTCATTTCTGTGCTCCTCATTGGTTCTTTTTTCCCTCTCTCAGATTTCAGAGTTTTGATGAAGATTAATTCACGCATGGATGGCTGTCAGATCATGAAGCTGTTTTCTTGCTTTTCAAAAATATATATTCTATTTCACATTAAAGTCCATGTTCTGCTTTAAGTTAACACTTTTGTGAAGTTTAAGAGTTCTTTTGTTTGCTTGTTTGTTTTTTGCCTATGTATGGCCATTTAGTTCAAAACTATTTATTGAAAGGCTTTTCTTTCTCCATTGAATTACCTTTGCACCATTGTCAAAGATTAATTAGGCATATTTTGTGGGGTCTATTTTGGAATACGTATGACCACTACAAAGGGGAGAAACAGGAAGGAAGAAAGGGTTCCAAGTAAGTCCAAAATCCAATGAAGTAAAAAACATTAAATATTAGAGTTGGAGAACAATTTTTTGACACATCTTCCAGACACACTGGGGCATGAACTGGGCCCCTAAGGTTCTGGGCAGCCCAGTCTCAATGGATTTGCTGGTTACAGCCCATGCCATACCACTCACAGGTTGGAATTGTGTGTCTGAGGCTCTCTTAGGCTAGAGTTACACACCAGTGACTCAACCAGCCTGAAGCTGAGGAACAGTTCTGTACTCATTGCTTGAGTAAGCATTGCGCTAGTGGGGGCTGTCTATGCTGGCCTCACTCTTGCTCCCATCTCTACTGGGCATTGCCCTAGTATGAAAGTTCTCTGCTCATGCTCTGAGGGTCTCTGGGGCATCCTTTGAAGTCCAGGTGAAGGCAGCCATGCCTCCACAGCTTGTTCACTCTGGGCCCTCATAGAGATGACACCATGGAGACACCCCCAAGATTGATAGAATGTGCCCTCCAAATGAACATCCCCTTGGGCCTCATCCCATCTGGGCCCACTAGAGCCACATCTGGTATGGTTGAGGAGCAATTTGCCAGAATTCAGAGAACAGAGACTTGAGGCATCATAAGCAGTAAGTGCCAAAGTCCTGTGGGTGCATGAGGCTCCTCTTTTGACATAGATCTGCCCCTCAAGCCTTATAACTCTGATTCTGTAATGACAGTGGCAGCACTGATCATCTCTAAAATGCCTTCAGGGTCATTCTTCCATTGACTTGGGGAATATCACCTGGTTTCCAAACCTTCTTAATCTCTTTTTCAAAAGGTGGCTTGGTCATATCCTTGGTGTTCTCTTTTGAATGTACTTTTTCATTTTTTATAACATGGCTGGGCTAAGAATTTTTCAAATCTTTTAGTTTTGCTTTCCTTTTCATTATAAATTCTGTGTTTATTTTTATTTGTAAATAAAGAAACATTTATTTATTTCATCTCACACTTTACTATAAAGTGATTTTTAAAAAAAAAGCATGATGCACCCTCCACCAAATTCTACCTTCCACAAAACACTAGGACACAAACACAATTCAGCCGTGTTCTTTGCCACTTTATAACAAAGATCATCTTTCCCTCAATTTCCAGTACTTTGGTACTCATTTCAATTGAGCCCTCATCAAAATGGCTTTCACCATCTATTTTCCTACCAATACTCTGATCACAACCAGTTAGGTAACTTGTGAGAAGACTGAGGCTCTCTCTACAGCTTTCCTCTTCTTCTGAGCCCTCACCAGAATCATCCTTAATTCTCCACTGACAGCAATGTAGGCTTTTTCTAGCATGAACTTCCAAAGCTTTCAGCTTTCACTCATTTGTGAGTTCCAAAGCCACTTCCACATCTTTAGCTATTTGTTATAGCAACATTAGACCTCTCAGTACGAATTTCTGCTTTAGTGCATTCATGCTGCTGTAATGAAATACCTGAGACTGGGTAATTTATAAATAACAGGAATATACTGCTTAACAGTTTTTGAGGCTGGGAAGTCTAAGATGAAACTGCCAGTAGATTTAGTGCCTGGTTAGAACTCATTCTCTGCTTCAAAGTTGGTACTTTGCCATGTCCTCACATGACAGAAAGGGTGAACAAGCTCCCTTGGACCTCTTTTATTAAGTCACTAATTTCATTCATGGGGTTAGTGACCTAATCACCCTCTAAGGGCTGCACTTTTTAATATAATTGAACTGGAGATTAGGTTTCCACAGTGAATTTTGGGGAACACAAACATTCCAACCACAGCCTGCTAATATCTTGGTTAAAGTATTTCCTTTTTCATTTCTAAAATGACTATAGCTTGTTTATCTCTTTTGTTCTTAAATGATTACAATTTCTGAAATTAAAGAAAATTGAGAAAAATTATTTTCAGACTCTTAGATACTTTTTATTCATTATTTGCTTTTAAGAAATGCATAGAAATCAGAACTGTGTGCAACTGGAAATTTCTTTTCTGAACTATGTTATTGCACATCACTTGTAGTGTATTATGTGATTAAAAACACATTTCCGTGACTTTGTTTGGTGCATATTCATATTGAGTCAACAGATATAGGGGCAATTTGTTGAAAGTTACCTAAGAGTGCCTTCATCACAGGATGTTGACCACACTGATTTTTTAAAACAGATTCCTATTTTTTTTTTTACTTGAAGTATCTTCTATCCAACTAGACTTCCAGAGTGGATTGTAGAAATACAGATATTAAGTGAAACATGTTCAGTTATAATATTAGTATACATCTTAATATAAAACTATTTTTCACATGTCCATGTGGTCTTTTGTGCCTATGTACAGAAAGTTCTTGTGCTACTTAGAATAGGATAGAAAATAATCTCAAAAACATTGAAAATATGTCCATATAATATTCATATAAATTTAGAAGCATACTTAAGTGGCCATGAATGGTACTTTATTCTGTTTCCTAAAATTATTTACAATGCATAATTTGTCTTCTTATTTTGATCAGCAATGTATAACTTTAAATCAAGTCTATGATCCAGTGAGAAATGGTAGTTAACTTAAGAATATATCAATTGATTATTAATTTCTTATCATCTCCCTTCCTCATACATACACTTGTCTAAATTAGACAACTTTATTCTATTGTGTTGTATTTTAGGTTCAGGAGGGATATGTGCAGGCTGGGTTGCATTACATGTCCCTGAGGCTTGATGTACAAATGATTCCATCACCAAGATACTGAGCATAGTACCCAATAAATAGCCTCCCAACCCAGGCTCCCTTCCTCATATTTTCCTTTCAAGCAGTTCCAGTATTTATTGTTCCATTTTTTTTTCTGCCATGTGTATTCAATGTTTAGCTCCCACTTATAAGTGAGAACGTGAAATATTTGAGTTTTTTGTTCCTGCATCAGTTGCTTAGGCTAATATCCTCCAATTGCATCCATGAAAAGAATGAAATAATTCAAAGGACATTATTTCATTCTTTTTGTATGGCTGCATAGTATTCCATGGTGTGTATGTACCCTATTTTCTTTATCCAGCCCACCATTAATGGGCATCTTCATTGATTCATGTCTTTGCTATTGTGAATAGTGGTATAATAAACATATGAATGCATGCGTCTTTTTGGTAGAAGGACTTATTTTTCTTTAGATGTATATCAAAGAAATATATATTACTGGGTCAAATTGTAGCTCTGTTTTAAGTTCATGAAGAAATCTCCAAAGTGCTTTCCACAATGGCTGAACCAATTTATATTTCCACCAGTAGTTTATAAGTGTTGCCTTTTCTCGGCAACCTCACTGTCCTCCTATTTTTGAACTTCAACTGATGTGAGATGATATCTCATTGTAGTTTTGATTAGTGATGATGACCAATTTTTTTGACTTTTATTTTAAGTTCAGGGGTACATGTGAAGGTTTGTTACATAGCTAAACTTGTGTCATGGGGGTTGTTGTAGAGATTATTTTGTCACCCAGGTATTAAGCCTAGTACTTATTAGTTATTTTTTTCTGAACTTCTCCCTCTTCCCAACTTCCACACTTCCAAAGGTCCCAAACTGTGTGTTTTTCCCCTCTATGTGTCCATGTGTTCTCATTATTCAGCTCCCTCTTATAAGTGACAACATGCAGTATTTAGTTCTCTGTTCCTGCATTAGTTTGCTAAGGATAATGACATCCAGCTCCATCCATGTCCCTGCAGAAGACATGACTTCATTTTTTTTATGTCTGTGTAGTATTCCATAGTGTATATGTAGCACATTTTTTTATCCAGTCTATCATTGATAGGCATTTAAGTTGATTCCATGTCTTTGTTATTGTGAAGAGTGTTGCAATGAACATACATATGCCCTCGTACTAGACTGATTTATGTTCCTTCAGGTATATATCCAGTAATGGGATTGCTCTGTCTTTAGAACTTGGCGGAATCACCACACCATCTTCCACAATAATTGAACTAATTTACACTCCCACCAATAGTGTATAAACATTCCTTTTTCTCCACAACCTTGCCAGCATCTGTTATCTTTTGACTTTTTAATAATAGCCTTTCTGACTGGTATGAGATGGTATCTCACTTTGGTTTTGACTTGCATTTTCTTAATGATGAATGATGTTGAGCTTTTTTTTCATGTTTGTTGCCCTCATGTATGACTTCTCTGGATAGTATCTGTTCATGTTCTTTGCCTACTTTATAATAGTTTTTGTTTAATTTTTTCTTCTTGTAACTTTGTTTAAGTTCCTTATAGATGCTGGTTATTAGACTTTTGTCGGATACATAGTTTGCAAATAATTTTCTCCCATTCTGTAGGTTGTCTGTTTAACTTTGTTTGGTTTCTTTTGCTGTGCAGAAGTTCTTTAGTTAAATTAGATCCCATGTGTCAATTTTTGCTTTTGTTGCAATTGCTTTTGGCATCTGCATCATGAAATCTTTGCCTGTGTCTATGTCCTGAATGGTATTGCCAGGGTTTTTATATTTTGGGGTTTTACATTTAAGTTTTTAATCCATTTTAAGTTAATTTCTGAATGTGGTGTAAGGAAGAGGTCCAGTTTCAATATTCTGCATGTGGCTAGCCATTTATTCTGGCATCATTTATTGAATAGTGTATGCTTTCCACATTGGTTGTTTTTGTCAGGTTTGTCAAATGTTAGATTGTTGTAAATGTGTGGTCTTGTTTCTGGGTTCTCTGTTCTGTTACTTTGGTCTCTGTGTTTGTTTTTGGACCAGTACCATGCTGTTTTGGTTACTGTAGCCCTGTAGGATAGTTTGAAGTGAGGCAGTGTGATGCCTCCAGCTTTGTTCTCTTTGCATAGGATTGCATTGGCTATTCAGGCTCATTTTTGGTTTTATGTGAATTTTGAAATAATTTTCTTCTAATTCTGTGAAAAATTTCAATGATAATTTAACAAGAGTAATATTGAACCTATAAATTGCCCTGGGCAGTATGGCGATTTTAATTATATTGATTCTTCCTGTCCCTGAGCATGGAATGTGTTTCCATGTCATCTGTGATCTCTTTGAGCAGTGTTTTGTAGTTCTTCTTGAAGGGATCTTTCACCTCCCTAGTAAGCTGTATTCCTAGGTATGTGTTTTTGTGGCAGTTGTGAATGGGAGTACATTCCTGATTTGACTCTGTTGACTGTTGACTCATTTGTCTGTTTTAGGTGTATTGGAATGCTAGTGAATTTTGCAAATTGCTTTTGTATTCTGAGACTTTGCTGAAGTTGTTTATCAGCTTTAGAAGCTTTTGGGCTGAGATGATGGTCCTTTGAGGTTGAACTTCAGTTGGGCTGGAGTTGTGAAAGTGCTTTTGGATTGCTGGCAATAGCACTTCATAGAAGATGGTGGAAAGTCATGGGTGTAGGTGTGCTGGTGAGTGTGGCAGGTGTGCCACAGGGCAGAGGCACTCCAGCATGCAGAGGTGCTTAGGAGGGGATTGCAGGAGTATGGCAAGTGGAAGGTGTGTGCACTCCAGCAGGGGTCATCATGGACAGAAGATGCTCTGTTGGAGGTCCCGTGGGCAGGGGGCACTCCAGCAGGTGTAGTGGGAATGTCATAGGTGGGAGGTGCTACAGTGGGTGGTGCTACAGGCAGGAGGCCTAATTTGGACAATTTCATAATCTTCATATGGCATATACAATTTTATCTTTTTTTACTGTGATAAAATATACATACATAATGTAAATTTACAGTTCTACCCATTTTCAAGTGTACAATTCATTAATTACATTCATATTATTGTACAACTGCCACTACTGTTTATGTCCAGAACATTTTTTGTCATCCCAAACTGAAACTCTGTACCCATTTAAAAATAAATCCTTGTTATTCTCTCCCCACCAACCAAATGATGGTGAGGGTGAAGAGAAAAGGGAATACTTACACACTATTGGTGGAACGCAAATTAGTTCAGCCACTGTGAAAAGCAGTTTGGAGATTACTCAAGGAACTTAAAACAATTATCATTTGAACTAACCATCCGACTTCTGGGTATATACTCAAAGGAAAATTATTCACTTTATCAAAAAGACACATGCATAGTAGATTAGATTTTTTAAAATGTAGTATAATACACCGTGGAATACTATGCAGCCCTAAAAAAAGAATAAAATCATGTCCTTTGCAGCAACATGAATGGAGCTAAGGGCAATTACCCTAAGGAAATAACACAAGAACCAGATGATGTATATGCATCCTTATACATGTATATTAAATCATTGCTTAATGTTTTTTCTTATTTTATATGAAATTTGTGAATCATAAAATTTTTGTTTTATTTTAGTATTATATAAATAACACCTGTGGAAATTATTGTTTTTAATTGATATACACAAACAGTACATATTTATAAGGTACACTATATAAAAAGGTACACTGTACTTATAAATATATACCATTTGTATATATCAATTAATGTAATTCAGTGCATTTATACAATGTATAATGATCATACCTGGCTAACTAGCAAGCTCAACACCTCAAAATTTTAAAATGCAAAAAGTAACTCATGTTAGCGAGAATGCAGAGAAAGGGTAACTCTTACATGCTGTTTGTGAGAATTTAAATTAGTACCGCTATTATGGAAAACAATATGGTGTTTCTTCCAAAACTAAAACTAGAGCTACCATGTGCTCCAATAATCCTGCTACTGGGTGTTTATTCAAAGAAAAGGAAATAAGTATGTTGAAGAGATAGTTACACTCTTATGTTTATTGCCACACTATTCACAATAACCAAACTATGGAATCAACCTAATTGCTCATTAATGGATGAATGGATAAAAAAATGTGGTACAACACACAACGGAATTATTATTTAGCAATAAACAAATGAATTCATGTTATTTGCAGAACATGGATGAACCTCGAGACCATTGGGTTAACTGAAATAAACCAAGCACGGAGAAATAAATACCATATATTCCTGTTCATTCATGGAAGCTAAAATCAGTCTCTTTTAATTTTTAAGCAATGATTTGGAGTTTTTATTATACAAACCTTCTCCTTTGTTAATTTTATTTCTAAGTTTTTTAATGCTATTGTATTTTTTCTTTTCTCTTGCAATTTGGATATATTTTTATTTTTTGCTGAATTGCTCTGGCTAGAACATCTGATATTTGCTCAATAAGACGGACAAAAGTGGGTTGACATATGCAACTTATAATCTATAAATTGTTTTTATGCAGATTTGAGGAAATAATTAAAAAGTAATTTTTATTCATGTTTAGTATTGTTATATTGTGAATGACTTAAACAGATTTCATGGTGACATTTTGAAATAAAAAAGAAGCTTACAAAGTCAGAAAAAAGTAGAAAAACATAAATGAGGCAAAACACCACATAGCCAGGTGATTATTCATGACTGTATTACCCATTTTAACACAATAAAAGTTTTACAAGAAATAAAGTCAAATGTTTTTCTTGCTATATTATTATGATGAATATTATGACAAAGATTCATGATAATTTATGAATTATATTCAAAACCTACACAAAATTAATTCTGCTCCAATTTTTGAGAGGACAAATCATTAACATCTAATCAATTATTCATATCAAAACATTAGCATAATATAGAAAACTCATATGATGAGTGTCTCAATCCAATCCCAGCTATAAGTATCAAAAACCAAAACTACATGTAATCCTTACATAAGCCATGTCAAGGTAAACACCTTTAGAGTTGTTGCTTGCAATTACTTTATTGTTTTGATTTGTATGTTAATGTAAATATTAATGATTAATATTATTATCTTAACAATACTAACCATATTAATATTACTAAAAAGTCAACTTAAGCATCTTTTATGCATATATATCAAATTATTAATATTTTTTCTTGTTTTATATGACATTTGTGAATTGTAAAATTTTTCTTTTGTTTTAGTACTGTGTAAATAAAACCTGCAGAAAAGCTCGTTTAATGGGATATAACTGTAATGCCACTACAAAATGCAAAGGGAAAGGGGTAAGTCACTTTTGTATCTGAATTGCATGTTATTGTTGTGGGTAATTCAAAATAAACATCTGTTTATAAGGATTGAGAGTCTAAGTTATTTTAACTTGCCTAGGTCAAATAGACTAATATAAAGAAAATTAACTTACCTAATTTCAACACTATATGACATATTAAGTGAATTGCATCACATATGTATTGAACTATAAGCACTCACAACTTAATTAGTAATATGTTTAAATAAAAACATTTTATTTTCTTCAACACAAATAAATGCATTTTTAATTATTGTGAACTTACTATTTTTCTCTCACATACATTTAATAATTAAAGCATATGAGTATACGATATTTTACAAAGTATATTTAAAAATGTGTTGATATGTCAGGGAATATTTTTATTGTTCTCATGGAGAGATTTCCAATAGGAAATGCAACTTCATGCAAAAAGCTTTTTTATTTTTTCTTAATTATTTGTCTATTTCAATCTGGTAATTTAAATTTGTTACTTTTATATTGCATTTCCATTTATTAAAATTTATAATGTTAGGGTTTTAAAAATTATTTTCCTAAAAAATGATCAGTATATGATATAGTCAACATTATAAGAGTAACCTCAAATTCACCAGAATGTATCAATATTTAATTCTATAATTCCTAAGTTATTTGGATTCAGAGGATATAAAATGCTACTACATTATCAGTAATTTGCTATTAGTTGTTGACAAAGAAATTAGCCACATTTTAATGTTTTGGTTTTTTTTTTTCCTTTCTGTGATTATAATTTTGGCTTGAATTTTTTGCTTCCTGTTATATTTTAGTTCTTCAGCCTTATTATTTTTAATAATATCTCAACACAAAGTTATACATTGTCAATTTTTGCTACCATGTTTCACTGGGTACACAATTGTTTTCTTAATATATTATTATTTACGTTCAGTCATTGTTTTACGTCTACTTTTTAGATTTTTTTGATAAAACCTCTTACTATGAAACATTACATTCATAACAGAAATACATAAGGTAAAACTTCTGTATTTATTTTAATTTATATTTAAACGTGTTATATTTTGTAGTTAAAATGTTTAAAAAGAAAAACTACTTATGAACATAATTGTAAGTTAATAGAAATCTTACTGAATCTAGGCAAATTTGCATAGACTCTAATGACAGATCTCAATAGATAGCATTATCATCACTCTAGATCAATTTTATTAGCATGTAGAGGAAATGCCATTATTCATGAAATGTTGGCAGTTATAATAGTGTTGTTCTCTTTTTATTAATGATATACTTTTCATTGGTTGCCATAGACATTTATAATTTATTACTCTGAAAATTAGCAATCTAAGCATCAATATCAAGAAGTTAAGAAAATAACAGAATATTAAATTTAGACTTTTATGCAAGATGCAATATAAGTGGTGGATATTCTTGCCTTGTCCTTATTATGAAAGAAAAATTTCAAGACTTCACACTTTACTGTAATATTTGCAGAGTATTTTTAATGATAATTTTCAATTTCAAATAATTCTTTTATTTCTAGACCAAGTGTTTTCTATTATGGATAAATGTTAAATTTTATCAAAGACTTTTCTGAGCTTTTATTGACTTTACTATATGATTTTCCTTTTTAGTCTGTTAATGTACAAATATGTTTATTGATTTTTAAAATAGTAAACCAACTTTAATATCCAGAATAAAACCAACCATGACCTGTTTTTTGTTCATTTTTTGAGTATTTTATTTGATGTAAATGTTTGTATCTTATGAATTTGATTGTTTTGTATCTTGTACTTAATGTTTCTGATTTTGTATCAAAGCTGTGCTATTCTGATGGTGCTTCTTCATGATATATTTTCTATAGTTGGCTTTTAAAAAATTAGCAGACATTTTTCAGATCAATATTTGGTTTACATAAAAACAAGTGTCAAGTACAGTGAACTACCATTTGTCTTCTCCCGCTCCCTCCCTGTTTGCCCTATTATTTTACATCTTGCATTAGAGTGTTGCACTATCATTCCTGTGCTACTATTTATACATTATTATTAACTACAGTCTATTGTTTACATTGCATTTAACTCTTTTTGTATGTTCTGTGGGTCCTAAAAATATATGGGTCTTATAAAAATATAGATCTTAAAAAATATGTGGGTCTTAAAAATATGTTTCCATTATTACAGTATCATACACAATAGTTTCACTGTCCTAAGAATGCCCGGTGATCCACATATTTAGCTCTTCATCTCTTTCCATAAACTCCTAGAAACCCATGATCTTTTTACTGTCTCCTAATAATATTTGTTTAAGAGTCCTCCATGTCTTTTCATGGCTTTGTGGCTTATTTGCTTTTATCATTGAATGATATTCCACTGTACAGATGTATTACAGTGCGTTTGATCATTAATCTATTAAAGGACAATGTGGGTTTCTTTTTTTCGGTTTTGGGCAATTGTGAATAATGTTGCTTGCTATAAACATCCATTTACAGGTTTTGATGTGGACTTAAGTTTTTAAATCAGTTGAGTAAATACTGAGGAGCACAATTACTGAGTCATATAATAGCAGCATATTTGCTTAGTTTTGTAGAAAATTATTAAATTGTCTTTCAAAGTAGGTGTGTCATTTTTCATTCTCACCAACAATGAATGAAAGTTTTTGTTGCTTGGCATCCTCACCAGCATTTGGTGTTTTCAGCAATTGGTATTTTAAGCATTCTAATTATTGTTTAGTGGTAATTCAATGTTGTTTTAATTTGTAGCTCTCAAATGACATATAATGCTCAGCATCTTTTATTACTCTTATTTTAAATACACATATCTTCTATGATGAAGTGTCCTAATTTTGTACCTGTTTTTTAAAAATAAATCCCCCATTATCCCCTTTCCCTCAGCCCCCGGTAACCACTATTCTACTTGAGGTTTCTATGAATTGACTACTCTAGATACCTCATATAATTTGTGTTATACAATATTTGTCCTTTTGTGTCTAACTTATTTCACTTAGAATGATATTTTAGAGGTTCATCCATGTTGTATAATGTAGCAAAATTTTATTCTTTTTTAAGCTGAAAAATATATCATTGTATGTATATACCACATATTGTTCATCCATCATTTGTCAATGGATGTTTAATTTGCCTCTAACTTCTGGCTGTTGTAAATAATATTGCTCTGAACATTGGTATACAAATACCTGTTCAAGTCCCTGTTTTCATTTCAGTCTTTTGGGTATATACCCAGAAGAATTTCTGGAGCATATGACAATTCTATTTTCGATTTTTTTTTTTGGAACTACCATATTCCTTGCCACAGTCTCATCAACAATGCAAGCACAAGGGTTTCAATTTCTCTACATTCTTGCCAATATTTATTTTTGTTTTTAAATAGTAGCCATCTTAGTAATTGCAAAATGGAATATCACTGTAGTTTTGATTTCCATTTCCCTACTGATTAGCCAAGTTGAGCCTTATTTCACTTATCGGCCATCCATATATCTCTAGAGAATTTTCTATTCAAGTCCTTTGCACATTTTTAAATTGCGTTTTCTTTTTATTGTTGAGTTTTAGAATGTATATATTCTGGATATTAATTCCTTATTATATATGTGATTTGGTATTTTCTCATTCTATGTGTTGTCTTTTCACTGTCTTGATAGTATGCTTTTGTGTACTAAAGTTTTTAATTTTGATAATGTTTATTTGTCTTTTGTTGCCTAGCCTTTTAATATTAAAGAAATCATCAAATCTAATGTCATAAAGCTTTTCCCTTATGTTTATATCTAAGAATTTTAACTTTTTAACTCTTTCTTCAGTTAGATCTTTTATCCATTTCGAGTTAATGTTTGGGTATGGTTGAGATAAGATTCTAAATATACTTTTACATATGGATATACGCTTTTCCCAGCATTTATTGAAACAATTGTCATTCACCCATTGAATGGTCACAGGAGCCTTGATGGTAATAATTTGACCACAAATGTTAGGGTTAATTTCTGGGCATTCTATTCTTCTCCATTTGTTTATATGCCTGTCTTCATACCAAACCACATTGTTTTCATTACTGTGGCTTTGCAGTAAGTTTTGTCTTCAGGAACTACAAGTTATTCAACTTCGTTCTTTTTTAAAAAATTTAAGGCTATTTGAAGTGCCTTAGGATTCCATATGAACTTTGTGATGCATTTTTCAATTTGTACAAAAAGCATTATTGGAATTTTGATCAAGATTGTTAGGAATCTGTAGATTGGTTTGGGTTGGGTAGTACTGTCATCTTGACAATATTAAGTCTTCCAAATCATGAACATGAGATGTCTTTAAATTTCTTTTTGTCTTTAACTTTAGCAATGGTTTGTAATTTTGAATGTATATGTCTTGTCTCTTCTTGGTTTTAAGCTTGTTCTTAAGTGTTCTATTCTTTCTAATAATATTGTAAATGATATTGTTTTCTCAATTTCCTTTTTGGGTTATGCATTGCTAGCTAGTGTTTTAAAATGCAGCTCTTTTTTGTGTGTGTTGACTTTGTATCCTGAAACTTTGTTTATTTGTTAGTCTAAGATGTTTATATGGGATTTTTAGGGTTCTCTACATATACAACTGTATTATCTATGAATATATTTTATGTTATTCTTTCTTTTCAGTTTGGGTGTTTTTTATTTCTTTTTCTTGCCTACTTGCTTTGGCAAGACTTTTGCTACATAACATAAATTTTTTTATGTTGTATTTTCATTTACATTTCTCAAAATATTTTCTAATTTTCCTTGTGATTTCTTCTTTGAACAATTGGTTGTTTTAAAAGGTAGTGAATTTTTTGACTTCATTTATTTTGTCTTCTATGTATTTTAAACATCAAAAACATCACAATTATTGTTTTCTACAGTCTATTTATTTATTCTTGCTTAATCATATATTTACTCTTCCTATTTCTTGTATTCTTTCCTCTGTTTCTGTGTTTATTTCTGTTAAAAATTTTCTTCAGCCTGAAATAAAGTATGGTGGCTAAAATGAATGTTTTTTTCTGATAAGTATTTTTTGAATGTTTTATCTTTATGTTACAGTTTTCTTTCAGTAGTTTAAAAAATATAATCTATTTTATATTGACTCACATGATCTCTTCTGAGAATCAGATGCATTTTACTTTTGCTTCTTGAGGAATACCTGCTTTAAATGTTTTCTATTTGACATTGGTGTTCAAATGTTTGCATGTGATTTGCTACAGTGTGGTTTTCATCATGCTTGGAACTTACAGAGCTACTGGATTCTGCCAAGGATCTTTCTTCCAATCTGAAAAATTTTCAGTTATTACTTAATTTTGCTTTCTCTATATTCTCTGTTTAATCCTTTTGGGATTAAATTTCCACCAAATTTATGGTTTTGTACTGTGTTCCAAATACAGGTTAGATTTTGTTCTGAATCTCTTGAGCTTTCATTCATTGTTTTTCAATCTGGGTGTTTTAAAGCTATTTTCTAGTTCTATTATTATTCTCCTGTTTCTAATTTCTTTTAAAGCCTTGTATTGTGTTCCCTATTTATTCATATTATTTTTCCATTTTTAAATTTCTTTTTAGTTTTAATCAATTTCAATAGTGTGGGGAAATTTCATCTTCTCTATTTTTAGAATTTTATTAACCAATTTGTCTCATGTCTTAAGTTGTAATTATTTGGCATATTCTTTTTATACCCTCGTAAGTCTACATAATTTGTAGTGATAACTCCACTTTTTTCCTGGTATTGTTAATTTATGTATTCTCTTTTATTGTATTGACAACTAGCTAGTGTCCACTAGAGAATCTTTTGGTGAATTGGTTGATGTGTGAGAAAATACCCCTACACATTGGAAGTCACAGAAGTGTTCTTTGTTGATTATGTTAAAGTAATTTTCTGTTACCTCTAACAGTCATTTCAATTGCCTGATTTTCTTCTTGATATCTTTCTATCTCCTTACATAATTTGCAATGGAATGTTTAACAATGATGTTATGTTTTACAAGAGAGGCTTTATAGTTTTCTCTTGGCAGAAATAGCGTGGGGCTGATTACTTTAAATCCATTTATGACTTGAGCTAGGTAAATACAAATTCATAGCTTTATAAATCTAAGACTTAGTTTTATAAATCTGTTACGCCTTATTTCAATGGTGTAAGTATCTAAATTTTTCACCTAAAAAAACTGCAGCATCTTTATCTCCTCAGTATCAAGAAACTCTAAGAATTGCAGCAGTGCTTAGATAAATTTTTGAATTAGCCCTTAGTTTAAGAATATGGAAAATGTCTTTAGGGAGATAATGGCTGTATGTTCTAGCCCTCACAACTCCATTTCCCAAATCCCGCATTTCAAGAAAATGATAGTAATTCTGCTATTTGTCTACTAAAAACTGCCCTCATTACTGTCAAGCTGGAGTTATACTTCTAAATGTGCCCTACTGGCAAATGCCCCTTTGAAAAAGGGAGAATCATTGGTTTGAAATTATCATTCCTTAAAGAACTTTCAAGTCTCACTTGTTTTTTATAGTTTTTCAGCTTAGTAATTGCATGTTGAAGTATTCTAAAGTTTAATAATGTACATGATATTCATTCTAGGTTCATGGAAGTTTCCAATATTTACTTAAGTTGCTAAAAAATTTATGAAGAAAGACTTCAATTTTATTGATTTATTTTTATTGTCTAATTATATCATGTGTTTTTTTTTTCTATTAATATCTTACTTCAGTGAATCATAGTAGTGAATTTCCTAAAGCTGAATTATCTCTTAATTTCTAGGATAAATTCTCTTTAGTATTGATTTATTGTTTTTTAATACTATACAGTGAGATGTGTTAATATTATGTATAATATATATGAATTTGTGTTCTTAAATATACTGGTGTATAGAATTTTTGTGCTAATATGAGATGTTTTATGATCTTGACATAAAAAAATGCAATACCTATAAATCACAGTTATTTATCTAATAACTGGACCACATTTATACTGCCAATTGAATACAAGTATGCCGCAAGATATTGAGTCTGATGGCCCACAGGTAATGAGATTAGATATAGAGTAAATATTGTTGCAGTGAGAAACCCATCCAAGGGTCTTCAAGGAGTGACAAAGCAGAGCAGAATGTGATAATGGGACCCTATTGCCCAGTAGGCAGCAATGATGATTAGAAAAATCTTGAAATTTCTGATCTTTCCCAGTGAGCTAAGGATATCTGAAGAAGCACACAACAACCTGTGCATTTTTCTCAGAAGTTAATTGTATAACATATTTGAACAAGAGAGACAGGAAGGTGACAGAGAAACATATTTTCTAAATACTCAGATAGTATAGGGTGTAAAACAATGTGAAATTGGGGACTGAATTGGCCAGAATATTCTTTCTGTGTGTGACTTTTGCCACTTTGATAACATTTAAATTACCTACAATGTGATTTTTCTAAAAGTGCTTGTGTATTCTAGAAATTAAAGATATAGCATTGCTTGGAAAATGACATTAAAAATTAATTTAAAAAAATGACATAATCACAAGAAATTTTAACATTAAATTTATCAATCAATAAAAAAGAATGCTGTTGAAGCTTAAAATAATTTTAATTATCACAAATTTTAAATGGATATACAGTAATTTCATTTTATAATCACTTGTGTAAACGGTTTTCTCATTAAGATTTTTGCAGAGCTTATTATTAATACTTCTTAGGCAGGGGATGTAGGTGACAAAGTAAACACAAAATTTGATATGAGAACATTTACAAAGCAATTCTCTCAATGAAATTTTTTCTTATATGTAGAACTTTTAGGTAAATATAATAGTAAATATGTGACCCAATATTTTGCAATTTATCTTCTTATACAATTAAGTAATCTAATGAATATTTAATAAAAATAAATTATCCCAAGCTCTTTTTATTTACCTAATTGGGGTATTATAAACATTAATTTATGAGTGTAACATGATGTGAAGAATTTGGATTATAGAGTGATTTGGGACACTTTTTATATTTTATTTATATGATATTGAGAAGATTAAGTGATGTAAATATATTTGCTTCCAAAATTTTTGCTCAAAACTAATAATTTGGACCCGCTGTTCTTATAAGATGTAGATAATTGATTATATTCTTAACTTTTTTCCCTACCAATTATTGACCCATATGAGTTAAAATTTATTCTAATGCAAGTGTGGTTGATTTATATTTTATATAAAAATCAGTGATTGTATCCATCTTTTAATTTTTTTCTAAAAATATATATATTTCTGATATAGCTTATTTTTCTTATTTTTATTTTTGATATGTTCATTGTGATATATTTTTGCTTGTATATGCTGATATACATATTGTTCTATTTCCTAATTTTCACTTTTTAAAACATTGTGATAATCTTTGCATTTTATTAATTAAGATGCTTATTGTTGTTCCTGACATTATATGCTCCTTATTTCTTATATTTTACATTTAAACATTTCTTTTTTTATTTTTTAATTAATTATGAATTAATTTTTAGCCTTTATTTTAAGTTCAAGGGTACATGTGCAAGGATGTGCACGTTTGTAAACATGTGTCGTGGGGGTTTCTGATATAGCTTATTTAATCACCCAGGTATTAAGCCCAGTATTCATTAGTTACTTTTTCTGATCCACTTCTCTTCCCAATCTCTGCACTCAGGTGGGCCCCACTGTGTGATGTCCCCTTCTATGTGTCCATGTGTTGTCATCATTTAACTCCCACTTATATGTAAGAAGGAATGGTATTTGATTTTCTGTTCCTGTGTTTGTTGGTCAAGGATAATGGCCTCCAGCTCCATCCATGTCCTGGCAAAGGACATGATCTCTTTCTTTTTTATGGGTGCATGGTATTCCATGGTGTATATGTACCGCATTTTGTTTATTAAGTGTATCTTTGATGGGCACCTAGGTTGATTCCATGTCTTTGCTATTGTGAATAGTGCTGCAATGTACATATGCATGCATGTGTCTTTATAATAGAATGAGTTCTATTCCTTTGGGTATATACCCAGAAATAGGACTGCTGGGTTGAATGGGATTTCTGTCTTTAGGTCTTTGAGGAATTGCCACACTGTCTTCCATAATGGCTGAACTAATTAACACTCCCACCAGTAAGCATTCATTTTTCTCTACAACCTCTCCTGCATCAGTTTTTTTCTTTTTACTTTTTAATAATAGCCATTCTGACTGGCATGAGATGGCATCTCATTGTGGTCTTGATTTTAATTTCTTTAATAATCAGTGATGCCAGGCTTTTTTTTTTTCATATAACTGTTGGCTGCATTTGTGTCTCTTTTTGAAAAGTTTCTGTTCATATTATTTGTCTATTGCTTAATGGTTTTTTTTTTTTTGGTAAATTTGGTTAAGCTCCTTATTGAATCTGGATATTAGACTTTGGTCAGAATCATAGTTTGTAAATATTTTCTTACGTTCTGTAAGTTGTCTCTTTTTACTCTGTTGATAGCTTCTTTTGCTGCACAGAAGCTCTTTAATAATATCCCATTTGTCAATTTTTGCTTTTGTTCCAGTTGCTTTCAGCATCTGCATCATGAAATCTTCATGGGTGCCTATGTCCTAGATGATATTGCCTAGGTTGTATTCCAAGGTTTTTATAGTTTTCGATTTTACTTTTAAGTCTTTAGTCCATCTTAAGTTGATTTTTGTGTATGGTGTAAGGAAAGGGTTCAGTTTCAGTTTTCTGCATATGGCCAGCCAGTTATCTCAGCACCGTTTATTAAATAGAGTATCGTTTTCCCATTGCTTGTTTTTATTTTGAGGTATGTTCCTTCAATACCCAGTTTATTGAGAGTTTTTAACATGAAATGATGTTGAATTTCATCATAAATCTTTTCTGAAGGAAATTGAGACACACTCTAAAACATTCCAAAGATTACTCAATCAAGGAGTTTATTTTTTATTTTTTGAAAAAGAATTATAAGATAAATAGACTGCTAGCTATACTAACCAAGAAGAAAAAAGAGAAGATTCAAATGCACACAATTAGAAATAATAAAGGGGACATTGCTACTGACTGCACAAAATGCAAACAACCATCAGAGAATATTATAAACACCTATATGCACATAAACTAGAAAATCTAGAAAAAAAATGGATAAATTCCTGGACACATACACTCTCCCAAGGCTGAACCAAGAAGAAATTGAGTCACTAAGCAGACCAATAACAAGTTCAGAAATTGAAGCAGTAATAAATAGCTTACCAACCATAAAAAAAAAAAAGCCCAGAATTAGATAGATTCACAGTTGAATTCTACCTGAGGTACAAAGAAGAACTAATACTATTTTCACTGGAACTATTCCAAAAAGTTGAAAAGGAACTCCTCTCTAACTCATTCTATGAGGCAAGCATCATGCTGACACCAAAATCTGGCAGAGATACAACAAAAAACAAAAATTTCAGGCCTACATCTTGCATGAACATTGATGTCAAAATCCTCAACAAAATACTGGCCAACCAAATTCAGCAGCACATCAAAAAACCTTATTCACCGCAATCAAATAGGCTTCATCCCCAGGACGCAACGTTGGTTCAACATACGGAAATCAATAAATGTGATTCATCACATAAAAGAACTAAAGACAAAAAAGTCATGATTACCTCAAAAGATGCAGAAAAGACTTTTGATAAAATTCAACATATTTTTTATTTTTTTATAAGTCATTTTTAATTTTTTATCTTGCCATGACTTGCCCTAATACAAAGAAAATTCTATATTGTGACTTCTGTTTTGGCCCTAGGGACCCTAGTAACCTGGGAATTTAAACATTTGTTTCCTTTTCATTTGTCTGTTTTAGGCCAAGCTTAAATAAAACCTATTTCTCCTTGCACATCCAATTAAGGAGTGACCATTTTTGCACTTGTACAAACTCTTTATCTTAAACTTCTAACATTTGTGGTTTTTTGGCAATTTTGGACTTGAAGTTCCTGGTATGATAAGGGATTATATGCATTATGTTAATTCTGTTTTTTAAACTATGTTACAGTTAAAAGTGCAATATATTTAAATTTGCTATCCTACATCAAGTATTCTATCATATCCTTGTACTTTCATTGGAGGGCCAGGGTACTGGAATAGCACCTTGTCAAAATATATAGAAAAGTATGTATGTGAGAAAAATGCATTCAGAGATCTTGATATCAAAATGTAAATGATGGTCTTCCACATAAATGACACTTTTTTGTCTAAGAATTATCATATTTTGATTTACCTTCAAACTTTGAAACTCTGTTATACTGTACTGTTGCTTTTAGTCTTATCAGGGAGGAATCTGATGCTATATTTAGTCTCTTTACACTGTACAGAATATGGTAAGATTACCTCTTGTGCATGTGTGTTCTTAGAATTATTGCCAGCAAGTGTCTAAGGTTTGTGCTTCTCTGTTTTTTTTTTTTCTATTTGACAGCCAATTGTTACATATTCTCCAAAATATCACATTTTTCTTTATTTTTTTAATTGTATTATTTATTTGATATAGCTTTGCTCTTGTTGACCGTTTCTTTTGAAGTTAGTAAAATAAAACAATGAGATCCTTTGTTGTATTCAGGTATTTAAATAAATGTAAATTAATTCAGAAGAGGATACAGTTGTGGAATAAGTTAAAAAAAGGTGCATAAGACCAGATACCCTGGCTCACACCTGTAATCCTAGCAATTTGGGAAGCTGATGCAGGAGGATTACTTGAGCCCAGGAGTTCAAGACCAGCCTGGGCAACAAAGCAAGACCCCCTTTAAAAAAATGCATATATGATATTCTGATTCTAATTTAAAACCTTTATATTAAAATATTGTACACTAAATATTCAACAACAAAAACATGGATATATAAAATAGAAAACTACTTCATGGAACTCAGGGCTATAATTCAAACTCACTTTATTGAAATCTCTTTTGATATGTAGAAAAGAGGTAATCAATTTCAATAAACTGTATAAACAACTTAGCAAAATGAGCATAAATGGACAGGACACAATATCTTTAGGAAAATTATAGGGAATACTCACACTATTGAACATTATGAGTCTATTTTTAAAAAATGTGCCTGCGATGTTTTCATACATACAGATATGAGAATAAGCTCATAGTATATTGTTATGAATATTATTTGGCAAAAATCTATTAATGTGTGTTTATTTGAGTTTGTGGATGTGGGTATGTGTATTTATAAATTCATTTGATACATATGAATGAAACACAACAACTTTAGTAGCTGGAAATGGGACTTAATTTGTTACTGAGGAATTTGAGTTCAATACACTTCTGTTGTTTGAATTTTGCAAAATATGTATTTGTTTAGTTTTAAAATGAAAATTAATACTAAATTGTTGAAATAATACAAAAGCATGAATAATATAGAAACATTGTCACATGTTAACTCCTAGCAATGCAAGCTCATCATAAAGTTCGAATTGATTGTTGATTTTTAATATTTGCTTTGCATGTATGTTATTTTGGAAAATATATTCACTTAAAAATAAAATGCACATCATTGACCAATAATGTCAAATAGATAAAGAATTAAAGTGGCCAAGTCAATTGATGTTTCTTTTATCACAATATTTTGTATAGACATTGCAGTGCATGAATAGAAAATGTCCAAATGGGTTGGGCACAGTGGCTCATGTCTGTAATCTTAACACTTTGGGAGGCCGAGGTGGGCACCCTAAGGTCAGGAGTTTGAGACCAGCCTGGATAACATGGTGAAATGTCACCTCTACTAAAAATAGAAAAATTAGCTGGGTGTGTGGTGTAATCTCAGCTACATCGGAGACTGAGGCTGGAGAATCACTGGAACCTGGAAAGCAGAGGCTGCAGTGAGTGAGCCAAGATTGTGTCACTAAACTCCAGCCTGTGTCACAGAGTGAGACTCAGTCACAAAAAGAAAAAGGAAATGAAAATATCCAAAAAGTGACAACAAATATTTCCAAATTACTAAATAAGATAACAGTTATTTAAAAAACTTTAACTTCTATGAATATGAAGGCTTCAACTTTATTAAATCTTATTTTTTAAAGATGATTGAGGAAGACATTTAAAATAGTCAATGTACAGAGGCCAGAAATAAACTTTCATGTAGGTATTTTGCCATCTGGCCATTAGGCTGTCAAAATTTTTAGTACTTTTTGTAACCTATTTCTCATATTATATAGTCATAATAATCTTAAGAAAAAATAATTATTTTATGAAATGTAGGTATTTATATCAAATACAAAGACTAAGATGACTGACTCAAACTATTTCTGTATTTTTCTGTTTCAGATCTGTAATAATTTTGGTAATTGTCAATGCTTCCCTGGACATAGGCCTCCAGATTGTAAATTCCAGATTGGTTCCCCAGGGGGTAGTATTGATGATGGAAAGTTTCAGAAATCTGGTAAGTGGAAATTTATTTTCTAAAGAAAAATAGAAGGTCATTTTATGTAAAACTAATTGAAGAAATCTAAATTATTTTGAATGGTGGCTTCATTTACATCGCAGTAGTCCCTTCTTATTTGTGGGGGATACATTCTAAAATCTTCAGTGGATGCCTAAAACTGTAGATAGTGCCAAGCTCTAAATTTACTATGCTTTTTCCTACATATACATATCTATGATAAAGTTCATTTCATCGATTAGGCACAGTAACAACAATAACTAACTGTCCTTCCATGTTTTATGCCCTCGTGCCTCCTTTGCACTTCCATTACTGTAGGTTCTATTGGTCATCTTTTTCCAGAAGACTGATTTCAATACCATTGATAACTTGCTTTGGATGATATCCTTTCTCCCTGATTAACGTCAACTCTGCTGGAAATGTGGCAGCTGCTTTTTCATCAGCAGACACAGCCTCTCCAGTAATTTTTATATTTTTCGGTTGAAACCTATTCCTGAATCTGTATAACCATCTCTTACTTGCAATAAATGGTTTATTTATTTCAGGGAATTCCATGCTGAAGTATTTTTACAGGTTCAAATGTTTTCTGGTGCAACATGTTGCTGTTCATCAGAACACATTTTCTGTTTATGTCTTCTACTTATAAATTTAATGTCCTTTCTGTCTTAACTAAGCATTTATCATCCACTGTAGTCTTAACTTTTGTAGTTTTAGATGCATCAGCAAAATTAGTACAGATTACTTTCTTGTTCTTTACAATTTTATGGACTGAAAATTTGTTTTAACTACTTCTTAGCAACGAATATTTTTCTTATTGAGGAAAATATGTATGTATATTTTGTATGTATATTTTGCCAAATGTTGACATTGGTAAATATACATATACATGTTTATTTAAAGATTAAAATATCTGTAAATATGCACATACATTTGTAAATATACATATACTTATTTTCCTTACATATATTTGGAATATGTATGTATTAATATATTTTCCTCATTAAGTCAAGAGTATTCACCCTTTTCCTTAAGGAAAGAATTTTTTACTTCTCTTTGGCATATATAAATTGATGGCATCACTAATCTTGCCTTTTAAGATTATTATGAAGTAAAATAAGGGTGATTTGAACAAAGCACTGTAATGGCATAAAAGTCAACCTGTTAACTAAGACGGATAAGTGACTAATGGCCAGGTAGCATATACAGCATGAACTCGTTGGACCTGGGAATGATTCAGGTCCTGGTGAGGCAGAAAGGAATGATGGAAGATTTAATCATGCCACCCAGAACAGCATGCAGTTTAAAACTTATGAATTGTTGATTACTGGAATTTTTCATTTAATATTTTCAGACAGTGGTTGACTATGGTTGTTACGGTGCAACGAAAACTGTAGATAAGGGGGAATGACTACAGTAATCTTACACAATATTTATAATCAGATATTCTCAGAGATATTCTGCTTTAATTAACTCAAATAAGTTAGAGCACAGTACCAATAAGTTTCAACAAATGTCATTAAATAAATTTTTGAAAATTTACATATAGAAGAATAAGAACTACATGAATGATTTTCATTCCATATTGTTACAAACTCTGTTGGCTGTTAAAAAAAACTGTACCATACAGTGTTTATTCTTAATGAACTTTGGAAAAACATGGCAAAATATACATGCATATCTTTTGAGAAATAACAGTAAATCAATCAAATTTTGAGTGATGGCATACATATTTATACTTCACTTGTTTCTATAAATGAAGGCAATATTGAAGCAGGATATTTCCCTGACCCCTTCATGGGACTTGTGACAAGGGTGCCTCATTTACACAACCTGCAGTTCTCAACTTCTTGCAGGAAGGAGTGTGTGAGTGAATGGGGTGAGAACTGGAGTACGTGAGCACTGGAACCAGCTAGCTGATTCAGTGCCAGCAGGGGCGAAATCCACTCACTGTAACCTGATGTATTCCAACCCTTGAAGGAGGGAGAGCACAGGTAAGTGGGTGCAGGAGCCATGGGGAACACTTTGAGCATCGACAGAAGCAAACTTGGTGTGGGCCCTGCAGCAGCATCTGGAGGGATTCCAGTGACCCTTGAAGCTCCAGAGGGCATGTCACAGTGCTTTTTTAGCTCTGCCATCTGCAGACAGCTTAGGTATGAACAGCTAAGTGGACCCTCTGCCTTTTCATGTGAGGTGGTTGCTCTCCACTAGCAAGGGCAAAGGGCCAGTCTGACAGCCTTTTGCATCCACACTCATGGCTCCTGAGCTCTTGTCTAGTGTCCAGTAAAAATGAAGTCACATGAATGAATTGAAACATGGTAAATGTAGGGGATTTTATTGCTGATGAAAGTGGCTTTCAGTGGAAAGGGCAGCTGAAAAGGGGCCAAGGTGAGAAGATAATCTTCCCCTGAAGTCCAGCTGTCTCTGGCCAGATTCTTCTCTAAAGTTATGCCATCAAGCTTGCTTCTGAAGTCAAGTCACTTCTCTTCAATGTCTAGCCACCGTCTCTGATGTCCAACTGCTTCTTCTCTCTGCCAGCTGAGTCTGGGGTTTTTTTATAGGCACAGGACGGGGGTGGGATGGGGATATGGGTGGTTTAGGAATAGGCAACATTCAACCAGGAAAAGTTCTCACTTTGGGCTGCAATCTCAAGCGTTTCAGCTTGAGAGTCGGCCTTAGTTAGGGACCTGCCCTTTTCTGCCTAGAATTTTTCTGCCCCTGTCCCTGTCAATATCATAAACTACTTATTGATTCAGCTATTCATTCATTTATACATTTCCTCCACAAACATGTTATTGGGTTCTGGTGAGGCAACAAAATTGAGATTCACATTTTATAAAGTCTACCCAAGCAGCAATGTGGGAAATGGGTTTGGAGATATGAGTCTTAAGGAATGCAAATTGCTGGGAAATCAGTAACCTTAACTTAAGTTCCCAAAGTAGACAATAAAAGGAAAAAAAAGTTGCTACATAGTATCAATTTTTGTGAATAACGATGAATAAAGGCATGATGATCAATGTGTTTTATATATGGACAGTTATAAAAATTTGCATGAAATTATCAGAGGAACAGAGCATGAAGATAATGCATTTAAGTTTGGATATACAGAAGTTTAATTATCTGTGGGAAAATTAATTTGAAAATAGCATTGTGTGTTTGATAGTGGTATCATTAGGAGCATTGGGGAATAGTCATATTTAGTTTATAGGTTGTTTAGATAAAGTAACTCGTGGGATGATAGAATTGTGTAGAGTGAGATGAGATAAAAACATTGGAGATAACTTCTGTAGGCAATAATGTTTCAGAAACATCTCTGAGATTATTAATAATCTCTTAAAAAAAAAGAGAGAGATTAAAAGGAGCAGCCATAAGGACTTTCTTTTTTGGCTGTGACAGAATAATTCTAGAAAATTGTATGAAGTATTTGTCAATGAGTAAACAACTCTGACATTTGAGAAAGGGGAAATAGATTAAACGAGTTGCCTGTTTCTAAGACGATATAAATTTTTCTTGTATATGTTTAATGAGTGATTCAGATAAAAATGAGAGTATACAGAAAAGACATTTGAAAAAATAACGACCCCAAATTTTCCCAACAAGTTGAAGAACTTGCATCCAAGAAGCTAAGTGAACCTTAAGCAACTTAAATATACATAAACTTTGTTCATGAAAACCACTTCTGTTAACAGACTTCTTTACCTTAGACTGATGTCTTATCTTAGACTAGCCTGACCTAACTTCGTCAACATGGTGGTTTTACTAGGATGAAGCTATATGTGAAAGCCATTAATTTTGCTCCTTCAGTGTGGGATGAGACGAAAAAGGGAATTACTAGATTTGTTGGAGTATTGTTGATTACATCAGCAATTATGTTGTCAGGAGAGCATGGAAGACTACCTGCTCTGCTAGGCTGATAGGATAGGTACGCTGAAAACAAATGACAGACCAGGAAATAACTAGGAATTTAACAAGGAAATTCAAAATTACATGGATATATGGAGAAATTTAGAAAGCCTGATAATGAGCTGTCACCCGAGGCTAATTTCCAGGCTCAGTGAAAGTCTGGCTCAGTGTAAACAAGTGCTCAGCGCAGGACTCAGCCTGTGCTGAATAGAAGTTATTTTGTTTGTATTGTTTCCTTTGTTTTTGTCTATATACTTACTATTAGTGTTAAAATTTAGCTCCTGTTTTTCAAAAAATCCCTGTCAAAACATTACCTGAACAAAAGCTCTGGGAATCAGACCATAAAGCCAAAAGATACAGTCTTTGCAAAAATACCCTGGTAAGTCACTAAACAAATATACTAATGAAGTCTTCAGAAGTCAAGAAACTGGCAAACCCTGAGTAGGGCAGACAGGGAGATAATCAGAGTTTCCTAGTTATAACAGTCAAATAGCTAATTTTCAACAACAATGAAAATCACAAGGTTTAAAAAGAAAAAGGAAAGCATGACCTATTCACAGGAACAAAATTAATTGACAGAAATCATCCCATAGAAGCCCAAATTTCAGACTTACATAGGCTTTAAAATGTACTCAAACACTTAAAGGAAAACATGGACAAAGAACTAAAGAAATCAAGAAAAGCATGTATGGACAAAATGAGAATATCAATAGACATAGAAATTATTAAATGGAACTGAATAAATTCTAGAGCTGAATAGTACAGTAACTAAAATAATTCACTACAAGGGTCTAAAAGTGAATTTGAGCAGAGAGAAAAAAGAAAAAGTAAACTTGTAGGCAGAACAACTGAAATGGTTAAATCTGAGGCCAGAAAGCAAAAGAATGGAGAGATTTGATCAGGGCCCAAGAGACCTGAAGACCACTATCAAGTGGAACAACATTCTCATTTTGTGAATACCATATAGAGAGAATAATGAAAGAAAGAGAAAAAGTATTTGAAGACATGATGACCCAAAACTTTCAAAATTGTATGAAAATCATAAATATACAAATCCAAGAACCTTAATGAACTCCAAACAGTACAAAGTCAGGGCACTAAATGCTGAGCCAAGCACACATACAAAAAAATTTATAATGAATATAACATAAAGAGAAAATGGAATAATGTAAAATGGTCAATTAAAATCAGAGAAAGCCGATTAAAAAAAAAGTGCAAGTTAAAAAATTTTAAAAAATGGCAACAAATAGAAAGGGCTAAAACAATAAAGCAATATATATTAATTGAAATAAATCAATAATCACTTTCAATGTTAATATTCTAATAGATCATTTAAAAGACAGAGACCATCAGAGTGTATTAGAAAAAATGTACTAAACAAGACCAAACTCTATGTTGTCTACAAGAAACACATTTTAAATGTAAAGACACAGGTAAATTAAAAGTAAAAAGATGGAGAAAGATATACCATGTTAATACTAATTAATAGAAAGCTTCATAATCTACATTAATTTCAGATGAAGTCAACATCAAAACAATCAAACATATAGAATAAAGAGGGATATTTTATAATAAGGGGAGCAAGTCTTAAAGAAAACAAAATAGTGTGTGTGTGTGTGTGTATGTTTGTGTGTGTGTATCTCACCAGTGTCAAAACAAATAAGGCAAAATCTGAAAGAACTTCTAGGATAAATATTAAAATCCACTATTATAGTTGACTAGTCTAATTCCTTTCTTTTAGTAATGGACACAACAACATATAGAAAATCAGTAAGTATAGTAAGTCCTCACTTAATATTATCAAGTTCTTCAAAACTGTGACTTGAAATGAAACTATATACAATGAAACCATCTTTTTCTCATCAATATTATAATGAAACATTGTTAAAAAAAAAAGATTTTTTCCTTGAGGACCTGTTCATATTGTTTCACTTAAAGTTACATTTTCCAAGAACTTGCAGAAAAGGTTAGGTGAGGACTTACTGTATATAATTGACCTTAATACAATGATCAGTCAACTTGATCTAGTTGTATTTAGAAAATATTCCATACAATGAGAACAGAATAAACATTATTCTCAAGACCACATAGAATATTCTCTATTGTAGATCAAATTCTCTGTCTTACAGTGTACCTTAACAAGTCTAAAGCAACGAAACTGTACTATGTATGTTCTGAAACCAAAATGAAGTTGACCTAGAAATCAGTAATAAAAAGAGAACTGGAAAGCCCTAAAATACTTGGAGATTAAATAACAAATTCACAAATAACACATGAGTTAAAGTAGTCTCAAGAGAAAATTTAAAATCATTTTGAACTAAATAAAAATGAAATACAACTTATCAAAATTTGTGGGATTCATCAAAAGCAAAACTTACAGAAAAATTTATAGCATTGAATGCATATATCATATCTAAAATCAGAAATTTAAGCTTTCATCTTAGCAAACTAGGGAAAGAAAGTTAAATTAAATCCAAAGTAAACAAGGAAAACAGTACAGTAAAAATCAGTAAAATAGAAAAAAAAAGCAAATCAATAAAGGAAAATCAATGAAAGACTGGTTATTTGAAAACATCAATTATATTGATTAACCTCTGGCCATACTAAGAAAAATGGAAAAAAAGACATAACTTATTAGTATGAAAATGAAAGAAAGCTAACTGCTGATCAAATGAACATGTAAGTGATAACAGAGAAATACTGTGAATAACCCTATACTCACAAATTTTATAATCTTCATTAAAAAAATTATTTAAAAGACACAATAAAACAAAACTGACACAAGATGAAACAGATAATACTAATAGGCCTACATGTACTAAAAGAATTAAATCAATAATTAAAAACCTATTAAATAAGCTGTCAGGCCCAGATATAGTCACCAGTAAATTTGACCAAACATTTAAGTAAGAAATTACACTAATTCTTTGCAGTACCTTTAAGGAAATTGAAGCAGAGGTGCTACTTCCTAACTCATTCTGTGATGCCAGCATCACCCCCAATAGCAAAACCAGGAAACTTCACAAGCGAAGAAAACTACAGATCAATATCTCTCATGAATGTCTCATAATTTTTCAATTTTTATGTCCTTCCTTTCATTCCTGATTTTATTTATTTGCATTTTCTCTCTATTTTTTCTAGATGTTTTATCAATTTTTATTTTTTACCATTTTAAAAACACCTCTAGTTTCACTGATCTTTGTTTTTCTATTTTCTATTTCATTTACTTCTGCTCTAATACTTGTAATTTTTTTCTTCTGCTAATTTTGGGCAAAGTTTACTTTTCTTTTTCTAGTTCCTTGAAGTATGATGTTAGGTAGTTTATTTGAAATCTTTCTCTCTCTTTTTTTAAATGCAAATGTTAATCACCATGAACCTCCCTGTTAGTGCTGCTTTTGCTGCAGCCAATAATTTTTGACATGTTGCATATTCATATTCATTTGTCTTGAGGTGTTTAATTTCCATTTCGATTTCTTCTTTGACACAAAGATTGTTCACTAGTGTATTGTTCAATTACCTCATACTGTAAATTTTCGTTTTCCTTCTGCCATTGATTGTTTAGTTTCATCCCTTGTGATCTGAGAAGATACCTACTCTGATTTCAATCTTTTAAACATTTGTTAACTTTTATTTTCATGTTCTAATATTTGATTTATCCTGGAGAAAGTACTGTGGGAACTTGAGAGCAATATGCATTCTGCTGCTGTTGAGTGGAATATTCCATGTATGTATGTTAGGTCCATTTGGTGTTTAGTATGATTCAAATTCTCTGTTTTCTTATTGATCTTCTTTTGGGATGTTCTTTACATTATTGAACATGTGACATTGAAGTCTCCTACCATCATTGTATTGCTATCTATTTCTCCCTCTAGTTCAGTCATTGTTTTATATACTTATGTGATCAGATGTTGGGTGCTCAGATGTCATACCTTTCTGGTGCATTGAATCTTGTATCATTATATAGACTTTGTCTATAGTGAAAATCAAAAAACAGTTTTTTTTGAGACCTGGAGAGTAGGTATGTGCATATTCATTTAGTTAACTCATTGCTAACTTTGCTAATATATTTATATATTGTGTAGTTTTCAGAATTATATGGTATCTCAATTTTTTTAAGTATAAACACAACCCAAAGGAAAAAATATACTTATAGAATGTCAATGAGTGGAAAGATATACACATACACACATACACACAGATGCACATGTATAGATGCATAGATATAGATGTAGATACAAGTATAGGTATAAATATGAATTTTCTTTACATGCATAGAATATAAACACTAGATGGAGAGAAGTTAGTCATTTAAAATTGGTTTTCTCTGAGGAAAGAAACTGATTTAGCAAGGGAATGGGATGGTGGTTTCTCAAAGTATATATTTTTAAAAATTGTAACTTAATCCCTATTACTGTATTAACTTTTAAATTATTGATGTTACAAATAAGTTGAATGCAGCAAACAGCATTCTAAACATGTATATAGCAGATTAACATTTAAATAAATGTGTGTAAAAAAATATGGCACTGTAGTTTGCATTTATGAACTTAAATGTTCTATTTTTTCCTATCAGCTTGCAAGGCATTAAAACTTAAATTATTACATATATACATATATGAGTAAAGTGAAAAAATATAAATTTATTTAAATATCCACTAACTCCTCACTAATTTATGATATGATTCATTTCTAGATGAATTTTATACTGAAAAAAGCTACAATAAACAATGGAACAACTGGTTTATTCTGAGTTTCTACATTTTTCTGCCGTTTTTCATAATTTTCATCATTGTGATCTTTAAGAGAAATGAAATAAGGAAATTATCCAACAGAGAGAATACAGAATATAAGCGGTAAACATGATGTAGAATTAATATATTACCTTGAATTATCCTAGTCATTAACCAGTGTCATGCATGTTATGTAACATTTGTTGTATTAATTTCTAAATATACTATTTTAAATCTAATGTAACTGGTATCTTTATATTTTGTTTTTCAATAGTTTGTTATTATATTGGGGCAATCCAAAATTCTGAATGTTCTAGAACTTTTCCTGATGAGTATGCTATGCTGTATCAGAGACTTACTAGATCAGAAAAGAATATAGTTGGTACATTATTTCAAGTGCTCTTTTAGTTAGATCTAATTATATGTTGGTCTTGGTTGTACTTATTATTTTATTATCTTTATATATACAAATATATATATTTGTAGAGATAGTGTCTCTGTATGTTGCCTAGGCTTGTCTCAAACTCTTGAGCTCAAGCAGTTCTCCCACCTCAGTCTCTCAAAATTCTGGGATCACTGACATGAGTCATGGAGTATGGTTTCCCATACATATTTTTGATATTAACACATTATCAAATATATAGTTTGCAAATACTTTGTCTCATTCTATAGGCTGCCTTTTCATTTCATTGTTTCTTTTGCTATGCAAAAGCCTTTTAATTTAATGCAATCACTTTATTTCTGCTTCTGTTGCATGTGCTTTTGGTGACCTACCCAAGAAAATCATTGCCCAGACCAATGGCAAGGAGCTTTTTCTCTGTTTTCTGCTAGAAGCATTATATATTCAGGTTTTACATTTAAGTATTTTGTCTATCTTTATTTGATTTATGTGTGTGATGTCCAATTTCATGCTTTTACACGTGAATATTCAATTTACTCACCAGCATTTATTAAAGAGACTATCCTTTCCCCATTGTATATTCCTTATCTCCTTGTCAAAAATTTGTTGACCATGCATTCAAGGGTTTAGTTCTGTCCTCTATTCTGTCCCATTGATATATGTGTCTTTTTTATGCCAGTGCTTTATTATTTTGATTGCTGTAGCTTTGTAATATAATTTGAAATCAGGAAGTATAATACCTCCAGCTTTGTTCTTTTTGCTTAAGATTGCTTTGGTGATTTCATATCTTTTATAGTTTCTTCTTAATGTCAGGGTTTTTTCCTATATCTGTGAAAACTGCCTTAGAAATTTTGATAGAGATTGCAATAAAACTGCACATCACTTTGGGTAATATGGACATTTTAACTATTTTAATTATTTCAATCCTTAAACAGTGTCTATGCTTTTAATTTATTCATGTGTATTTTAATTTCTTCATTAATTTCTATGGGCTTCATGTGCCAATTTTTTACTAGATTGCTAAAATTTACACTGCTTTAGTCTTTCTGATGCTATTGTGAATGGGATTGGTTTCTTAATTTCTTTTTTAGATAGTTCATGATTAGTATATAGAAACACAATTCATTTTTTAGTTTATATTACAGTGTCTAGTACATGTAAACTGATATATGTAGTACATGTAAACTAGTACATGTAAAATGATAATGGGATTATCATTCTGAGTTCAGAATTTATGATCATGAAAATGACATCTAAGTGAAGAGTAAAGAATACGCATGCTAGCATTACAAAAAGAAAAAACAACCTATATTGTGTTTTTGGTCAAATTTGACTACTACTTTTGAACATTTCTCTTAACCCAGCAGTATCTGATACTGTTGACCACACTCCTTTTCTCAAACTATTTTATTCCTTGAGAGGGAGACCTACTGGCAAAAAAAATTTCTCAATTTTTGTTTATATGAGAAAATGTCTATTTCTCTTTAATTTTCAAAGGATAATTTCACAGGGTGGATAATTCTGGAGAGAGAGACAAAGAGAAAGAGAGAGAGAGAGAGAGAGTGAAGGAGAGAGATAGAGATAGAGAGAGAGAGAGAGAGAGTGAAGGAGAGAGATAGAGAGAGAGAGAGAGAGAGAGAGAGAGAGTGTGTGTGTGTGTGTGTGTGTGTGTCTTCTTGGAATACCAAATATTTTACCCTACTGTCTTGTTTCTTTGTTGACTGAAGAGAAGTTGGAAGTAATTCTTTATTTGAGCCTCTATAGGTAAAATTTTTTTCCTTTATATTCTTTCAAGATTTGTTCTTTGCCTCTGATTTCCTGCAATTCAAATATGATATACCTAGTCATTATTTTTTGACATGTAATCTGCTTAGTGTTTTCTGAGTTTGCTATATCTGTGGGTTGGTGTCTGATAACAACTTTGTGAAATTATCATCCATTATTGCTTCAAATAATTCTGTTTTATTTTTCTTTTCTTTCTGGTATTACCATCATGCATATGTTACTCCTTTTGTAGTTGTCCCACAGTTCTTGGATACTGTCTTTCTTTTTTTTAGTATTCTCTTCTTAGATATTCTGTTTTGGAAATTTCTGTTGACATATTCTCAAGCTCACTGTTTCCTTCCTCAGCTGTGTCGAGTCTACTACTGACCCCAAGAGGGGCTTCATTTCTATAATGGTGTTTTTGAATCCTAAAATGTATGATTTAAATTATTTCTTAGATTTTCAATCTTTCTGATGACATTGTCCATCTCTTCTTGCATGCTATCTACTTTTTCTGTTAAAACTCTTTGCATATTAATCAAATTATTATGCCCTGCGAATCTCATAATTCCAACATCTCTACCATGTCTGCATCTGGTTCTGATGCTTACTTTGCCTCTTCAAACAGTGTTTTCGTCTTTTAGTGTTGCTTGTGATTTTTTGTTGAATGCTGGACATGATATTCTACATTAAAGAAACTGTGCTAAATAGATTATGCTGGAAAGGTGTTGGGGGTGGAAAGCATTTTGTAGTTCTATGATTAGGTTTTAGTCTTTTAGTGAACCTATGGCCTTCATTCCTACTTCTGAGTTTTTCCTACTCCTTCACTTGATGATAGAGTGGGGCTGAAGTGAGAAATTTCCCTTCTCCCACATGAAAAGCAGGAGAGGGCTGCTGTTGAGTTCGCCCAGGTCAATTAGGCTCTGCTAAAACCCCAGCAGCTTAGGTCCTGATGAAAGAGTTTCTCTTGAGGGCAGCCCTTGTTAAGAAGAACACAATGCTCTGGACATATTTCAGACTGGCTTCTTTTCCTCTCTCCTAATTCTAGAAAAATGAGATTTTTCTCTGATTTTCATTGTGAGAACTTGATAGGCTCCTGGAGGCAGACGCATAATAGTACAGACTAAAAGTAGGCCCCATAGAGTTGTTGACTCTCAGACTTGTCCACACTGAGCTTCTATCTATTCTTCAGTTATGGTTTAGGTTTTTCTACCCTAGGACTGGTTCCCATGGAAGTTGATGCTCATAAATTTCTGCTCTGGTAAATTATAATTAGTTAAATCCACCTATCTGTCTCTAGTTTGGGAAGTCGCTGTTTGTCTTGTGATCTCAATTCTCTAACAGATCTAAGAAGAGTTGTTAATTTTCAGTTTGTTGAGATTTTTATTTGTTGTTATTATAGAATGATAAAATACGACTTCCAAACTCTGTACATGCTGGACACAGAAACCAAAGTGTGTCTATATTGTCCTTTTAAAAAATATACTTATGCACATAGTTGCCTTTATTAAAGTTCTTTGCTTCTTCATGTTAAATAGAATAATTTATTCATGAAATAAAAATAATTTCATTTTATTGTTATTCTGTAATTACTATCTTGGGATTTGCTTCAGTCTGAAGAATATTTTTTTGTTGTTGTTTCTTGTAAGAAACAACTAGTAATTCTCCCAAATTCTTAAATATTTCTATTACACAATCATCCTTGAAATATAGTCTTGCTGGCCATAAGGTTTTTAGTTGGCAGTAGCTGTTTTAACATTTTGGATATGTCACCCATTGTCTTTTAGCCTCCACGTTCCTGATGGGAGATAAGCTGAGAAAATCTTACTGAACGTTTTTAGTATTAGTGAATTGTTTTTGTCTTACTATCTTTATCTTTCAATATTTTGACTAGATATAGATATAGATTTTTATTTTTGCTCCTTTATGTCCCTGTTCTTTCTGGTATTCCACTAGATGTATACTGGTATACTTAATGGTATTCTACATTTATGTAAAGCTCTATTTATATTTTTAAGTAATTTTTCTTTTTGTTCTTCCACTTGAATAATATCTATTAATCTATTAAATTAACTGAACTTCTTCCAGTTCAAATATATTGCTGAGTCATTCTATTACCTTTTTAATAATTTCATTTTATTGTTATTCTATATTTGATGAAACATTGTGATCATTTTTCCCTTTTTTATCCATGATTTCCTTTAGTTCTTTGTATTTATAATAGCTGCTTTGAAATCTTTGTCTGCTAAGTCTAACTTAGTCCAAAGATTTCTGCAGTTTTTATTGCCTAATATTTTTGGAGGGTATATGGATTGTACCTTCTGTTTTTTTCCTCTGGATTCTAATCCTCCCCAGTGGATTTGTTTGGTAATTTGGCTGGACTATTTTATTGACATCTGTTTTCCTCCTAATGTGAAACTTTTCATGTTGCTCCTAAAAGGGTACAGACTTAGGATGTACGTGGTCACCTTGTGATGACAATGACTATTGTCAAGGCCCTTTTTGACACCTTTTTGTTATTTTTCTCTGTTAAGCCATATGCTTCTATCTTTGTCACACCCAGCTATTTACCAATTGCAGCCTGATTGCTAAATTGTCTCAATATGACTTGGAGCATAAATTGCTCCATAGTCTGATCAATTAAATCCAAGTGCTTTTGCAGGAATAGTCTTTGAACCTAGCCCTTGAAACTTATTTATTCCCTCTAACCCTGGAAGAACTACCCTTAGTGACCACTTTCTTTGGTTGTCTTTCTTAAACATCTATCTGGTGTGTAACTTATTTTTTTAAATATATCTATCAGTCTTTTCTTAATTGTTTACTACCACAATCTCCACTGATTTTGACGGTATCCTTTCCTACCTTTTGTTGTAATTAAGTTACCTTAAAAGAGGTACATTTTACTCTTGGACATTCATCTCCAATAAATGAAAATTATGTTCTCTCAGAAACTTGAATTTTAATGTTCATTATACTTTAATTCATAATAAAGAAAAACTAGAAATGACTTCAATGGTCTTCAGTGGGTGAATGTTTACTGAAAGCAGAGTAAATCCATAATATGACATATACTAACTAAAACAAAGCCAGTTTCAAAAGCTGATATGCTGTGTGATTGGATTTATCTAAAGTTGTTGAAATTTTAAAAAATCAATATAGGAAAAACATTAATGATTGTCAGGGACTAGGAATAATGTGAGAGTGTCATGTGTATGTCTATAAAGGCAGAAGGTACCAGAAAGTCTTGTGTTTATAATATAGTTCTGTATCTTAATGTGATTATAGTTATATGTTACTACACATGTGATCATGTTGCAAGAACACGCAGACCAGCATAAGATCATGTATAACTGGTGAAATATGACAAACCTCTGTGAATTGAATCAATGTTAATTTTATGATTTTCGTATTATATTAGTTAGGCAAAATGTTAACATAGAGGAGGTTCAGTAAAGGGTACACAGACCTTCTTGTACATTTCTTTGAAATGTCTCATGAATACGAAACTAATTCAAAACAGAAAGTCAAAAAGTTAAATCATGAATATAAATGTAAAGCTAAAGTTATGGAACTTTTTCAAGAAAACAAAACTTTTGGAGACCTGGAACTATACTAAGAGTTATTTTAAATGCGAACAAATCATGATCCATAAGGAAAATCTGAACTTCATAAAAATTTAAAAAGCAGTTTTTATAAAGTATCTTTAGTAGAAACAAGGAAACAGTATGACATGAAAAAGTAGATTGGTTAACATTAGGTGATTTTAAGTTACTTTTTCCTGCAAATGTTAAAGCAGAGGAGACTTTCTTATCACAGAAGCTAAAATTGACCTAGATTAGGCTATAATCTCTCTCCTGATTTCTTGGAAGGTAAGATAAACAACTTAGTTTCAGTTTGGTTACATGGCGCCTTAGGATGAATGGCTCCATTTTAGTTTGTTCTGTTGGAGCCTAGCACAAGAACTTAGCTCACCAATAACCTCCCATAAATTTTATTAAACACCTTCCCAAACAACCATCTTACAAAATCTTTTTAAGATGCAAAATTAACACTCCGTCATACTTAAAACTTTTGAATAATTTAATATTACTCTTATAAAAAGTTTATTTACTCACCTAATTAGCTTAAATGTCAAATGTGACATTCTTTCTGTAGTTACTTTTGATAGAAAAAGCTAAATAATTTTAACTGCATTTCCAGAGAAAGTTGTAAACATCCTAAAAATGAATTTATAATTTATTTCTAGCTATGATATTTCTTCAATATGCTTAGTTTCCTGTTAGCCTCTGACCTACTTGAACCTAAGGATGGCATCCCTTTTATTTTGGAAATTCCTGCTACAAAGGTCCCTGAAATGTCTTCAAGGCCTTTCCCCATTGTCTTGGATATTAGCACTGGCTCCTTTTTAGTTACTATCTCTAGCAAGTGGTTACTACACAGACTACTTGAATTCTTCTCCTTTCGAAGCTTTTTCTTGCTACATGGCTAGGCTGAAAATTTTGCTTCCTGATTCAATATAAATTTCAACCCTAAATCATGACTTTGCTCCAACATCTGACCATGAGTTGTTAGAAGCAGCCACCCAACATCTTGAAAACTTGGCTGCTTAGAAATTTCCTCTGCCAGATATCCTACATATTCATCTTTAGTTCAAGCTTCCACAGATCCCTAGGGAATGAGCACAATGCAGCCAAGCTTTCTGCTAAGGCATAACACACATGACCTTTGCTCCAGTTCTCAAAAGTTCCTCATTTCCATCTGAGACCTTGGCAGCGTGGATTTTACTATCCATATCACTGTCTGCATTTTGGTCACAACCATTTAGTCTCTAAGAAGTTCCCAATGTTCCCACGTTTTCCTGTCTTTATCTGAGCCCTCCAAATTCTGCCAACCCGTTAACCAGTTCCAAAGCTGCTTCCAGATTTTCACATTATCTTTATAGCAGTGCCACACTGCTAGTACAGATTTTCTGTGTTAGGCCATACTTGTATTGTGATAAGGAAATATGAGAAATTGGGGTAATATATAAAGAAAAGGGGTTTAATCAGCTCACAGTTCTGCAGGCTTTACAGGAAGCATGGTGCTGGCATCTTCTCAGCTTTTAGGGAGGCCCCAGGAAGTTTACAATCATGGCAGAAGGTAAAGGGGCAAAAGGTTTTTCACAAGGGAAAAGCAGGAGCAAGCAAGAGAGAGTCAGGTGGGGGTGGTACCACACACTTTGAAAAGCCAGATCTTGCAAGAACTCACTATCACCAAGACAGCACCAAACCATGAGAGTTTCACCCCCATAGTACAAACACTTCCCACCAAGCACCACCTCCAGCAATGGAAATTATAATCCAATATGAGATTTGGTCAAGGACAAATCTCCAAACAATATACACACATGTTTTTTTAAAAGCAGGCATCCAGGTCGGGCGTGGTGGCTCATGCCTATAATCCCAGTGCTTTGGGAGGCCAAGACGGGTGGGTCACAAGACTAGCCTGGCCAACATGGTGAAACCCTGTCCCTACTGAAAAAACAAAAAATTAGCCAAGCATGGTGGCACACGCTTGTAATCCCAGCTACTCGGGAGGCTGCGGCAGGAGAATTGCTTGAACCTGAGACATGGTGGTTCTGAGACTGCACCACCAGCCAGCCTGGGAATGCTGAGTAAGACTCCATCTCAAAAAAAAAAAAAAAAAAAGCAGCCATCCTAATCAGTCAAAGAAAATTAAGAAATTTAAATAATGAACATGTATTTCCTGTTTTGATTACTTAACTGATGAACAGAGGTTTTAATAAAATCATGAGTAACTATACATTATTTATCATGCCTTCAGTGATGTATAGTAGACTTCAAAAATATGTTCAGGTCATAGAGAGTCAGAAAGCCGTTATTAGTTAATAGCAACACAAGAAATCCTGATACATTAATTATCAGTTGTCATGCAAATTAACAAAATACATAAAAAAATAAAGTCTTTAAGCTGTATAGGACTATTTAAATAAATATGACATACAGCATATATCATAACAAAAAGCACATGGTTAAGAAGTAAATACTTCAGTGAAATAAAAATCTTGGCTATTTGGAGGTTAATTTTCTGTGTTATCATTGTTTATAAGTAAAACAAATTTTTCTGAAACAAAATATATTTAGAAAGATTTTTTACAATTCATAAAATTACAATTTATTTTACAATTCATAAAATAAAAATGAATTCTAAAAAAGCTAACCTTATCTTACATTGTTTCTTTCTACAAACTGGAAAAGACAATCAATATTTGATTTTGCTTTTAAATATTGCATGAAAGGTAAATAAACAATAGTATTCCATAGAACGACAATTTAAGAATGGGGAAAAAAAAGTTGGAAAATTGAAATTAGGTAATTCTATTTTTATATTTTTGAGGAATTGCCATACTGTGTTCTACAGTAGTTCACAATTTTGCATTCCTACCTACAGTCCAAAAGGGTTTCAGTTTGCCCATAATCTTGCTAGGATTGTTATTTTCTGCTTTTTAAAAAACATAGTATCCATCTTAATGGGTGTGATGGTATCTCATTGTGGTTTTGATTTGCATTTCCTAATGATTAGTAGTATTGAGCATATCTTCTTGTGTTTATGGGCCACAGAAGATGGGAAGTTGTTGTTTAGTAAGTATTCTTTCATGAGGAGTTATTCTTTACTAAGCATAGAATTTCACTTTTGCAAGATGAAATGTTTCTGGAGATAGATGGTGGTGAAGTTCGCACAACAATAGGAATGTACTTAGTACCACTGAACCGTACACTTCAAAATGGTTAGAATGTGCATTTTACTGCAATGACATATTTTTATAAGACGAATAAAGAAATTGTGAGAAAATTAAAGTTAGCAACCTGAATATTAACTATAAAATGAAAATTCTTTCCATGTTAACTCTATTGTTTTCATGTATGAACATCATATTAATGGGGAAAAAAATAACGACTAACTTTTTATTTTGTCCCCCTTAGCCAGAGGATTTTCTAAGAAACAAGTGTATAAAATTGAATAAATAAATAGATTTTGATCGTTTTTACATAGTCATTTCATAGTTTTAATTTTGTTTCCCTGGTAAATTATAAATCATTGCTAAAGTACAAAAACATACATATGTATTTTATGTTTAGCTTTTTATTTGGACTCCTTAGACAGTTTTCTAAGAACCAAACTTATCTATAATATGAATAATATAACATCTATAATGTAATCAAATTTATCTATAATTTTTGATTTTTAGCAATTATAAAGTAGAAATTCAGTAGTAAATATGATTTAAAATAGTCAATCGACTACTGCTATACATATTGTAAATTTCTATTTGTTCTGTTTTTCCTCATTATAGTAATTCATCCATTGTACCAGAAAGCTGTGACATGGGACATTGCAAAGAACTTCCACAACAAATAACCTAGAGGAACAAATGTGCTTTATAACCCTATGTTACCCCTGAATGTATTGTCAATGTCAAACTTTTGGAAAATAAAGCCCAGGTATGCAGAAGCTCAGATTCCCATGTGCCTCCTCCAGTGCAGCTGGCTGTGGGTGGGAGCCCCCGACTCCACAGAACCGCGCCGCACCCTCCAGACCCCACCGTCCTTGGGCACCGCTTGGCCTCCCCTGTCCTGGCCACAAGCAGCCTCCATTCCATGCTCAGCAGCCATCATTGTGACTAGGCCGCTGGCCACGCAATGCTCTCTTGCTGATCCTCTCAGGCCTGGGCCAGATGACCTCCGCAGGTCGTTGCAAGTGAAGAATTTTGCTGTGTAAGAGGACTGCATTTCAGTGTCCAGCAAGAAGGCATGTGTCACCCTCCCTGTTTCAGTAGCTCAGGCCAAGTTGGGGAGAAGGAACAGAGCCTGTCTCTCCAGAGCCTCAGAGCCTCAAGGCCAGGTGGGCATCATCCTCCTTGGTCTTGAACGTCAGGCCAGGCTGGGGTGGGGCGTGGTCAGAGCCCGCCCAGTTTCAGAGCTACTGTGCCACCAGAATCTGGTTGGATCTGCTAGTTGGAGGGCTCAGCCCAGAACTCAAACAGCTGTTCCTCACTTACTTGACTCTGCACAAGAGGGTGCATTTCCTGGGGAGGTGGCAGAAGAAGGGAGGCTCGATGGGGTGTGACACCTACAGCCCATACTTCGTTTCCCATTCCGGGATGAGATCAAGAAGATCCAGAGTGTGGGGGATGACTGGGTAATGCTCCCTCTTCTAGTGGAACCTCTTTCTAGAATTGGACAAAGTCTGGTTTTGGGGTGTGTGTGTGTGTGTGTGTGTGTGTGTGTGTGTATTGGGGCTTGGAAGTATAGTGATTGATGTAAGATGAGCAGATGAGTGAAGAAGGGATGCTGTGATACACTGGGAATGCTCACGTTTTTTCCTCACTGCAGATTCTGAAATACCATTCCTGCAAATTATAGGGCCACAGAATATTGAGAAAGACACCAATCATGGTGATGTATATACACATATTCATCTGTAAAATTATGTTTGTGCCCATATTTACTTTGTTCTTACATTTTGTCTGAGTGAAAATAAATGGTTTATTTAACTTTTTCATTGTTCTACAAGTACTATATGCATACTAGGGAAATAATTATTAAATATTTAAAAATACAGTTTCAAAAATAAAATAAAGCATACCAAATTCCTAGCACACAAAAAGGCTAAACAGCCAACTTGAATTTGATTTTAACTAGCTTTATTGAGACATAATTAACATATCACACAATTCATCCTTTTATTTATTTATTTTTATTATTTTTTTATTTTTTTTGAGACGGAGTCTCTGTCTCCCAGGCTGGAGAGCAGTGGCACGATCTCGGCTCACTGCAACCTCTGTCTCCCAGGTTCAACCAATTCTCGTGCCTCAGCCTCTCATATAGCTGGGACTACAGGTATGTGCCACCACACCCAGCTAATTTTTTTTGTATTTTTAGACGGGGTTTTACCATGTTGGTAAGGTTGGTCTCCAGCTCCTGACCTCAAATGATCCATCCGCCTTGCCGCCTAACAATTCACCCATTTAAGTTATGCAATGCAATGGCCTTAGTAAGATCACAGAATTGTGCAAGTATTACCATAATCAATTTTTGAACATTTCCTCTCCCAAGAAAAGAAACTCCAGAAACATTAGTAATCAGTCTCCATTTTTTCTCCCACTTTCCACCTAACTTCTCCTTTATTTCCCAGCCCCAGACAATCACTTATCTACCTTCTATCTCTATATATTTGTTTATTCTGAACCACAAAAGATAAAAAAAAGCATGCATAGATAATAAGGGATTACATGAAACTGAAAAGCTTTGATATAGCAAAAGAAACAATAGAGTGTAGGGACAACCTACATAACAAGAGGGAATATTTGCCAATTATACATCAGGTAAGGGGTTAATATCCAAAATTTATAGGTGACAACTCAATAACAAGAAAACAAATAATATTGTTTTGAAACGGGCAAAGGACCTGAATCAACATTTCTCAAAATAAGACATCCAAATCACCAATAGTTAATATGAGAAAAAATGATCAACATCACTATTATCAGGGAAATGCCAATGAAAACACACACAATGTGATGTCACCTCACACCTGTAAAATGCATTCTTTGTTGACACAATTAAACATTTATGCTAAGAGATTTTCCACACAAATTCTTAGAACTAATTAGAAAGTTTAAAATTAATACTATATGTGTGATAATGGTTAGAAAGCTGAAATGTGTTAAAGGAAGTGACACATCCAAGTCTCAATAACTTACTAGCTGTATTTCAAAATGATTCTAGCTTCTCTGCATCTTTAATTCCCTTAACAGTAAAACAGGTAAAGTCATACCTAACTTGTGAGTATGTTGTGAGACTTCAAGAGATATTTTATAAGGCATTTAGCCATGACACATCGAACTATTGAACTTTTTTACCTATTTTGTTATTATGAGTAAGGTACAGGCAAGTTATGTTGTTGAAACAGAGATTTGCGCCTTAAGCAACTGTGTATATTGAGATGCCATTCCCTGATATCTAGAATGTAGAAGGTAAAATATATGTCTTCATTCTCAAACAATAGGACAAAAAAGGAATACAGAATATTTCATTGGCTTGTTTCTTGTACAGTTTGTATCAAATATAATTATAGGACACATCATGAAGTTCTACGTATGAAAACCAATCCATGTAATAGAATGAAAGAAAAGAACCACATGATCAACCTAAATGAAGCAGAATAAGCACTTGACAAAATTCAGTACACTTAATGATAAAAAGCATCAAGAAGCTAGGAATAGGGGAAACTATCACAAAATAATTAAAAGTATATACAAAAAACCCACAGTGAATGTCATATGTGATGGTGGAACTTTCTAGAGACTCTTTGAACGACTTTGACCAAAATGCTGATAGTGATATGAACAATGAAATCCAGGCTGATGTGGTTTCAGATGGAGATGAGGAACTTGTTGGGAACTGGCGAAAAGGTGACTCTGTGCTTTAGCAAAGAGACTGGTGGCTTTTTGCCCCTGCACTAGAGATGTGTGAAACTTTGAACTTGAGAAAGATGATTTGGGGTATCTGGTGGAAGAAATTTCTAAACATCAAAGCATTCAAGAGAAAGCAGAGCATAAAAGTTTGAAAAACTTGCAGCCTGATGATGTGATAGAAAAGAAAAACCCATTTGCTCAGGAAAAATTCAAGCCTGATGCACAAATTTGCATAAGTAATAATAAGCTGAATGTTAATCATCAAGACAATGAGCAAAATGCATCCAGGGCATGTCAGAGACCTTCATGGCAGAGGTAGCTGGAGGATTGTTGTAGTGTAGATCAGAAAAGTCAATCTTATGTAAGGTGTCTTTGTTTTCTGTTGCTATAAAGGAATTTGTGAGACTGGGTACTTCTTTTTTTTATATAAAAAGTTTATTCTGCTCACAATTCTGTTGGATGCAAGACTGAGCTTTGGTGAAATCCTCAGGCTGCTTCTACTCACTGTGGAAGGTGAATGGGAGCAGCCGTGTGCAGAGATTACATGGCGAGAGAGGAAGCAAGACGTAGGGGGAGGTGCCAGGCTCTTATTAACATCCAGTTCTTAAAGGAACTAACAGAGAGAGAACTCATTCATTACCATGAGGATGCACCAAGTAATTCATGAGAGATCTGCCTCCATGACCCAAACACCTCCGATTAGGACCCACTTCTAATACTGGAAATCAAATTTCGACATTAAATTTGGGGTGAACAAACATCCAAACTATAGTATAAGATCTAAAGGTCAATCAATAAATTTACACTTTAAAAAATGAATTTTTTGCAAATAGATTATGGATAGACAAGGGGGAAAGCGGATAAAACAAGTATGGGGCTGTAACAAGTCAAGGAGAGAAAAAACAATGGTTCAGACTAGGAATGGTAAGCATAGTCAAAGTTTACATATTTTTTGAAAGTAAACCAATAGAGATAATTGACAAATTGAATGGCTATTGTGACAGCATTACTTTATAATCTCACAATTTCGCTTCTAGGTAAATATCCAAGAGAAATAGAAACATATGTCCACAAAAAACTGGTACATTAGAGTTCATAATAGCATTATCCATAATAGAGAAAAAGTGGAAAAAGTCCAAATGTCTGTCAACTGATATATAACAAATAAAAATATAATAATGAATAAATGAAATGTAATTTTTTTTTTTTTTTTTTTTTTTTACAAAATGTGGTGTAACAATGAAATGTTGTATTGCTGGCCAGGTGCAGTGGCTCTCACATCTGTAATCCTAGCACTTTGGGAGGCTGAGGTGGGTGGATCAACTGAGATCAGGAGTTTGAAACCAGCTTGGTCAACATGGTGAAACCTCATCTCTACTAAAAATATGAAAATTAGCCAGGTGTGGTGGTGGGTGCTTGCAATCGCAGCCACTTGGAAGGCTGAGACAGGAGAATTACTTGAACCTAGGAGGCAGAAGCGGCAGTGAGCTGAGATCATGCCACTGCACTCCAGCCTAAGGAAAAACACAAGACTGTCTCAAAAAGAAAAAAAAAAAAGAGTTGCATTGTTGTTGCATTTTGACACTGTAACAGCAGATTTGAGGATTTGCGACAGAAGTCATGTGGCTTATAATGCCAAAAACATTTATTATCTGGCTCTTTATAAAAAAAAATATATGCTAACTACTGGACTAAATAGAAGTTATGAGATAGACATTGTCTGATTGAATTAGAAAGCAAGGTCCATCTGTATGCCTCTGTAAGAAACCTCTTTTAAATATAAATATTTAGATAGGTCAAAAGTAAAAAGACAAATGTATCAGGCAAACACTAATTAAAGTAAGTCCAGGTACTTATAGTAATTTCAGATAAAATAGATATTCCAACAGACAGTTTTCAGAGAAAAAGGGGGACGTTACCAATTATAAGGGGAAAGTTCTCCTAGAAGACATAACAATACTAAATGTGTATGCCTGACAATAAACCAGAAAACTGATGGATCTGAACAGAGAAACAGACGTGTCCTCAATTATAGTTGTAGATTTCACTATTCCTCTTTCAATATCTGTAAGAAGTGCTAGGAAGAAAATCAGTAAAGATATAGATGATGTGAAGAAAGCCATCAAGCAACTTGACCTAATTGGCATTCAGGCACCCAACATCCGGACATACCATCTTCTCAAGTGCACATGGACCATTCACCAGGATAGATCATATTTTGGACCATAAAATAAATAATTACTATTTTGGATTTTTTTTGTCGTTGTTGCTTTAACTGCACAGTAAAAAAGTTTCAGAAGAAAAATGATCACATGTAATTTATAATTAAAACTACCTAACCAGTGGTGAGAAAGTCAGTTGCTGATTATACAGGGAGAGTAGATTGATTTTACAAATAAACTGGGAGAAATCTATTCTTATATCTGTAGATGCCTGAATGTTTAGCTTTGACTCTTGGCTTAGGTAAGAGAAGAAACAATTTGCTGTTTAAGGTATAATTCCTTTCCGTGAAAACCTCCAGGACCAATTGACTTACCTGGAAAACCTGATTACACAACCTAGATTTTCCTTCTATATATAAATGCATAAAGACTCCACTTTGAACTTCAGCCATGAGCTTTCCTAGAGACAGAATTTATTCTAGCAACTTTTGTCATTCTGTCTAGAGTCTAAGCCATGAGTCTCTATGTAGAAAAATTAATAAGAACGCTGGGGACCTTGCACGTGGATGTCTATTGGATCCCTGGAGCTCACCAGCACTCTCTCTTGCTACACCAAATCCTTCGTCTTTGAATAGAAGATTTCATGTGAGTATGCTCTACTGAGACTTTGAGTCCCATCAAATACCCAAACTTAAATATCTTTACATGGTCAGAATCTGTAAACTATGTCCTTATCTTCAAACATATGAGCCTGAGAGAGATTCTGATAAAGATTTTAATTTCAAATGTGTTATAAATTTATAGTTTTCCTTGCTGAGGTGGTTATTAATTATATTAAATTATTCCATGGTCTAGTGATGTTTAGCATAAAGGCCTATATTATAACTAAGTTCTTAAGACTGTGAAAGATTGCTTAGTATCAAATAAATAGATATGGAGGTAGATATAGATAGATATAGATATAGATTAGATGATAGATAGATAGATTATAAATGACAAAAGTTTCTGAGAAAGGAAGTTTATTTCATACTCAGCTTTGCATCTAACCAAACAGTGCATTTAAAAAGAAAATTAGAATTAAAACTCTGACAACCACCATTTCCTTAATTAATGTTCTCTTATTGACCTTGTGGAATTCTTTATTGCCTAATGTTTGATATTGAGGAGGGCATGGACTATTCTAAAGGTTCTCTTTTAGTATAGCTGCAAAAATTAGTTAAAGGGTAAACTTTAATCAATGTCCTTTCCTATCCTCCTATGAAAAGGGCAATACACCCCATTCACAGAGAATACCCATACCAATTATATGTTCAGGTAAAAACAAAGAGAGCACGGTGCAGTCTTTAGAATCAAACTTTACTGTCTGTAATTTCACATTTCCACTATGGTATTTCCATTTCACTCACATACATCTTAGGTCCTCCTTGTCTCTCAAAGGGATTGTGGTACTTTGAGTCCCTGTAGCTAACAGTTCTGAGATAATTGGCATACCAACTCAGGCCACTTTACTCAAACTATTGATTCTATTGCAAAAAAAGGATAGGGCAACATATTTTGGCCTCCCTGTCAGTTTTTTCCAGATTCTAGGGCTTTAAATAAGTTATTAAATTCAGCTCATTTTAAACTATTTTCTGTTCTGAATTACAATCCTCATGATTAGATTTGAACTCCACTGGACTGGAGTAGATAGATTTCATATGTCATTGGTCTATGAGTTGGGGTTGAGGTTGGAGCTGGTCACTTACTTCTCAAATATTGATAAAATACTATCAACTTCTTAGTAGAAACTTCCTTTTTTTTAAAGCCACATATTTAAAAGTAATAAAACAATTTTAATCAGTGGGCCTGTTATTATATCTACTTTATATTTTCCTTTTTGCATTAAGTCCACTGTTTTTCAATTGACATATAAAATTGCATGTACTTATCATGTATAGCATAATTTTTGGAAACATATATACGTTGTGGAGTGATTAAATGTAACTAACTGATAAATGCATTATCTCAAATAATTAACATTATTGTGATACAAACACATAATATCTGCTGTGTTTTTTAATAATTAAATATGCTGTCATTAACTATAGTCGGTATGATAGATCTCTTGAGAATATTCCCCCTTGGACCAATATTTCTCCATACTCCTTTTCTCTTCTAATCACTTCAGCTTCTGGTAACCACCATTCTACTCTCTACTTCTATGAAATCAACTTTTATACATCCCACATGAGTGAGACAATGTGATATTTGTCTTTCTGTGGCTTATTTTACTTAATATAATGGCCTCCTGGTTCATAAATGTAGCAAATGACATAATTTCCCTTTTTATGGCTGAATTATTGTGTGTGTGTCTGTGTGTGTATATATATGTACTGTATTTTCTTTATCCATTCATTGTTTGATGAACATTTAGCTTCATTCCATATCTTGACCCTATTGTGTGTGCTGAGTGCAGACATCTATTCAACATACTGATTTTATTTACTTTGAATACATAACCAGTAGTAGGATTGCTGAGTCACACAATTCTGATTTTTAATTTTTTGAGGAACCTCCATACTGTTTTCTATAATGATTGTATTAATTTATATTCCCAACAACAGTGTATAAGTGTTCTCTTTTTTCTGCATCCTCATTTGTGCTTGCTATCTTTTATCTTTTTGACGACAGGCAATCTAACATTATATCTCATTGTGGTTTTGATTAAGGTTTTCTGGTGATTAGTGATACTGAGCATTTTTTAATTTACTTGCTGGCAATTTGTATGCATTCTTTCGAGAAAGTCTATTCCTTCATTATGTCCATTTTTTAATCAGGCTATTTGTTTTCTTGCTGTTTGAGTTTGTTAATATTTTGAATATTAACATCTTATCAAATGTATGATTTGCAAATCTTTTATCTTTTTCTGTGAGCTGTTACTTTACTCTGTTGAGTCTCGTTTGCTGTACAGAAGCTTTTTAGTATGGTACAATTCTATTTGCCTGTTTTTGCATTTGTCGTCTGTACTTTTGAGGTCATTTTTCAAATTACCCAGATTAATGTTGTGGAGCTTTTCCCCTATGTTTTTTCTACACGTTTACAATTTCAGGTCTTATATTTAAGTCTTTAATTCATTTTAAGATAATGTATGTGTATGGTGAGATATAAGGATCTAATTTCAGTCTTCTGCATATAGGTAACCAGTTTTGTCAACAACATTTGTGGAAGAAACCTTTTCCTCATGTGTATTGTCGAAAATCAGTTGGCTATAAATGCATAGATTTATTTCTTGGCTCTCTATTCTGTTCCACTGGTCGATGTGTCTGCTTGTATGCCAGTACCATGATGTTTGCCCATTTTGAAGTTAGGTAGTGTGATTTACTTATAAATTACCCAGCCTGGGGTTTTTCTTTACAGCAAAGCAAGAATGGCCTAACACTATTCTTTAATTTCTTTTAATAGTAATTTGTCATTTTGTATGTACCGGTGTCATAGTTTTTCTAGAATGGTTATTTACAAGAATTTAATATGTTTAGTGCTAATGTAAATAATATTCTTTTAAATATTCTAGTTTTTATATTTTTTTATTTTATATATAAATGGGATACTTGTGTATTTGATTTATACCCAATGGAATTTTCAGATTCACTTGGTAATTCAAATATTTTATCTGTAGATTATTTTGGATTTTCTGTGTTTATATTATAATGAGGTTTTCTTTGGATAAAGATTCCTTTTTAAAGTTTACATTTTATATTTTTTGTAGCCATATTTACTGACTAGAATTTCCACAAAGATATATAAAAATGATAATAGTGAATTTTCTTAACTTCTTCACAATATTAGGAGGAAAGACCAAATAATTCAATATTAATTATTTTCATTATGCATGTTTTGTTGATCCCTTTCATCAAATTAAAAAACTTCAAATCTATTTCTAGTACCTAAAAATGCATGTGTCTTATGTGTGTATATGCTTATAAATCAGGGAATCCAGTCAAATTTAATCAAATAGTTTGAGTATTTTAGATACCTTATATAAGCGGAATCATGCAATAGTTGCTTTTTTGTGACTGGCTTATTTCATTTAGCATAATGTCCTTAAATTTCATCCATTTTACTGCATATGACAAGATTTCCTTCTTTTTTCAGGCTGAATAATCCTTGCCATGTTTTGTTATTAATTTTTGCTGACCTCATGAAAGGAATCAGCATGTGTAGGACTGAAGTTATATCTTCCTAAGTGTTAATTGTTTGCAAAGAGGAAGACATCAAAACCTAAATTTTCTTTATAAAACACGTTTTAATTTTGATTAAAGTTGCTTTAAACTACAGTTACATGCAGATATTTAAATTCTTCTTAGGTCAGTTTTGCAAAGCGTCTTTTTTATAGAAATACTTCTATTTCATTTAAATGTTTAAATTTCTTACTATTACCAGTGACTATGAGTGTGTGCCTTTTCACTTCTGATATTGTTAATGTGTGTCTTCAAAATTTTTCTCTAGTATTAGCATATTCTAAAAAGTTTATTTTATTGGTTTCCTTAAAGAAATAACTTCAGCTTTGTTTATTCTTAATATTAGTGTTTTTCATTAAAATTTTCCTTTTTCTATATTATTTCTTTCATTCAATTAATTTAACAATAGTTATAGGCTCATTTTCAATTTTCCTTTAACATCTTCAAGTGGTCTCAGATTCCCACTGAGCAACGCCTAGCTACATCAGTCATTTTTTTTTCTATAATACTTTTATAGTATACAATTAAAAGCATATTCAAATTTCCACCGAATGTTCTTCTTTGATCCGTAAATTGTTTAGAAATGTATTGCTTATTTCAAATACTTGGGGAATTTATATTTTTATAATATCTTTATCTTAAATTTGCTTTAGTTAGAGAACATAATCTGAAATATTTCAGTTATGAGAAATTGGTTAGACCTATTATATGCCCAAGCATATAGAATATATCGGTAAATCTTTCACATGGACTTAACATGTATATTTTGAAGTTGTTGTATATATCAAATGGATCATTTTTGCCAATCATGTTGCTCAAATCCCTCAGTATATTTGATGATTTTTCTACTTTTCTTTTTGTTCTATCAATGTTTGCTTCTTACAGGTTGAAGTTATATTAAAAGTCATAAAATATTTTAATTATAATTATTATAAGTTCCTAATAGCTTGACCTTTTGCATTATAATACACTCTTCTTTTATCCTACTAATGCTGTTATACTTAAAATCTATTTGCTTTATTTTGTAGCAAGTTCCTGTGGTACATATTTGTTCGTCTTTACTTTGAATGTTTGTATACCTGAAAATGTGTGTTTTTTCAGCAGCGTATAGTGAAAAATGTCTCCAAATTTTAGGATCATTGTCTTTGATTGATTACAGACCATCACAATATAATATAACAACATATCACTGCATTTTAAAATATGACAGTGGCTTTTAATTATGGTACCACCTCATTACTTTACAATATGTCCTTCTACCATGCCCCTACTGACAGAATTAGTGTCTACTGACCCACAGAAATAGTGTGAGAGAACTTAAAAAAATGGAAATTTGTAATGTAAAACTCATAATCATGCATTTCTGATTAGTAAATTATCTGTGAAATTATACATGTATGTGTATATATATGCATATATATATATATATATATATATATATCTCATATTTTCTGGTCAAATTCAAATCACAATATGCAGGTTTGAGTCCCAGGAAATCAGGTAATGTACATTCTCTTTTCTTCCATTTTTTTTTTTTGTGTTTGTCCATCGCAGATAATTACTCTAAGAGATTGAATAAATGAAAAAAAGTCACCTTTATCAACAAGTAAGTTAAAATGATAGCTACTTCAACAAATAGCATGCAAGTAAACTTATTGCAAAGTAGACCTATATCATGCAATTTATTTTTAGCCAACGTTTTAAATATACAAATGCTAAAGAAGTAAAATTAACTAGAGAAAATAACTTTAAATATAACACTGCAAGAAATTTTTAAATGGAAATTTTCAATATCATTTATAACTTGATAATGTCTATTATAAATTCTGAAAAATATTACAATTCTTAAAAATAGTATCTGTTATTTTTATTATATACAGCTAAATGACTGTCACTACTTAATATACATTTATTTTTGTTACATTTATCTAATATAGTGCATTGTCTCTCTCTCTCACTCATCCTTAAAATATTTGAAACTCACTCATGTCCTTTGCAGGGACATGGATGAAGCTGGAAGCCATCATTTTCAGCAAACTAATACAGGAACAGAAAACCAAACAACACATGTTCTCACTCATAAGTGGGAGTTGAACAATGAGAACACATGGACACAGAGAGGGGAACATCACACCCTGGAACCTGTCGGGGGATGAGGAGCAAGGTGAGGAAGAGCATTAGGATCAATACCTTAAGCATGCAGGGCTTAAAACCTAGATGATGAGTTGATAGCTGCAGCAAACTACCATGGCACATGTATACCTATGTAACAAAACTGCACGTTCTGCACATGTATACCAGTACTTAAAGTGTAATAAAAAAAGAAAGAAAGAAACTCACAGTGATATCGTGGCATCTCTGTTGTCCAGACTACCCTTTAGGTTCACTCTCACTTTCAAGTTGCCTGCATATTAAAAATTCATATTAAATTTTCTTCAAGATGGTTTTACAAACCTCTGTATTATTTATTCGTCTTGAAAGAGTTCTGAATTTTTACCTGAGATCTGGGTTCGCCCTTATTTGAGAATACCCTATCACTGAGAATATCTCTGCCCTGGTAATCAAGACTAATAATGTACATCTTTGCATCACTGAATATGAAAAAAAGCAGTGATATATGTCTATCTGAAAATAAACAGATCATGTTTGTATTCATAATATTATTGGTTAAATATCTTTAAACGTTTTTGCCATTCATTTTCAACCTATTACTTTCTATTCATATTACTAGCTATGCTTTTTCCCTAAAGATATTTGATATCAGTTTTTCCACAATAGTTATCCAATATAAGAAACCCACTTTTGTAAATTTAAGTATTTACTAATTAGTTTAGGTGCCCTACATTATTTCAGCAATTTCACATCAACTTTTAAAATATATTCTCTTTTCATTTACGTTGTCTTATTAACTTAAGTATTTTAATGAAATTCAATTCATTTCAAGTAAAGCGAGGACACAGTTATATCACTCTTAGGCAGAAATCATTTTATAGCAATTTCCTTGAAAAAATTAAACCAGTTTTAATATTTACTTGTATTTTTATAGCAGATAGTTTTATTTTTAATAAAAATTATTTGTTTTATGTTTTCTGTAGACTAGATGTGGCTATCATCTAGATATTTAAGTTTTTTATTATGTATTAATTTTTAGTCTTTTTCTACTTCTAACTGCTTGTGTTTCAATTTATGTTACTACAGAAAAAAAAAAAGCTAAATTACCTTCCTGGGTTTTTTTATTACCTTTCATTAAAATAGCATAGAAATTCCTTAAGATACAGAAATATTGCAAAGTTATTTAAGTATTTATTAAGTTAAAAATCCATATTTAACAATTAAGATCAAAAAATGAAAGAAGGTAAATTTTAAACTTTAATGGGTAGCTAAACCTTATCTACTTTTGCCCCTAAAAAAGTCCAGATTCTTATGTTTAAAATTGCCAGCCTTCAAAAAACTCTGTTCATATATGTGTGTGCATATATAATGATATTGTATATTATATATCAATATATCTATTATGTCTATATGTCTATTATATAGATACATCATATATAGTATAGACACATCATGTGTGTGTATACATTACAAATCATGTATAGATATATAGATACATCGTGTATATGTATATATATAGATACACATTGTATCTATATATCTATTATATACATACATATCTATATATACAATCTACATGTGTGTGTGTGTGTGTGTATATATATATATGATTGTGTACACCAAGAGATTTTTTGAAGGTTGGCAATTTTAATCTTATGAGAATCTGGACTTTTTTAGGGGCAAAATTAGATAAAGTTTAGCTATCCATTAAAATTTATCTTCAAAGTTTATCTACCTTCTTTCTTTATTTGATCTTAATTGTTAAATATGGATTTCTAATTTAATTATACTTAAATAACTTAACTTTGTAATATATCTGTATCTTAAGGAATTTTTATGCTATTTAATGTAAGGTAATAGGAAAACCCAGGATAAAAATTCAGCTTTTTTTTAATATAAATCATACATCATATATATATTTATACATATACACACACATTGTATATATATAAATACACACGTATACGAACAAATTTTCTTGAAAGTCAGCAATTATATATGTGTATATATGTATGTGTATATGTGTGTATAAAATTTTTTTCTTTTTTGAGTCTCAGTCTCACTCTGTTGCCTAGGCTGGAGTGCAGTGGCACAATCTTGGCTCACTGCAGCCTCCACCTCCCAGGCTCAAGTGATCCTCCCACCTTAGCCTCTTGAGTAGCTGGGACTATAGGTGCATGCCACTATGCCTGGCTAATTTTTGTATATTTTTGTAGAGGCAGGGTTTCACCATGTTGCCCTGATCTTGAACTCCTGGCTTTAAGTGATCCACTTGCTTCGCCCTCAGAAAGTGGCGGGGCCTCAGTGTGAGCCACCACCCCCACCATTAGTTATTAGTATAGGAATTATTAAATTCCCACACAAAGGCAATAATTGAATTTGAATTATTACTCATTCCATCTACCACAATGCTATTTATGGACTATGTTTATCAATTATACAAATAACAAATCTTAAATATGAAATCAATGTACTCATCGCTTGAATAGTTCTCAGTTCTCCATTTTTTCCTTTGGAAATAAACTTTCACCATTATGGCAATCAGTACACAGAAAATAATAAAGAAAGGAATGAACAAGAATAATGGCCATCTCATTGGTTTGGAATGGTAAATGTTCTCAATGAAGCGCCTTTCTAGGAGGAAAAAAATTAAAGATTTGAAAGCAAGCACCGGAAATATGGTAAAGATATTTCTGCATTTTACTAAGTCTACCAGAATAAAACCTTTGAACAATTTAATAATTTTATGATTAACATATTTTATATGAAATAGATAACTTGAAAACATAAGTGCCCAAAGTGACTCTTCTAATGCTTTTTAAAATGGATAGCTATACATCATAGGCTAATATTTTGTTGAGAACTTTTATATCTATATTCATGAAGAATATTGTTTTGTGATTTTCTTCTTTGTTGAGTTTCTTGTTTGAACTTGGCATCAGAATTATGTTTTCCTCCTACAATGAGTTGACAGGAACTTCCCCATCACTGTTTTCTGAAAAGAGTACTGCTTTCTTTCAAGAATTTGGTTCAATTCACCTGTGAAACCATCTGTGCCTACAGTTTTTTGTTTGTTTATTTTTGTTGGTGGTGATTTAAAAAAATCACAAACCCACAGGTTAAGAAGAAGTGTGGTTTCTGACTTTTTGGTTATGCCCTTTGGTTTATAATCTAAATAGTCCTTTTCACATCTGAGTACCTTTATCAGCCTGTTTCTTGCCTATATGACAAAGAGATTTATTAGTGTGGCCTTTGTTTAATAGATTGCGTTAGTTGATTGGGAACCAACAAACATATATGCTATCTTGATCACTTTCAACCTGAGCTAATATAATTCTTTTGAATTTCTGTTGTATCAAATAAAAACACAATCCATTAAAGAAAGGCCACGCTGATAAATTTCTTTGTCATAAGCCTTTCTCTGTATTTGATCCTGTGAGGTTGTTATGAAATGACCAGTTTAAAATTCTTAGTAGCCTTATTGTTTGAAAGTTTTTATGATGAATTTACTTAAAATAGTTAGAAGGCCTTTGTATAGATGAAAGAATCCCAGCCGGACATGGTGGCTCACACCTGTAATCCCAACACTTTGGGAGGCCTAGGCAAGCGGATCATCACTAGGTCAGGAGTTCAAGACCAACCTGGCCAACATGGTGAAACCCTGTTTCTACTAAGAACACAAAAAACCAGCCTGGCGTGGTGGGGCGCACCTGTAATCCCAGCTACTTGGGAGCTGGAGATTCACTTGGATCCAGGAGGTGGAGGTTGTGGTGGGCAGAGATCACGTCATTGCACTCCAGCCCGGGTTACAGAGCAAGACACCATCTCAAAAAAAAAAAAAAAGTATCTAAGAGATGTCAATTTAAGTTTTTCTGAGACTTTAACAGAGGGATTTACAGTCAAAAGCCTTGCTTAATTTTGATCTCAGATAAAATTTGATTGCTTTAATCTCAAATTTGGAGCATTTGAGATTAAGCAAGCGTTTAATCTCATTTCACCATTCCTTACTTTAAGAAACTTGCTGAGAATAAAAATTAGTTTTACTTTCACCAATAAAATTCTTGCTTGAACCAATGTCCTAGAGTGTTCTAGTAGTTTCACAGTAGGCATGATTTCAATTTGCCATGTTACCAAAGGCAGCAGTGATGCCAACCAATTTACCACTTCATAATAATGGTTTCACTTTCAGCAACATGTTACTGTGTTTTTAAACTGTCCTTGGATTGCTCGCCAACTTCAACATGTACTAAGACTTCAATAGTTTCCTGCCTTTCTATCTTGCATACACCATCCAATTTCAAAGCTAAGGCCACATTTTAGATTTCTGTTACATAAATACACAACATATTGATAGCTAAATGTTTTTTATTATTTATTGCTGTATAAGAAATTACCTCAAAGCTTAGTAACTTAAAACATTCAATTTTGCTCACAATTTTGTTGGTCATGAATTTCAGCAGGGCTTATTAGATGGTTGTATTTTTGTTTCTGAGTGCAATCAAATATTGCTGATAATTTTCAAGAAGTGAATGAGAGAATGAGTTTTCCAGGAATGAGAGTTACAAGGTAAGTATTCCAAAATACATACTTAGAGTCTGTAGGAAGACCACGAGAGTCCTAGAATGTTAGTTCTGCATATTTTACTGGTCAATCATACCACTAAAACCAATCTGGAAAGGAGTGGTCGCCATTGCTCACTGGCATGTGTGTGCATAAATAGGAGCAATTAATTGTAGCCAAAAGGAAGATAAGCTAATTGTTGCTAGTAAAATGGAAATAGCTTGAAAATACATTAATTACAAAGTTTTAAACTTATTAATCTACTACTACATAACATTAAATATAGTATTTCCAGATACTGGAATTAATGTAGAAAGTACCTATGACTCAGAATCAGAAAAACAGCTCTGATTGTACGTGAATTTAGGTTTTTATACCAAAGAAATCTCTTGTCCCTAAGCATTATTGTATATGCCAGTTAACTTCTGGCTTTCTCTAAAATTCATCTAGGCTTTTCCTTTGCTTTGATCAATATTACAGGGAAGCACACTGCCCAAACTCCTTGACCTGCTGTCTTCCAGTCAGGTTTGATCACTGGGAATCACTGAGTAAAATTTGGAGGATTCAAAGAGTAAAAATAGCTCTGATATTACTCCCTCTTCCTCTTCAGCATCACCAACAGTGACTGTATATTCTCTATACCTCCAGCTCATGCTGAACAGTAACTCTCCCAGTGGTTTCAATCCTGCTGTACATCCCTGAGTATAATTATATAACATACTAAATACCCAGATTCTGATTCTAGTAATACTACCTCTTTTTATTGTCCCTTCAACCCCAAAAATTGGTAGTCATTTTCTGGGTTCCCTCACCTTTCTCTGATTAGCTTTTCATCTATGCAATTAAGGGTTACCAGACGCCTTACACATTGCATTCTTTCTGTTTGAAAGACTAAAGTGATTTCTGTCTTTATGCCTGGGCTCTGACTGATATATTTATAACATATGTTACATATGTTGTGATATATTACTCTCTGGAGACAGAAGTAAAACATACACATTCATATGCAGTTTAATGTCCAAACATAGTCTAGATATAAATTGATAGACAAAATATTATTTGTGTTGTTAAGTTAAATAAATTCAAATTATGTTTTAATTATATTTCCAATTTATTATTAATACTTACGAGGGAGGTTGGTTGGTGCGGGTGGAAAATTGCCACTGTCAATACTCCCACCAGGCCATAAATCTGATTGAGCTGTGCAATCTGGAGGTAAATATGAAGGACCACAGTGACAGTGCTTTTTGTTATTGCATACCTAAAAGCAAGAGAAATATCACCTTATAAGATAAGCAACTAGATATAGATGTGTTCAGGTAGAATTATAAAATAATGTGTATGTCAGATAAGGCCAATTTTCCTACATGCGGGGTGTGTGTGTGTGTGTGTGTGTGTGTGTGTAGCAATACATTTAGTTTCCTAAAATTAGGCTCAATGATTTCTATTTTTGCCCCACAGTGCCGCTACTTACACCTTTATTGTTGCATTTTTGTGTAGTACAATCATAACCCAAGTATGAAGAACTCACACATCTTTGATTCCTGCAAACCTAAAAAGGATGAACAAAAATAAGTTATTTGACATGCCATCTAGATTTGCCATTTAATTAAAAGCATTCCATGTCATACTAATACAAAGGGTATTGATTAGCAGCAAGAATTGCTATACTAACAATGAATAATTAATGTATTGAGCTACTATGTTTCCAGCACTAGATGAGACTCTGATTATCAAGGTGTAAACGGAGTAAACAAAACAATAACAGCTTCTTCCCTGCTTAAACTGGGAGAGCTGGTACAGATATGAAGTGAGTAAAACACAAATAAGTATGTAGTGAATGCTGTAATGAAAAAATTGATTTATGAAAGTATAAAATCCAGGAAATGTGTCTAATATTTGAGAACAGTAAAACCTTCTCATTAAGCCCCAATGATAGATGAGATTTAATTGGTATAGAAATAGAAGACAGAGTATTATAAAAGAAAAATAAATAATATTTAAAATGATTCTACCATGGAATACTGTATTGAACCTTTGAGAAACATAAAGGGCAGTGTGACCATTCAGTCATTCATTAAATAAATATTAGAGTCCTACAAATGTACCTGGTTCCAAGGGAGTCATCAGTGAACACAAATGTCATCTTGTTCATACCATAACAAAAGAGAGAGAACCAAACAAAAAACTAGATATTATATGAGAGAAGATATTATTGGTAAGATTCTGTAGAATCTTATATTCTTCATGAACAAGTTGGCCAAATACAACAATTTGCTGTATTTACATATTGGAAGAAGGAAAGCTGATAAAAAGTAGGTTTTGGAAAAGAGAATGGAAATGGCAATAGCTGATAGATACAAAGTTAGAATGCCATTGCTGTGGTCCACAAAAATGATAACCATACAGTGAAACTGAGTGGTAGTGGGGGTGGAAACCAGTAGATGTATTGTATTTGAGACGGAAATTTAAACCAGCTGAGTTGGAGCAATATACATAGTAAAAAGAGATGAGTGAATGATACCAAGAATTCTAACTTGTTTAATTCTCTTGCTGCTGGTTAAATCAACTGAGAATGGGAAAGTTAAGCATAAAGACAAAGATTTAGTAATTATTTTCAAAGATCTCTTTCAATCTGTATCAAATAATACTATGTTTCAAAAGAACAAAAAATGTTTAATGCACTCACGCAAACACTCAAAGTAACTAATGGTAAGCCCAAGAACATGTAATTGGAAATATTTTTTATTTTAAACATTTGCTAAGGAATATTGGCAATATTTTGGAATTGTTACCTCTTATAATTTAGGAGTAAGGTGGTATTACATTGTGGTTTTGATTTGCATTTCCCTGATAAGTAGTAATGTTGAACATTTTAACATATGTTTATTATCCATTTGTATATCTTATTTTGAGAATTGTCTATTCATGTCCTTAGCCCTCCTGTTGATAGGGTTGCTTTTTTCTTGCTGATTTGTTTGAGTTCCTTGTAGATTCTAGATATTAGTCCATTTTTGGATGCATAGTTTGCAAAGGTTTTCTCCGATTCTGTTGGTTGTCTGTTTACTCTGCTAATTATTTCTTTTGCTGTGCAGAAGTTTTTAGTTTAATTAAGCCCCATCTGTTTATCTTTGTTTTGTTGCATTTGCTTATAGGTTCTTGGTCAGGAAGTCTTTGCCTAAGCCAGTGTCTAGAGGGGTTTTACTGATGTTATCTTAGAAAATTTGTATGGTTTCAGTCTTAGATTTTAGTCTTTATCCATCTCAAGTTAATTTTTGTATAAGGTGAGAGATGAGGATCCAGTTTCATTTTTCTATATGTGGCTTGACAATTATCCCAGCACCATTTGTTGGATAGGGTGTCTTTTCTTCACTTTATGTTTTTGTCTGCTTTGTCAAAAATCAGTTAGCTGTAAGTATTTGGCTTTATATCTGGATTCTCTCTTCTGTTCCATTGGTCTCTTTGCTATTTTTATGCCAGTGCCATGATGGTTTTTTGTTTGTTTTTTGTTTTCTAAAAATATACACTAGCTTCTACACTGAGTACACAACCATGTTGTTTTACTTTAGTATACTTTGAAGTGGGGTAGCATGATGCCTAGAGGTTTGTTCTTTTTGCTTAGTCTTGCTTTGGCTACGTGGACTCTTTTTTGGTTCCATATGAATTTTAGGATTGTTTTATCTAGTTCTGTGAAGAATGATAATGTTATTTTGATGGGAATTGCATTGAATTTGTAGATTTCTCTTGGCTGTATGGTTATTTTCATAATACTGATTCTACCCATTAACAAGCATGGGTTATGTTTCTATTTTTTGTGTTGTCTATAGTTTCTTTCAGCAGTGTTTTGTAGTTTTGTTTATAGAGGTCTTTCACCTCCTTGATTGGGTATATTTCAATGTATTTTATTTTATTTTATTTTACTTTCCTTTTTTTTGAATCTATCATAAAAGGATTTGAGTTCTTGATTTGATTCTCAGCATGGTTGCTGTTGGTAATATAGCAGTTCTACTGGTTTGTTTACGTTGATTTTGTATCCTGAAACATTACCGAATTCATGTATCAGTTCTGGGAACTTTTCAGATGACTCTTTGACACTGTCAGGGTATGTGATCATGTCATCAGAGAACAGTGACAGCTTGACTTCCTCTTTCCCAATTTGGTTGCCCTTTGTTGTGAGGTGAGTCTCTTGAAGGCAGCAAACACTTGGTTGGTGAATTTTTATCAATTCTGCCATTCTGTGTCTTTTAAGCGGAGCATTTAGGACATTTACATTCAATGTTAGTATTGAGATGTAAGGTACTATTCTGTTCATCACGCTATTTGTTGCCTGAATATCTTTTTTTGTTTTGTTTTGTTTTTGTTTTGTGTGTGTGTGTGCGTGTTTTATAGGTCCTGTGAAATTTATACTTTAAGGAGGTACTATTTGGCATATTTCAAGACTTAGAGATTCTTTTGGCAGTTCTTGTAGTGCTGGCTTGGTAGTGGTGAATTCTCTCAGCATTTCTTTGTCTGAGAAAGACTGTATCTTTCTTTTACTTATGAAGCTTTGTTTAGCTCGATAACAAAATTCTTGGCTGATAGTTATTTTGTTTAAGAAAGCTAAAGATAGGACCCCAATCCTTTCTATCTTGTAGGGTTTCTGCTGAGAAATTTGCTGTTAATCTGATAAGATTTCCTTTATAAAGGAAATGTAATCTGATGCTTTTGTCTCATGGTTCTTAAGATTCTATTTTTTATCTTGCCTTAACATAACCTGATGACTATATGCCTAGGTGATGACCTTTTAGTGATAAATTTCTCAGGTGTTCTTTAACCTTCTTGTATTAAGACATCTGGATTTCTATCAAGGCCAGGGAACATTTCCTCAGTTATTCCCTCAAATATGTTTTCCAAACCTTTAGATTTCTCTTCTTCCTTGGGAACATTAATTATCCTTAGATTTGGTTGTTTAACATAATCCCAAACTTCTTGGAGCCTTTTAAATTTTTTTCCTTGTCTTTGTCAGATTAGGTTAAGTTGAAAGCCTTATCTTTGAGCTCTGAAGTTCCTTCTTCTGCTTGTTCGATTTTATTGTTGAAACTTCCTGGAGTATTTTGCATTTCTTTAAGTGTGTCTTTTATTTCCAGAAGTGGTGATTGTTTTTCATTTGTGTTATTTCTCTGGGGATTTTTTCATTTATATTCTGTATCATTTTATAAGTTTATTTAAGTTGGTATTTGCCTTTCTCTGGTGCCTCCTTGACTAGCTTAATAATTGAACTTCTGAATTCTTTTTCTGACAATTCAGAGATTTCTTCTTGCTTTGGATCCATTTCTGGTGAGCTAGTGTGATCTTTTGGGGGTGTTAAAGAAACTTATTTTGTCATATTACCAGAATTGTTTTTCTGGTTCCTTCTCATTGGGCAGACTATGTCAAAGGAAAGATCTGGGATTCAAGGGCTGCTGTTCAGACTCTTTTGACCCACAGGGTGCTCCTTTGATTGGTGTTCTTCCTCTTCCCCTAAGGGTGGGGCTTTTTGAGAGCTGGACTGCAGTGACTGTTATTTTTCTTCTGGGTCTAGTCACCCAGTGGAGCTACTGGGCCCTGGGCTGGTACTGGGAGTGTCTACAAAAAGTCCTGTGATGTGATCCATCTTCAGGCCTCTCAGCCATGGATACCAGCATGTTCTCTGGTGGAGGCAGCAGGGTAGTGAAGCAGACTCTGTGAGGGATCTGGGTTGCAATTGTGTTTAGTGTGCTGGTTTTCTCAAATGCTGGTTGTGCTGACAATAAAGTTGTCACGCAGACAGACTCAGGACCTCTTGTTAGCTAGGATGTTACTTACAGGCGTTGGAATAACTGTTTTCTTCTTTCTCAAAACAGAGTTGTTCTTTTATGAGTTATTGCAAATATTTGAGTTGGTTGGCCTCCAGTTAGGAGATGGTGCTTTCAAGAGAGCATCGGTAGTATAGGGAGAATACAAGCCTTCCCTAGTGTCATCTGGATAAGCATTCCGGTTTCTTAGGTGGTAGGTGGGGCCATAGAGTTCCCAAGAGATTATGTATTTTATCATCACGGCAGGTGGAGAAAGACCCTCATGTAAGAACAGGGTTAGGTGTGTCAGAGCTCAGACTCTCCTTCGGTGGGGCTTTCTGTGGCCCTGTGAGGGATGGGGGTATGATTCTCAGGCCAATGGAGTTATATTTCCTGGGGGATTATGGCTGCCTATGCTGCCTTGTACAAGTCACCAGGGAACTGGGGGGAAGCCGGCAGTGAAAGGCCTCACTCAGCTCTCACTCGGCCAGAAAAGCCAATCTTACTCCCACTGTGCCCCACCAACAGTACCAAGTTTATATCCAGGCAGCAGTGTGCAGGGCTGAAATCTTTCCCCAGGCTACAAGCCTGAGCAATCAACGTGCAGCTAATTTGATCACTGTTTGCTGACAGATAACAATAGATGAAAGCAAAGTTTCATGGTCACCACTTGGATAACACCTTCCCAAAATCTCTACCCTCCCGTGGAACAGAAACTTCTCTGACAATATTATGCATTGCATTTTTATGATGAACAGTAACACGTTTTAAAGCTGCTGAAGTAGATGTCTACTTGAGGGGACACCACCTTTGTCATGAACACTGTGGCAGGGCACTGCCTGTCATACATCTTTCATCTTGTTTACTAACTGTAGTATGCACCCATTATTCCTTTAGCTTCTCCCAATCACCCATTTTGAAAAGTGGATATAACCGCAGTTCCAATCAACCATTTTGAAGGCCATGTGAAAGAGGATCACAGTATAAGATCTATAGCTAAAAACTGGACTGAGTCTGGATCATTGATGCCATAATGGCACCCAGTAACTGCTCTGGATGGGCAACCTCCAAAATTACTTTGCACTATGGAAGAAAAATTACCTACCAACTATCTAAGCCACTTTTGCTGGTTCCTGTTTCCTGTGCATTTTCTACCTCACATAGCATATTTTAGGCTGTTTAGAAACAATGGAGAATTTAAAATTTAAGAGAGTCTTGGGAATCAATTTGGTGCAAAATTTTCAATGAAAATTTTGAAAGCAAATGTGTTACAAAATTTTTAAAGTTACTTACACTTTCTGTGAGAATTTGGAATGCCAATTTTTTCATTTGTAAACACTCTTACCTTCTAATTTTCTAAATGAATATTAGTAAAGTTAGGTTATAACAAAAGTACAGTTTGTATGGCAAATACTTCCTTAATTATCAAATAAATATATTTTAAATATGTACACATTCATAATGACATGCAATTAAAATGTGAAAATATTAATAGGTTTTATTTATACTTGGTTACAACCAAAATATGGACATTTTTGGTTTACTCTTCATTCACAAAAAAAATCTGTGCCAAAGTCAAATATAGTTTTCCTTTCTCTGTTTTCTTCAATAAGGGATTTATTGTATTCTGTTACTTATTAAGTCAGAGAGGCTTTATAACTTAAACATGAGATTAATTTAAGCTTGTACTTCCTTGTGTATATATGTGTCTATATATAAGTATTTCATATTTTATATAATTAAAAAACCTAGAAAGGCAAAAACTGTTGATATGTATGCATAGGTACCATACTGAATGCAAAATAAGAAAGATAGATATGTAGATAGGTAAATACTCTACAACTCTGTGTGTGTGTATGTGTGTCTATGAAAAATTGATGGGAGATTCATAAAAATGAAAAGAGTAATTATATCTCAGATATGCAAATTGGATTGATTTTTGCTTTATTCTGTGAATTAGATTATTATTTTCTTTAGGCATATATTATTTTACAATAGGCATATATTATTTTAATGACTATTTTAAAGTAATTATATCGAAAGATAGTTTATGACATTAGATGTATTCTCTGTGTAATATGAGATAATTTAATAAAATACATGAATGTCAATTCAGTAAATACACATAATTTCAATGAAAAAAGTACTAATCAATGAAACAGTCGTAGCAATGTCATATGTGCATGATTACAAGTATTTTATTTTTTAAAGATTTTTCCGATTTTCTGTATTGAATATGCACTTAAATTCTGAGAGAAAATACTAAATATATATCACTTAAGAACAGAGTCTACACCAGGTGTGATGGCTCACACCTGTAATCCCAATACTTTAGGAGGCTGAGGTGGGCAGATAACCTGAGGCCAGGAGTCTGAGACCAGCCTGGCCAACATGGTGAAACCAGTCTCTACTAAAAATACAAAAATTAGCTAGGCATGGTGGAACCGCCTCTTATCCTAGCTACTCAAGAAACTGAGGCAACAGAATCACTTGAACCTGGAAGGCGGAAGTTTCAGTGAGAAGAGGTCATACTGCACTCCCGCTGGGGCAACAGAGTGAGACTCCATCTCAAAAAAGAACAGAGTCCAAAATATTGGGAAATTATTTAGGAATAAAAAACTACCTACCTTCTTTGAACCACAAGAAGTTCCATCTTTTATCCACATCTTTTGGCTGTCTGCATGATCACTGGGAAATTCCACAGCAACGCAGAGATGTCCACTTATGTTGGCATAAATAGTAGTGGCTCGTGGAATTCGTAATAAAAATTGCCCTACATATTTACATATTAATTTTCCACACTGCAGATTCCTATAATTTATCCATAAATAAAAATCATTAATTTTAATTTAGAGAAATACAAGAATATTATTTCAAAACAGATACATTTAAATAAAGTATTCAAGCTTTGCGAGAGGATATATGCAATTCATTTTAAAACACCAAAATAAATAAATGAATACATAAATAAGGGCCTTGCCTAAATTGCCAGTGACAACTGAACATTTTAGTAATTATGAACTAAGATTGATGCAAAAGTAATAGTGGTTTTTGCCACTCTTTTAATGGCAAAAACCACAATTATTTTCGCACCAACCTAATATTTCCTAGTTAGCCTGACAACTTTTTTGTCATTCCCTCACTTTTCTTTGAATCTGAAACAAAATCAAACCCAAGCTAAACATGAATTTAACATCTGTTCACCTTTTAGTGATTTTAAAATGAAAATTTCAAGGTCACTCACATTAATTAACAAAAATAATCACTAATTAATACTGTAGGGTTATCGCTATGTATATCACATAAGGTAGTATGTCCTATAGATTAATGTGAGCATTTGCCTACAGTACATGCAACGAACCGTAATTTCATAGAACATAAACCTCAGGCAAAGCCATTCTGTGATCATGAACGATTAAGGGAAAAAGCAAGTTCACTTCATAGAAACATGTCTGAACACAGAGGAGGAACATAAACATTGTCCAAACCATAAATTTACTGTACATTCTCATGATTCAACTAATAAGTGTGATTATTGCTTCTTTAGCAGTTACAGCTTTAGCTTCACTTTTGTCTTCCCTCTTCGTATATAAGATTTATTAAGATACACAATCATATAATTATTAATATCTCTACTTAAAAACATCTAATTTAGAGCAAAGATACAATTCCTGAAAGCTTTTTAAAAATCGCTTAACTCAAATCGAAATCTCTAAACTGGCATGCTCCACAATTTCTTATAATGTGCATTCTTACCACTCAACATGTAGAAAAACCCCACTTGTTCTACTACAGCTGCCTTCTTGGTGGTCTTTGGCTGGAAGGCATTGTAGTAAGGTAGAACTATAATCTGAAACACACATGCTTATAGTTGGAAGACACTGGAATGTAACTAGAAAGTGAAGGACTATATAACTGAGCTTTAAGAATGGGAACTGCAGTACAAGATATTCTGTAGATGTGGCTTTGTTTAATAATTTATGAAAGCACATCCAAGATTCTTAGCTGGAATAATCCAAGGACAGAATTAAAATACGAGCCTAATATCAATTAGATGACTGGAAACATAGACTGAGAACTAAAATCTGAATATAGATTTCAGATTTATATTCAGCCTAAAACCTGAATGACTACTGAACTAATTAAGTATGTGTGATGATGAATCCAGGGAGCATATGGAAAGCATCTCCTGGATGCATAAAGAAATGAACAATGGTTTTCAGCTGCTGCTCACAGACCGGGTTGGTTTACAGTTTGAGTCCAGCTATGTTAAATTTCTTCCATTTCAAAATTCTAGCCTTCAGAAAAGCAAAAATGAATACAACTTCTATTATGTATTAGCCACATTATATGATATATAAAGATAACTGAGCAAGGTAGCTCACGCCTGTAATCTCAGCACTTTGGGAGGCCAAGGCAGGCGGATCACCTGAGGTCAGGAGTTCGAGATTAGCCTGGCCAACATGGCAAAACCTTGTCTCTACTAAAAATACAAAAACTTAGTGTGGTGGCAGGCGCCTGTAATCCCAGCTACTTGGGAGACTGAGGCAGGAGAATGGCTTGAGCCCAGGAGGCAGAGGTTACCGTGAGCCAAAAGTGCTCCATTGCACTCCAGCCTGGGTGACAGGAGCGAAACTGCTCTCTCTCTCTCTCTCTCTCTCTGTCTCTCTCTCACACACACACACATATAAAATGAGTAAATGTGAATATCTGACACTGGGCTTGGTCTTGAACAGAAAAATAGCCTAAAATTACTCTATTGAAACAATGAATGAAATTTTAATATGAGCCACGTTTGATAGCTATCATAACTTATGTAAGAAAACAACTTCATTTTCAAGATAAACACACTGATTTATTGAGGAATAAACAAGCACAGTCTTCAACTTACACTCAAACAGTTCAGAAAAATAATTATGAAGAGAGGAGAGAAGAGTTAGAACAATAGAAGGGTAAAGCAATGGGGAAAATGTAAACAATCTGTACACCTAAGCAAAGCATGTAAGGGAATTCCTTGCACTATTCATGAAAACTAGAAAGTGTGTTACAGAAGTTTTACTTTACCTTTGAAATAAATCAACATAAAATTTTAAGAAAAAGAAATGGGTCTCTGTAACATTCTAGTTCTAATTTATTTATTTTTTCAGTTTTGAGATGGAGTCTCGTTCTGTCGCCCAGGTTGGAGTTCAGTGATCCGATCTCAGCTCAGTGCAACCTCTACCTCCAGGGTACAAGCGATTTTCCCTCCTTAATCCTCCACCTCCACCCACCCCCCCACCCCCCACCCCCCACCCCCCACCCCCTGGAGAGCTGTGATTACAGACACCAGTCATCATACCTGCGCCATCATGTCTGGCTAATCCTTGTACTTTTAGTAGAGATAGGATTTCACCATGTTGGCTAGCCTGTCTCTAACTCCTGACAATCAGGTGATCCAGCCTCCCAAAGTGCTGAGATTACAGGCCTGAGCCACCCCGCCCGGCCTTCCTGTTCTAATTTATTTAATAATAGTAACAGATAATAGTTAACACTTTATAGTACATACTCTGTATCAGTCACCAGTCTAAGTGTTTTCCATAGAGCGTCTACGTTTCCCACTGGCACCAAACCAGTGATGTTAGTGTTATTAATGTTCATATTTTACATATAAAAAAACTGAATTACATGCCTGAGGTCACAGGAGTGGGATTAGGATTTAAAACCAAAATATCTGGCTCTACAGCACGTGTTCTTAAATACCACAGTTTGCTTCTTAAATAGTAAAAATTCATGTATTTTTACTTTATTACTACGAGGATTGTCATCCTTTGTAAAAATTAAAGTAACAGCATGCATAATAAAAATGATTACTGATAGGTAATTAATGTACCTGTATGAAAATTAAACACTTTGTAGAAAAGTACAAATGATAATTTGGGTATAGGAGAGAATAAATACAGACTTCTTTGTCTATGATATTTATAATTTGAATAAACATGATCTTCCTGTTCAGGGGAAATTTTGCTTACATATAATCTTAATTATTTGATGTGATTTTCAAATATAAGGTGATAAATAGAGGTTCTAAGATCAATTTCTGAAAACATACTCAGCTCCGCACTGTGTGTATCTTGAATCAACTTTACCACAGTTTCCAGATATATCAGTCTTTGAATTAAGGTGAGAATAACATTCTGCAGGACCAAACTCTACTTCTGAAAATAAAAAGGTGTGGTTAGTCATATTAAACATATATTAATTAAAAATAAATAACAAACGCACTTAAAATTCGGATTAAGATACTCATTGTACAAAATAAGATCGTAATATCACATACAAAATAAAAACTATATTTAAGATCATACAAAACCACTTCAATGAAATGTTTAACAATTGAAAGAACTCTTGTCTACTATCCATAGACATATCCTAGACATACTCCAGAGCTCACTATTGTACTTAGCTTAACCTGTAGTTAAGTAATTTAAGTATTTTAATTAATTAAAATGTATTTTAAGTAAGTTTTTATAATAAGTCTATAAATACATATCTGTTAATATGTAGGAAACTTTTTACACATAATTTACTTCTTTGTTCATAAACAGTTTTAGCATGAAGCTCTTTTCAAATCAAACCACTAACCAGTTATCTTATGTTTTACATGATAATTTCCCCAGACCAGAAATATATTGGAGTCACAATTGATTCATTCACCCTCCCATCATTCAATCCACATGCATAATCTGCATAATTTTAATTCTCATAGGATCCAACCTACTTAAAAAGCAGTTTATTTCTTATAACCTCCATCTGCTCTACTTGATGGACTTAGTCAAAAATCTTTGACAGGGAGACTTAACCACTACATAACAACGCTGCAGCTCAAAGGCTCGCTACCAGAGTGGACAGACTCAGAGCTCAGCTGCAACCCACAGATGCAGTAGTGAGCCGAAAAGTAACAGAGGTCATCCGCAAAGCTCGTTACGGGTAAGCAGTCAAAATTTTAACCTTGGCTAGGGTAGCAAGTCATTGCTGGTAGACAAAAAATAGGCCAAAACAAAGGACTAAAGCAGAATCTACAGCTCAAAGTGAATTTTAGTTATCCGGGAGAAACTGCTGAAAGACGGTGTGATGATACGTTTTATGTGTCAACTTGGTTAGGCTATAGCACCAAGTTATTCAATTAAATACTAATCTAGGCATTGCTCTGTAGGTATTGTGTAGGTGTGATGAAGTCTATAATAAGTTTATTTTAAGAAAGATGATCTTAGATAATGTGGTTGGGCCGGAGTCAATTATTAATAGTTGAAAGAACTTTAAAGCAGGCTTCCTTGAAAAAGAAAAAAATTCTGCCTGTGGACTTCAGCCTCAATTTATGCCCAAAATTTCTATTCTGCCCTTTTAATTGTCTTGCCCTATATATTTCAGACTTGCCTAGCCAACCCCACAATCTCATCTGCCAATTATTTGCATACATATACGTTTCTTTCTTGAGGTGGAGTCTCACTCTGTCTCCAAGGCTGGTGTGCAGTGACATGACCTCAGCTCACTGCAACCTCAGCCTCCTAAGTAGCTGGGATTACAGGGATGCACCACTACACCTGGCTAATTTTTTGTATTTTTAGTAGAGACAGGGTTTCACCATGTTGGCCAGGCTGATCTTGAACTCCTGACCTCAGGTGATCTGCCTCGGCCTCACAAAGTGCAGGATTACAAGCGTGAACCACCACTCCTGGCCATATTCTTCTCTTTCAAGAATTATTTAGAATATTTAAACTAAACGTGACATTTTAAAAGTCACAATCATTGATGGGCATGTATCAGCATCTATTTCTGTTAAGTTTCCAGAAAAAACACATATATAAGAAATAAAATGATAATAAATACCGTGGCCAAATATGTCCGAACATTGTTTATCCCCGGTCATACAAACTCCATCTATACAGATCCACTGATTCATTCCACATGGATGCCCAGTCTGAACATAGTGGTTTTCTGGACATGACGCAGATGATCCATTGCAATATTCAGGGAGGTCACATTCGTCAAATGAAGGCCTACATACTCTTCCTTTTGATGAAAACTATTAGGATGAAGTAAATGATATTGAATTAAGCAGAATATGAATACATAAACATAATAATGATAATTACTTATGTAGGTAATATTGAGATTTTTCAAAAAGCTCTTACTAGACAATTTTTGCAGCATGGTCCTTCAGCACAATTTGAATCAGCTTTCAGTCTACATGTGGCACTATCACAGCATGCTGCTCCGATAAGGGTACAATTCTGTAAGGCAAATCAAATGCTCTAAACTATTTTCCAACTTTTATTCACATTGGACAGACATTTTCATGATGAAAACATAATATGTAACATATACATGATGATGCTTAATTTACATGTTGGCAAAGAGAAAAATAAATAAAACCTCTTATTCATTTCTTAACAGACATTTATTAATTACCTACTAATTGCCAGACCATGTATTGCTCATATTGCTAGAATAGGTTTGGTTACACTGATAAAAGGATTCTCTGAAGCCCTGGGGTCCACCACAGTCAAGTCATTGAGAAGATCTCTGCCTCTTCTAGGCAAAGAGATAATTAAATACAAGACATAAAATAAACAGATATTATAATTTAAAAATTCTGTTGTAGTGACTACGTCTTACTAGAGCCTTCTGAATCTATAATATTTTAACACGTTTCTGCACTTTATGGTATATATTGTTGATTTACGTCATTTTTAATTCTCTAATTAAGGTCTGGGAAATGATGTTACTTGTGGGAATAATGAAGTTTTCACCTTTATATCATTCACTCATATCTTATTATGCCTTGTTTTATGCTTTAGTTCATCTATGCCCAGTGAATATGCTTTTCAAACTTCCATTACTAGGGTTAATAAAAGCAATAGATAAGAAGAAGGCTAAAAGACAGTGCATTCACACACACACACACACACACACACACACACACACACACACATAAACACATATTTTTAAAATATGCAGATATTTAAAATAGGGTAAATTAGAAAAAGAAATTTGATAAATCACACAAAAATAAATCGTGGATTTAGTAGTCTTCATACGAGTTATAGCAAGATACTTGGACACACAGAGTAGTCAGTGTTTTTCGCAGCTGTTCTAAGAATTGTCACTGTTACTGCTATCTACTGTAATTCTAGAGGGGAAAGATATATCTCAATGGTTTAAGCCTCAATTATATAACATTTAGACTGCTTAGATACACTACTGTCAAACTGAAGAAGAAATTTTCAAGAATGTTTCCATTCAAACCCAGCCGAGCAGAAACAAGTGGGTGACGAGGAATAATTTTCTAAAAACATATCACACATATAGCTGGGTGCGGTGGCTCACTCCTATAATCCCAGCACTTTGGGAGGCTGAGGCAGGTGGATCACTAGAGGTCGGGGAGTTCGAGACCAGCCTGACCAACATGGAGAAACACCGTCTCTACTAAAAATAAAAAAATTAGCTGGATGTGGTGGCACATACCTGTAATCCCAGCTACTCGGGGGGCTGAGGCAGGAGAATCGCTTGAACCCAGGAGGCGAAGGTTGCGGTGAGCCGAAATGGCGCCATTGCACTGCAGCCTGGACAACAAGAGCGGAACTCCGTCTCATATATATCACACATCTTAGGATCTATAAACATACTTTTATGTTTGGGGGGCGCTACATGAGTGACCACTGTAGGGCACAATGAAGTCTACTTAGTCTTCTTGACTCTCGAGTCTGTACCATTCACCCTGAGTCTCAATACCGCCTTCATTTCATTCCCATTATGTCTGCTCTCTTCACCTCCCTTCAATCCAGGGGCTTTATCTAAGATTTCTATTGTTTGGGAAAATTAGCTCTTCTTAATTATGTATGTTACAAATTGTTTTGACTTAAATATTGACCTGGATTAAAATTTTCGAAGACCACAAATGTGCTGTCCAGGTTTTCTTGCTCTTTAGTGAAAGCTTTATATCTCTCTTTATGAACAGCAAAGGAATTTAGGTTAAATACTAGGTTTAAATTTTAGGTTTAAATATTCAAGAGGAAGAGATTGAACCTACATCAACTCAGTTATGAAATTAGTGGCCTTGAAAATTACTATTTGAGAGAATAGAATGGTGCTTACCAGGGACCTCAAGGAGGGGAAAACAGGGAGATGATGGTCAAGGGGTGTAAAGTTTCACTTCTGCAAGATGAATACATTCTGGAGATCAAATATGACTACAGTTCACAATATTGTATCATATACTTGAACTTTGCTAAGAAGGTAGATTCTGGGTGTTCTCACCAGAAAGGAACATTTTTAAAAAGGAAGAGGAAGAAATAAAATGCTATGTGAGATTACAGCTATGTTAGTTATCTAAATTTTAGCAGATATTTCAAAATGTACACATATACTCAATCAAGCTGTATAATTTAAATATATACAATTTAAAACTGTCATCTATACTTCAAAAAAGCTGGAAAAAAAAAGGAAAATTACCTGTATATTCATACAAATCCACGTAGATCTACAAAGTAAAGGACCGCTATACCAATATATGTAAGTCCACTCATTAGTTGTTATAATACCTACCTGCCCTCCTGAGTCATTTGCAGAAAATTTAGCTTGATAAATTAAGGAAAATGGCAGTTTCACACTTTAATTAATAAGTACTTTTTGCTGCAGTTTTAATGCATAACCTTCCAAATTAGTACCAACCTGTTTGGTCCCACAGTCACACTCCTCTCCTGCTTCCAGAATCGCGTTACCACACACAGGTTGCTGTTTGAAAAAAGGATCTAAGCGAGGCTGATTGTGAAGACATTGGGACTTCTGCTTTGAAATAAAATGTGCAAAGTCTTCGATGCTGCAGTTACTAAAGATCTTCACACCACTGAAATGACTAAAGACACATCAAACTTCAAATTTTAACGTAAGAGTTTCCATAAACTACCTACCCTTAGAATAAACCTACATAACAGCATTCCACAACAGACCAAATTCCCAACTCTGTGAGTGTCAAAGCTTTCAATCTCTGATCATGGGAAGTCAACTGTGTAAGAATGTAAATATTTTAGTAGAAGTAAATTACTAATCCATAACATTTTATTGGCTCTCATATGACACTGCTCTCACTTTTTTAAGCTCCTATTCTCCAAAATGCCCCATCTCTTTTTCATTTCTTGTCTTTCTTCCTCATAACTTCTAAGTGCTGGGACACCCCTGTACTAATAAAGAAAACAGCCTTTTTTTCTTTTTTTTCTTAAATTTATTTATCTTTTTTTAAAATTTCTCCTTCGCTTATGTAAGTTAGTTTGGCTGCATATGAAATCCTAGGTTGAAAGTTCTTTTCTTTAAGGTTGTTGAATATTGGTCCCCACTCTCTTCTGGCTTGCAGGGTTTCTGCTGAGAGATCTGCTGTGAGTCTGAGGGGCTTCCCTTTATGGGTAACCTGACCTTTCGCTCTGGCTGCCCTTAGCATTTTTTCCTTCATTTCAACCCTAGTGAATCTGACGATTATGTGCCTTGGGGTTGCTCTTCTTAAGGAATATCTTTGCGGTGTTCTCTGTATATAATATTTTACTGCAAATAATTTTTTTAAAGTACTTAAATATGACACTTCATAAGAGTTACAGAAGGACTAGTTATTGTTGCTTATGTTGTTAAGAAATCTGTATGTTCTATGTAAGAAATACTTCATTGCATTGGGGTACAACAAGGCAGACTATTTTAAATTGAGACTACTCTGGAAGATTGTAACAACACCCTAGCTCTGGACCAGGCAGCTCTGTCTTGAAAAGTGATCAGGCAGAAGTGTATGAAGCGTTGAAAGTAGTTAGGGTTTGAATCCTGGCTCCACTATGACCTTGAACAAATTCCGTAATATTCGAGCCCGAATCTCCCATCTGTAAAAATAGGATAATGATGATACTATCTCATAGGATTACTGTGAGGCTTAAATGAAAAAATTGTGTGTGTATGTGTGTGTGTGTATGTGTATAGATATTTATAAAATTACACACAGTTTTATACATACATATAAGTGTTTTATACATATATGTTTTTATAAATGCATAAATATGAATCTATAAGGCTTAACAAAGAGACTGGCCCATAGTAAGTGCTCAGTAAATGTCAGCTATTTATATTCAGCGACACAAAGTATGAAGTGACACCCTGTACATGATGATATCAGGGCTGAGCTCCACACCACCAGAAGCCTGTGCCTCCCACATTCCGTAGCTACACCACTGACTCTCATTCGTCTTACAGTGCTCAGTGTCTTGTGGTGTTGGAGTAATGCAGAGATCCGTGCAATGTTTAACCAATGAGGACCAACCCAGCCGCTTATGCCACACTGATCTGAAGCCAGAAGAACGAAAAACCTGTCGTAATACCTATAACTGTAAGTTGGCTAACTGAAGTTATCTCTCTTTAGCTTGAAGAACAGGCTCTCTTTGTTCATTTGATTTCCTGCCCTTTTTAGAAATATAGAATTTTTAATAAAGAAATCATTCCCTTTGCTAAAAAGTTTTAGTGTGAACAATGTCATTCATTCTGTAGGCAGATAATTCACATCTCAGAGCATCACACTCTATTTTTTGTGACTTGTGTTTTCTAGGTGAGTTACCCCAGAATTGCAAGGAGGTAAAAAGACTCAAAGGTGCCAATGAAGATGGTGAATATTTCCTGATCATTAGAGGAAAGCTTCTGAAGGTGAATGTCAGATACCAGGCATTATTTCAAGAGTATTTTTAGAGTGAGTGATTACTGCTCTCGTCACCTCATTTCTGAGCCACTCTTCATGGGTTATTTCTGGTCTTTCAGATATTCTGTGCGGGCATGCACTCTGACCACCCCAAAGAGTATGTGACACTGGTACATGGAGACTCTGAGAATTTCTCCGAGGTTTATGGGCACAGGTAGGAGAGCCAGGCTCAGAAGATCCCAGAGGCCTGGAGATCCCTGCAAATGCTTTCCCATCCTTACCAGAACATTCTCTCTATAATTTAGGTTACACAACCCAACGGAATGTCCCTATAACGGGAGCCGACGAGATGACTGCCAATGTCGGAAGGATTACACGGCGGCTGGGTTTTCCAGTTTTCAGAAAATCAGAATAGACCTGACTAGTATGCAGATAATAAGTAAGTTAGTGAGGTGTCCTGTGGGAACATGTGCGTTTTTCTCTCTATTCAGACAGCAAGCATGTCTTGCATGTTGGCCAGCAGGGAGGTGCTGAGGGTATGGAGAGGAAGAAGACTGGGAGCTTACAGTGCAATACAGACAATCCTGAGCAGAGTTTGTCCTTTTTGTTCAATGCTGTGTCTCCAGTACCTGGAGAGTGGCACATGGCAGATGCTCTCTCTGATTTGTAATGAATGAATTAAATGAATGAATGAAGTCGATAAAGTGCATGGAAGAAGCACCATTGAAATGTGAAAGGTCAGGGCAGCATTCCAGAAAATATGACATAGAAATGGAGACCTCAAGGTCAAGTTAAGGTTGGTCGGGCATAAGGGTCAGTGTGGGGAAGGCAGAGGTGGTAGCAGAAGTATTCAAGGTAGAATAAACAGCAGATACAAAACCCCAAAGCTAAGAAAGTCATAGGCAACATTCACCACCCCCCACCCCAGCTTTCAGCAGCACAGTGTACATGCTTACATGGGCGTAAAACTAATTTTATCCAATTGTCAATTTGCAGAAGAAAAATGGAACACAGAATTACCTTTTCTAAACTAGCCTGTGTGTGGGCTGATTTCATACTCTCGCCAACAGTGCATCTCTGTTGGGGACATTAATCATAGGAGTGGTTAAGGACAGCTGTAATACCTCAACATGTTCCCTTGAATAAAGGAAAAACAGAAATAATGAATAATTAATTTTTCCTCATTAACATTATACCCATAGTATTGCTTTACTTTTCTCTTGAGATAGATTAAATGTGATTTGTACCAAGATACTTCACATTTCCTTCAACTAGACTGGTAAGGGTCTGCAGTTTCTCCACTTAGAAAAACCCCAGCTAAGACCCAAGGGTTCTACATGCTGAAGCAGGCAAGGGCCCCTTTCCTTGCAGAATGGAGCACTGGGATTTCCCTCTCACCAAAGTGTAGTGAACTGTAGAAAGATTAAGGCCATTCCTGAAAGACGAGGTAGAAAGATGAAACCTGCCTCTGGCCTCCAGTCTCCCTGGCAGACAGCTTTTGCAGGATTCTCAGTTTAACTCCTCCCTTTCCATGTGCAGAGCTCACATCAGGAGCTACAATAGAGGTTAACAACATGCACTCAGGGTTGGCCTTGTATTTATTAGCTCTTTAAAAAATAAAAAATTACAGGCTAGCCCCGAACTTGAGAAACTGCCATTAATAATTTCAAGATGGGGGTTCTAATTGCTCCACATTTTGGCAATAATAGTGCCTAGGCCATGGGAGGACAGAGGAAACCTCAGGAAATTGCTCCTAAGTAGCTGGAAATGCTTTCTTTCTGGCTTATTTCCCCCTGGCCTGAAGCCTGCGATGCAGGATAATAGGAGGTTCTCAACCAGCCAATTACACTACATTTAAGTGAAGTGATTCACATATTTATTTATGTAGGAATCAATTCCAAAGTCATTTGAAACCCCCTTTTTGACTTCCATACTGGGAGGGAGACAGACAGGCAGGGCTGATGAAGCCCAGGGAACAAAGCTCTCAGAACCACAAATAGAATAAGGAAAAACCAAGCGAGCATCTGGATCCATTTGCTCACTAATATTCACATTGCTCCTTTCTCTCCCATTCCCTCTTCTTCTTCTACCCTTCTGTCTCCTTGTTAACGTCCTGTTCCTTCCTTGATTTTCTCCCACTCTTACCCTCCCCTGCCCTTAACCCCTTCTCCACCCCACAGCCACTGACTTACAGTTTGCAAAGACAAGCGAAGGACATCCCGTCCCTTTTGCCACAGCCGGAGACTGCTACAGTGCTGCCAGGTGCCCACAGGTAGGTCCTTGGTGCCTTGCCCCTTGCCAGGGATTCACCTCCCACCTTCCCCAGGGATACCCTCATTTGCGTCTGTTCCTGGGAACATGATTAGAACAGTTGCTCTGGAGGGCAATTTGGCCACATGTATTAAGAGCCTCACAAATGCTCTGGAGTCTAATCTCGTAATTCAGCTCCTGAAAGTGGGTCCTAAGGAAATGATGGCAGCTACATGCCTAACTTCTGCATTCAACAAAATGCATCAACTTAGAAACAAATTAGGTTTCGGGTGGCAAGGGCTTGGTTAAACAAATTATGATGGTTAAAAAAAATGAATATTGTACAGTCAGCAGAGTACTAGTAAATACTTAATGACTGACTCTTCCAAAAAAAAAAAAAGGCCCTATTTTGTAACATTTGTCAATTGTCATGGTATAAATATTCTCCCCATGGTTGATTTCAAGCTATCACCATTATGTCACTAAATGGAGGGCTAAGAATGCAGACAATTGCGTCTCAAAAGCCAGTTCAAGCGAGTGCCATTTATGATTCTGAATATTGCATGATATATAAAAACACTTATTAGAAAAAAACAAGATACAAAACAGTACATGCAGTATGATCCCATGTGTATTTTCTTTTAATGTATAAATAGAGAAAAAGTCTGCAAGAACTTTTTCAAAATATTAGTGGGGTGTATTGGTAAGTTTGACTTTGCCAGGTTTCCTAAATTTTTCAAAATAAGCATGAAACCAATTTGTTTTTTTAAAGAAATAAATGTTGGACCTAGAGATCTCAAAATTTTCAAGACTTACCTGGGTTTCCTTTGATTCCTTAATAGTAGTCAGAAATGGCTCTAGAATTGTCTTTGCAACAAATCAGCTGACATTTCTTGAGTGCTCACTTTGTGTCTGGCACCATCCTTTTTACTGGAGACTCACAAACATTCATCCCTTGAGGAATTTATAGCCTGTTGGAGAGCATGACAGGTTAATGAATACCAATGAGATAATAATATATTCTAGAACTCCTCTGGGACCAAGGCTTGGGGCTCTGTGGATGTCATTGACTCAACCTGTTACCCCTTCTTCAGATCTACAAAGTTTGCAGTGTTCCGGCCAGAAGTGCAAATTCATCATCTTCTGCTGGATAGCTTTTCAGCAGAGCCGCTCAGCAGCAATCTTTCTGCCCATTCTGTGGTTCTTCACTTTCTTGCCTGAGAAAGGCATGGCAAGTTTTAACTTGCCTCTTGAAACATGCTGTCATAATCAGCCCAGGCTAATTTTGCAAAGCAGGCGTTGGTCTTTGCAAGAAGCTTCTGCCCTTGGAAAGCAGGACGAACAATGAATTCAGTGATTCTGGACAGGAGAACTTGGCCAGTTTTCTCTTCAGTTTGAAGGAGGTCTTCACAAAGTGGTTGTTAAACTCTGTCAAGAGTTTCTCACTTTGCCTGTGAGACTTCAAAAGTCTGAAGATTGGGACTCCGTGATATATTCAGAATCCCAAGCCCTGTCTGCATAGGATGGATTTACCCCTAACTACAGAGAACATCCAAAGACAAACACATCTGAATGTTCTTTTGATGAAGTGTTTTTTCAGCCTCAAGCTTTAGAAGAGCATTGCTAAACATTTTAGAGAAGTGGAGAGGAAGCTCTCAGGGGAGAAAGAAAATAAACAAAGGACATAACGGTAAAAAGAGCCTTTCTTCCGTTACCCAGGAATCGAAAACTTTTGAAGTGCAGTTTTTTTAGGGCAATTGATGGCTTCAAAAATCCCATTGGTATCTGTTGCATTTTAGTGGCTAATAGATTGGCCCTGTCCTGCCTTTTTCAAATGTCTCAGGATTTTCCTGTTTCTTTATGCACATCCTTTGGGAAGCTTAAGTAAATGAAAAGTAATTTGCATTCATTTATTTTAATAATTCAGAGACAAATGAACTGATTGATTTGCTAAATCCTGACAATGAAGCAATTCCTAAATGGGAAAACCTAAAGCTTGTGAGAGGCTAATTTGTATTTTTTCCCAGCTCATTCTTCAAACCATATTGGGTACTTTTAGAATTCAATTCCTTAGACATGTGTTGAGCACCAGCTATACTGATGCAAGATGTGAGTTTTTCCAATCAGTTTTCCAGGAAAAGGTCTGTAGAAAGCATAATGGTTCAGACTGCTTCAGAGTGGTTGGCTCAGCCTTTGACCTAGTGATTGCACAGAAATCAAAGCAGAATGATGCTGTGTTTCAGAATTTGTTTCTTTTACTTCATTGACCACTATTGCTTTGTGGATGTATTTATTAATCAGAGTGGAATCCCCGACAGCCCTTACCTCAAAACATAACTAGAATATTTTTTATCCTAATGACAGTAGATGTGACACTGTTATTATTGATGGTAGTAATAGCTAGCATTTATTATGCATTTATGCTTTAGTCGCTGTACTCAGCATTGTCTACTCAATGTAGCATTTAAATGTATTTAAAAATCACCATGATATTCTAAGAGAATTCCTCCTTTTTAAAGAGGAGAGTAAGGAGTAGAAATTGGAAAGATTAGCCCAAACCTACACAGCTGCTGCTCAGTAGAGTCTGGATTTGATCCTCAGTGTGTCTGAGTTCATATCCATGATAGTAGAGGTGTCTTTCTGATTGTGTTTTCAGGCAAAATTTCTGCAATGTTTGCTCTTGTACGACAGAGAACAGGATTCCCCTTTGGCTTAAGCACATCTTTTGCAAACCTTTAGGGACCATCTAGTACACGTATAATTCTTAATCACTCTTCTTTAGAATCAGCAACAGGAGGTAGTAGTTACAACATGTGTGCCCTTTAGACCCTGAAGATAAAGCCTTTAAGGGCAAAGATGTACCAGAGCAGAGCCAGAAAGAACATTAGGTCTTTACTTCTCTGGTGGAACTCAACTTTTAGAGTGCAAATAATCAGCTAGGACAGTTACTGAAAATGCGGATCCCTAAGCTGGAAAAGGCAGAAGGAGAATGAGGAGGATGATCTCCTGTTGCTTCTGGGTTCATCAACCCCTCTGGGAAGACAGACCTTGTAGACATGTATATTGAGCATGCTCAGACACTGGACACCCAGATCAGCTGGGGCATTGTCCAGAAAGAAGCCAGGTCAGCAGCCTGGACCTCCTGAATACTTCAGTGCCAAAGGAGATCAAGTCTCCTTTCTCCTGCATTACAGGTGGGACGGGCAGTCTGAGTGGGAAGCAGAATGGAGGAAGAAAAGAGGGGCATTATAAATTATGCCCAGACCATCCTAGTGCCAAGAATGCCCCTCTTGGGGACCCACTCCTGGGGGCAGGAATTGTAGTAAGATAAGAAAGTGGGGTCCCAGGCACAGTGGCTCATGCCTGTAATCCCAACACTTTGGGAGGCTGAGGCAGGCGGATCACTTGAGGTCAAGACCAGCCCAGCCAACATGGTGAAACTTTGTTTCTACCAGAGAAAAAATTAGCTGGGTGTGGTGGTGCACACCTGTAGACCCAGCTACTTAGAAGGCTGAGGTAGCAGAATCGCTTGAACCTGGGAGGCAGAGGTTGCAGTGAGCCAAGATCGCACCACTGCACTCCAGCCTGGGTGACAGAGTGAGACTCTGTCTCAAAGAAAAAAAAAAAGAAAGAAAAAGAAAAGAAAGAAAATGGCCAATGAAATAACGCAACACACAGAATTCAGTGTCTGAGGAGGCTTCAGTGCAGCTACAGTCAGAAACATCTGAGCATTGTGGCCACACCACATAATAGTCATAAACCTCTGTATTGTCATAAAAATAATGTCCTCTGCATATATATATATTTGAGATGGAGTGTCACTATGTCACCCAGGCTGGAGTCCAGTGGCACAATCTCTGCTCATTTCAATCTCCACCTTCTGGGCTCAAGCGATTCTCCTGCCTCAGCCTCCTGAGTATCTGGGACTACAGACACTCACCACCATGCCCAGCTGATTTTTGTATTTAGTAGAGACAGGGTTTCACCATGTTGGGCCAGGGTGGTCTCAAACTCCCGAATTCAGGTGATCCACCCACCTCGGCCTCTCAAAGTGCTAGGATTACAGGTGTGAGCCACTGCACCTGGCCCAAAAATATTTTTTAAATATTACCTGCTCTCTGCCAGATAATGAGTGACATGCATTGTGCCTTCTGTCTAATCACCTCCTATTCACAGGTTAAGTCTTACTAATCCATTTTACAAATAGGTGCTTTGCCTGAGATCACACTGAAAGTAAAGAGGGGACCAAGATTCTAGGGTGAATCCACCCTTTGTACACGTTTTCTCAGCCTCAGCACTGTTGACATTTTGGGCTGGAGAATTCTCTGTTATGGACTACCCTGTGCATCGCAGGAATGTCCTTGGTCTCTACCCACCAGATGCTCATAGCAACAGCACTCCCTGTCCCCCACAGTTGTGACAAACAAAAATGTTTCCAGACATTGCCAGATTTCTCCTCGGGTCAAAATCATGCCCTGTTGAGAACCACTGATTTAGTTCAAACTAAGTCCTCTGGTCACCTCTATCTTGTGGAATCTGGCACTCCCGAGGTGTTTATAAACTCTTGTTAGTCAATATTTATGGAACTGGCATTGAGTGACCTCGAAGCTACACTTAGCCCTGGAAATCTTAATTGAAGAGCTAGGATATAATATTTAAGTGACGAGTCACATGTTACAAACCATAGCTTATTCAATAAACGAAGCAATACTAAGCCCCTGCTCTCAATAAGCTTACTGTTATATTGGAGAGATCACACAAATACTTAGAAAACAGTTAGAAAATGTAGGACAGATACCATGTCATTGCATATCTACTAAGTGCCAGCCATATGCTACATGGCTGATTTCATTTAATCCACTGTACGGTGCTCAGAGAGGAGAGAGTTTTAGTACCTTCCATTTTACAGATGAACAAACTGAGGTTCCAAGAGGTGAAAAAAAATCTGTCCAGGATCTAATCACAGGTGAAAGAACTTTATTTACAAGCGGGTCTGACCAGCTGTGAGCTCCTCCTTGCCTCTCTTCTTGCTTTACAAAAGACTGTTTTGATAAAGTACTAGCCCGTCAGGTTCAGAGAGAAAGCAATCAGGAGTGTTCATGTGGAATATTTTTAGCTCTGAAACTGCTCATTGTGGAACAGGAAGTCAGTCTTAAGAACAAAGTATTTCAGATGCCTTTGCGAAGTCATTTTTGAAACAGAGAGTGAGAGAAACAATTGGAGAAAGCAGTGAGAGTGTCTCTCTGCTGCACTGTCTCTTTAGAAATCAATATTGAGGCACCAGAGGCCGTGTTCTGCAAGGCACCCTTGGAGGGGTTTGGAAGATCCCTTACTGGAGCCTGAAGCCGCATCCCACATGCCCAGGTGGTCTTGAGCAAGCCAACCCTGCCCTCTGCTGACCGCCCTGGGGAAAGCGCCTCTTCTTTGAAGTCCCGCCCTGCTGTGTTTAGTACGCAGTGTGCTAATCACCCCAGGGAGCTGGAAGCCCAGGAAGCTTGGCACCAAGATCTTGTTAGAAAAATTACACTGTGACATTTTGTTCCTGAAGGAATCTGATAATTGTGAGCAACATCAGGACTGCTGTGTTAGGGAGGCCGAATGGAGCAGGGACTTTGAAGTCAGGAGGATGTGGGTTGGACTCTTACCGTACCCTGGAAAAGTTAATCACCACCGCTAAGCCTCAGTTTCCCCATCTGAAAAGAAAACCTCCTTCATAGAGCTCTTTTGAGGATGATTAAGATGATGCATGAAGAATGGCTGGCCCTGAATGAACAAAACTAAATGCCATCAATAATTAGTAGCTATCACAATTAATAACGTCCTTCTCTTTTCCGAAGTACCTTTTATTGTATCACCTTTGCCTTTGCCTTTGTTGGGGACATCACATGGACTGAAAATCTCTTTTGTTGGCTGTTTATTTCAGGGTCGTTTTAGCATCAACCTTTATGGAACTGGCCTGTCTTTAACTGAATCTGCCAGATGGATATCACAAGGGAATTACGCTGTCTCTGATATCAAGAAGTCGCCGGTAAGGTTCCTCAGACGGGTTGGGAGATGAATTTCGATTTTCTCTTTCTTTCTTTCTTTTTCTTTCTTTCTTTCTTTCTTTCTTTCTTTCTTTCTTTCTTTCTTTCTTTCTTTCTTTTTCTTTCTTTCTTTTTCTTTCTTTCTCTTCTTTCTTTTCTTTCTTTCTTTCTTTTTCTTTCTTTCTTTCCTTCCTTCCTCCCTTCCTCCCTTTTTCTTTCTTTCTTTTCTTTCTTTCTTTCTTTTTCTTTCCTTTCTGTCTTTATAACTGTGGTAGTTGTGCTGAAGTAACAAACGAATGTGCTTTCCCACTTACTCAAGCCATTTTGCAGTGTCAGGAAGACCATTTAGGAAATAAACCTAGGGTGCAGTGTTTACATGTGATTAAAATGTGTGAGTCTTCTTCACTTCTGGTGAATTCTTCCTTGAGATATGAACCATCCAAGTAATTAGAAAAACCACCTAGCCAGAAAGGTAAAAAAGCAGGAAGAAACCTCTGTCAAGTATGTGGCTCAAACATCTTGCAGTTAGCCAGCTTGTGGTTCATTCTGTAAACCTAGGGGAAACGACCTCTTCTTTTTATTTAGAAAAATTGAAATACAGATGGAGCTGGAAGACAGATAACTTATTAAGTGATGTATCTGGAGAGTCAGAGATACCCCCACAGAGTCTACAATAATAATTTTTCACACTCTAAAATCTGGCTGCTCAAGGTGTGGTCTATGCAGTGCATCAGTGTCACCTCAGGGCCTGTTGGAGATGCTGGTTCTGGGGCCCAGACCCAAGTGAGTCAGAGTCTACAGCTGAACAAGGTTTCAGGTGGTGATGGGCATAGTACAGCTTGAGAAACACTGTGCTGTGCGGATGGTCCCCAACTTTCGAGGGTTCCACTTGAGTTTTCAACTTCACCATGGTTCCAAAGCAAAACATGCTCAGTAGAAACCCTACTTTGAATACCCATACAACCATTCTGTTTTACACTCAGTACAGTATTCAATAAATTACATGAAATATTCAACACTTGATTATAAAATAGGCTTTGAGTTAGATGATTTTGCCCTGCCGTAGGCTAATGCAGGTGTTCTGAGTACATTTAAGGTAGACTAGGCTAGACTGTAATGTTCAGAAGTTTAAATATATTAAATGCGTTTTTGACGTAACAGTGTTTTTGACTTGCGATGTGTTTATTGAGACAAAACCCCATTGTGAACCAAGGAGCATGTTGACTGTGTACTCTTTCTCACCTTGGGTGTATAGTAGAATCACTTGAGGAATTTTAAAATGTTAGTGCCCAGGTCCTTCCCACACAGATGAACTGAATTGGAATCTCTGAGAGTGGGGGTTCCTGGCAGAAGTAGAATTTAAAACTCCCCAGTGATTCAAATGTACAGCCATGTCAGAAACCGCTGCCACTTACAGCCTTCCCTTTGAAGTCCTGAGAACATGGGGCAGAAACCCAGCTCATGGAAAAATATGTCTAAGTTTACCCAAGCATGGCCCATTTTCCAGTCCCACCTCAGCCAGGAGCCCTGACTGGGGTTGCCTCAGAAATGTGGGTAGGGGAAGACAAAGAAGAGAGGCGGGAAAGTAGGGTATTATTACAAGGCAGAACTACCAGATAAAATATAGGACACCTGGTTAAATTAGAATTTCAAATACACAATAAGGATCGCTTGATCCTAAGAGTTCAAGACCAGTGTGGGCAAGGTGGTGAGACCCTGGTTTTGCAAAACCTTTAAAAATTAGCTGGGCATGGTGGTGCTCACCTGTAATCCCAGCTACTTGGAGGCTGAGGTGGGCGGATCCCTTGAGCCCAGGAGGTCAAGGGGGCAGTGAGCCATGATTGCGCCACTGCGCTCCAGGCTTCACTGCAAAGTGAGACACCATCTCCAAAACAAAACAAAACATGTACACAGTGAACATTATTCACTGTAAGTATCCTGTTATTACATGGGACATACTTATACTAAACATGTATATGTTGTTTATCTGAAATTCACATTTAAGCATCTTGTATTTTTATTTTCTAAATCTGGAAATGCTATCACAAATACTTCCACTTATTCTCAAAATAAGAATGTAAAAAAGCAGTTCAACTTGCCTTTCTCACCTGAGAAAGGGGAGAAATGTCCAGTTGTGACATCCCAGATTTGAAATCTGCTCTTTTTCTAGCTGCCAGGATTAAGTAAATTTGTGTCTGTGAAAAACTATCTCACTCTCTCTTTTCTCCATCGAAGCCAATCAGTAACCTCAAATCTGATTAAATAGCCATATTGATTACTTGTAAATTAGTCATTAAATATTTTTCCTTGCACTGAAAGGAATAAGGATAGCTCAGAGAGAGTACATGAGCTTTAGAATGTGCCCCAAAATTATAATTTTCTTCCCACACTCCTTCCCTCCAAAATATATACATTATGTTTCTTTTCTATGGGCAAATAAAAATTGTATATTTTTATTGTGTACAACATGATGTTTTGAAATATACTGTGTATTTCAGTGACCCAGAACCAAAAAATTTGCCTGTCTAGTGCCGCTGCACTGCAGCCTCGGTGATAGAGTGAGACTGTGTTAAAAAATAGGGAAATGAATAAATAAAAATGTGATTGTAGGAAACCCATCTAGGTAAACTATGTAACATAAAGTATAATTCTATTTGTTAGCTAGTTACTATCCTTTCATCCAGAAACGAAAAATAATTAAAGCCAGGAGCACCACCTTATGGAAAGAATGATCACTACATTGGCTATTCCACAAGGCTTCTGGGAGATGCCTGGGCTGGAGGGAGCTGGGTATAATTGCCTGTAGGCATTTTTGTTTTTTTAAATATTGGTGTACTTTAGCAGCTCACAGAGTCTGAGCTTAAAATTAATCTCCAGGGCCTGTCGGGTACTCCTTATGAGTGTCTGGGAGCTGTGACTGAGCCCTCTCTAGCTCCTGGCAATCTGGAGAAACACTGCTCTATGCCTGATTCCTCTGTGTGGTTTGTAGAAAAACAACTCCTAGCAATGCTTCCTGAAAACAGGCTTCCACCACCCAACACATTTGGAAAAAAAAATGCTAGTATGTTGTATGTCCTTCCTGAAGTGTCATAGTAAGCATTAGCTTGTGAGGGGAAATAAGGCATACAGGAAAGAAACCTGTGTGACTTTATTTGAACCAGCATTTCTCTAAAGCAGTGGTTCTCAAACTCACAAGTACATCGCTATTACCTGCAGGACTTGTTAAAACACAAGCAGGTGGCCAGATGTGGTGGCTTGTGCCCATAATCCCAGCACTTTAAAAGGCTGAGGCAGGAGGATTGCTTGAGCCCAAGAGTTCAAGACCAGCTTGGGCAGCAAAGGGAGACCCAATCTCTACAGAAAAAAAAAAATAATAAATAGCTGGGTGTGGTGGTGTGCACCTGTAGTCTTAGCTACTCAGGAGGCTGAGGTCAGGAGGAGCCTGGGTGGTCGAGGCTGCAATTAGCCATAAATGCACCACTGAACTCCAGCCTGGGCAAAAGAGTGAGATCCCATCTCAAAACAAGACAAAACAAACCCACCACGGGATCAGTCTGAGGAGAGTCCAGAAATTGACATCTGTAACCATTTCCCAGATGATGCTGATGCTCCTGATCTGGGGTCACAGTTTGAGAACTACTAACCTAAATGAAGGCAATCACAAAACCTTTTCAAAGTTACAGCTTTTAATTTCCCCAAATAACCAGGGTTCCATGAAACACACTTCAGGGAATTGTGCCATATCCTGTTCCCACTCGATACCTACTATGATCTGGCCCTCAGATGAGAGAGACACACAGCATGAGAGACACACTGACAGAAAAGAGACCATCGCCTAGAAGTGAGGTCTGAGAGAAAATGTCAGAAATTCAAGCTCCTCTGCCAGCGACAGTATATACCCTCAACTCTACAACGTGTCAGGATTCCACCACAGCTCCCCATGCGCATTCTTAGAGCTGCCCATTTTGGTCTCCTCCAGGTAGAAGATTCTGGAACATGCCTTCAGAGACGGGCAGCATGAAGGGATGACCACGTCCCGGCTGGGTGTGAGAGGCGCTTACAGGGCTTTGCAGGGTCAGGGAAGAACTAGGGCCAGTGTTCTAAGGGATATGGTCTAACAGACATTCCTGTGCTAGAGAAAGGACTGTAAATCAAAGAATTCCTTTTAAGTTAAAAAATAATGAAAGTTGTACTACCATAGAGGAGACGGACTCAGTTCCTATTGTTCAGTTCACTTGCAAACAGTGGAGTTCAGGTACCTGAAATAAACACGCATGTGAACACACGCACATTCTCAGTGCTATCCACTCTCATATATCGATTTGGGCTGCCTCCAAACTTGCAGTTAACTTACGAAAATCCAACTATCCACCAAGTGTGCAAATCATACCACAGACCAGTAGAGTCAAATGCTGTACATTTACATTTTATGTAGTGTAATTTTTATTCTGTATATTCCCATAGAAATTACACATTTATACATATGTTCCTATATATAGCAAGTGTCCAGGCCTATATTCAGAAAGAAAAACATATATTCTGTGTTTTATGAACAATTAAGGAGATAGCAGTAATGGTGTAAACCCAGTACTGGCTTTATTTTTAAATTTTTATAATTTTGTAATTACCCAGATGTTTACTCATTTCCCTGAAAACAGGCTATGATGGATATTTACACAGTAAAAATATCTTTATGATAAGCAGTTAATATTTATTGAGCACGTATATTAGGCCAGGTACTATGCTAAGCACGTTATGTGCATTATCTCATTTACAGCAAACCTGTGAAGGGGGACTATTATCCCTATTTTACAGATGAACCAGGAACTGAGGCTTAAAGAGGTTGTTAAAGACGCAGTACAAGCTCCAGGCAGTCCAGTTCAGGTTATCTCCTCTCCTGGGTCAGAAGAGTTTGAGTAAAGCATAAGTTGTGATGATACAGAAGACATTCTTAGCTGGCCTGTAAAGGCCCCTGGCCCTATACTTAAGCCTGGTGAGAAAGTTCCTCACTGGAGGCCAGTTAGTCTGGCATCAAATCCAGCTGCTCGTGGCATAGACCAGCTCCAGAACTATCACAAGCCCCTAAAACCAAGACCAGGTGGGAGGATAGAAATAACTCTCCCAACTCAGTTCCATTCATCAGCAAATGCATGCAAATTTTTAAAAATAAAGAGAAAATATTTTGTCCTATTTTATTGTTAAACTGGCACTGGTTTTTCTTTCTTTTGTATTTTTATTGATATATCATAGTTGTACATATTTTTGGTTATACATGTGATATTTTGATTCATGTATACAATGTGTAATGATCAAATCAGGGTAATTGGGATACCCAACACCTCAAACATTTATCTTCTCTTTGAGTTGCGAACATTACAAGTCTTCTCTTCCAGCTATTTTGAAACATATAATTAATTATTGTTAACTATATTAAATATGTTATTTATATTAATATACCATATATTATATTATTATAATACATAGTATAATATATATAAGATTATCAATGCATTATACAATATATTTTATGTATAAATATATACAAATTTTGTATATAAATTTTATACATAAATTATATATAAATGGTTATTACACATTATAATATATAATAAATTATTAAATATAGTTTTTCTACTGTAGTATCAAATACTATAACTTACTTCTTCTAATTGCATTTTTGTACTCATCTGTTTTTCAAATGAGATTATACATTGTTTTCAAGATTTCTTAGTTCAGCTGTATGAAGCAAATCTTCATGACTTTTGACCTACTTCTGAGAATGTAACCCAAAAAAATCCTAAAATGTAGGGACAAATATGTTCATCATAGTATTATTTCCAGAAGTGGAAGATATGAAATATTGTGCAGGTGCAGAGGGTGGAATGGTGGAATTATGTGACATGGTAATTATACACAATGGAATATGAGATCACAATTAAACAAGGACTTTTTCATAGCATGGTAAAGCATAGGGGGAACTGATTAGCAGGGCATTCTTAACTGCAGTTCCAAAAGAAGAATTCAGCTTCAGCCTTTTATTCATTCATTTATTTAACAAATGTATATTTTGTATCATTATGAGCCACACATGGTGGTAGGTTCTGGATACTCCGAGGTATTTGTCTTGTCATAATGGAGATATTGGTCTTGTCATAATGGAGCTGACATTCCAGTAGGATGATAGATGTTAAAAATTACCCAGTTATAGGGTGCTTTGCAACAGATAACCAGGTCAGGAAGGTTTCTTAGAGGAAATGGCCTTTGAACTGAGTTCTGAAGAATTTACCAGGCCAAAGTTGGGGTGGTTCAGTATGTCCAGAGAAGGAGAGAGAGGAGAGTTCCAATCAGAGAGAATGGCACATACCAAGGCCTTGTAATGTAAGGGACATGTCAGAAGAACAACCCAAAGAAATTCATGTGTTGAGTAGAGAATGGTACCAGATGAATCTGCAGAGGCAAAGACAGACTCTAAGGAGTGCAGGTCGTTAAACTAGGAGTTGGCACACTTGGTCTGCAAAGTGTCAGATGGTAAAGATTTAAGTCTTGAAGGGCCAAGAAGCAAAATCAGTGATATTATATATGTATTTATATGTCAAGAGAGAAAACAAATTTGCACAAAATTTTTATTGGTTAAATTCAAAATACAATCATAATAATTGAGTATAACTTTTTGTAATACAGATCACCTGAGGAGATGAATGGGCTATTGGGGGAGGAAAATATTTTGCTTAATCAGTGTTCTCTATTATCAAAATTGATTGTAAATGTTTATCTATTAATGCTGACCTGAAAAGAGATATTATATATTTCATCTTTCTAAATGCCTTTCTACATGCATTAATATTGCCAAATTGGCATCTGTCCATAACCATATAATGTTAGTTAAACATATCGATGGTTTGGAGGGCATGCATAGAATTCTATTAGAGTTTTCTCTTGATATTTGCCTTTTAGCATGTCACTACATTGCATATTAATCACTTACAATTGAAAATGAGATGGAAGCTCCTCAGTTGCTAGTTAAATGGATTTTAACATATAAAGATTTCCTTTGCATTTATATCAAAGTCTGGAAAACAGTGCTAGAACTGCAGTTTAAGCTCAAAAAATATATTCACTGTAAATTTGTGTGTAATAGAGAAGTCATTTCCTGTTTTAACTTTTGACAGCATGGGAAGTGTATAAAACAATCTGACATTACTTGTGATCCAAACAGTGTTGTCAAAGAAATTACTTTATCACAGTGTAAGTTTTGCCTATACGTACAATTTTGCCTTGTAATTTTAGGTACAATTCGTTAAGAAACATGATCAACTCTGAAGCAAAAGCTAATATTCAGAGCCATTAAGTGTTGAATTACAGTGATTGAGAGCAATTCTAGTTCAAAAAATTATAATCTTGACCCTGAGCTCAGAAATCAAAATAAAACTGTACTGCTTCTAAGCCATCAAATTGCTGTGTAGTAAGACAAGTCAAGGTGTTGAGCTTTCAGTTCTGACCAAAAAAATTCACAAAACAGATGATGGAAAAGTCTGTGATAGAAAATAAAGTTCGGCCAGGCGCAGTGGCTCACACCTGTAATCCCAGCACTTTGGGAGGCCAAGGCAGGCGGATCACAAGGTCAAGAGATTGAGACCATCCTGGCCAACATGGTGAAACCCCATCTCTACTGAAAGTACAAAACATTAGCCGGGTGTGGTGGTGCATGCCTGTCGTCCCAGCTACTTGGGAGGCTGAGGCAGGATAATTGCTTGAAACAGTAAAACGGAAGTTACAGTCAGCGGGGATCATGCCACTGCACTCCAGCCTGGTGATAGAGCGAGACTCTGTCTTAAAATAAATAAATAAATAAATAAATAAATAATAAATAAATAAATAAATAAAATAAAGTTCACCATTGACACTACTAATTCTATGGCCCTTAATAGGTCAAATATTTTCTGCAAAGTACCCACAAATGAATAATACAGTGAATAACCATTGGCTTTAAACATTGAACAGCTGCACAAACTTTGTAAATTTATCCAACTAAAGCTTTTTATGCTCCATGCATATTTTTACTGCCATCAGTTGTGAACACATCTTACCAGATTCCACTTCAGTTGATCTGCAGGTCTTTCTCAACCTTTTGAAATATTCTCACCTGTACTTGTTCCACAAACTATTCCACTATTCCACTAGTTCCACTAGACTATTCATAGAGACTAATTCTTTAGACACTTCAGACTGGGCATTTTCTCCTCAAAGAAATGATAACACCTGAATAACATCAGTAATATGTGTGGACTCATCAAAAGCCAGTGAAAACCACTCAAAATAATCTGGCTTGTTTTTTAATTGTCTATTGATGTGGTTTTCAATGTTACTAGTTTTTCAAGCAATAGTCCTTGCCGAAAGGGTAGTTGTTTATTTTCTCTGGACACATTTCTTCAGATGTTGCAGTTAAACAGGATTTAATGAACTCATAATTAGCAAATTGTTTTTCTTGCTTGGCTAACAAATGAGCAACTTGGAAACTTATTTATTTTTTATTTTTTGTGGAGGGATTATGCTATGGCGAGATATTCCATTTTAAATTTTCTAAATTTTTGACTATTGCTTTCCTGTGAGTTGGGAATCTCATGATGAGTATTTATGTTGGTGATGGTATATATTGTATTCTTTTAGCACAGCTATAGTGTCATTTCATAATAATCACAATACTTTGTCATCTAAATTTGATAACAAAATAATCCATGTGCCATTATACCTTAAAAGTGCAACATTCAAAGTCCATGTTTCTCTTCTTTTCTTGATTTGGCATAATAGTATACACTGTTAATAAGCACATAAAGCATAATGATCTAGCAATACACATGGCACTCAAAACACTCTCACATTAAAACAATATCGCTGTGATTTGTTCTGCACCAAGAAGCAGTATGAAGCTGAGACTCAGGTTCTGTTTTTACAGCATGAAAGCGGCTATAGACATCAGGTAAATAAATGCATGTGGCTATGTTCCAATAAAACTTTATTAATAGACACTGAAATTTGAATTTCATCTGATTTTATGTGTCAAGAAATATTATTTTCAGTTTACTTTTTCTCAATTATTTAAAAATATAAAAATCATCCTTAGCTTGCAAGCCATGCAAAAACAGGTGGTGGGCTGGATTTGGTTCACAGGCATAAGTTTGCCAGCCCCTGCTTTAGACCATGGTGGGTATGTTGGGCTTCACATCAGTTCAGAAGGCCCACTTACTGTGTGTATATGAACATTTTCCCAAAAAGCTAGTGCAGGCCCTGAAAACATTAACCAAGCAGGTAGCCTAAGATGATGCATCTCCTTGCAGGATGGTACCCGAGTCATAGGGAAATGCGGTGGTTACTGTGGGAAATGCACTCCATCCTCTGGTACTGGCCTGGAGGTGCGAGTTTTATAGCTAAGGTAAGTAGTCCTATGTCTGTCTGTCTGTCTTTTATTTTTTATGTAGCATAGATGAGCAAATGTGGGTTAATCAGGCAGGGTTATAGTTAAGCATATTGAAGCTGACCCAATACTGTTCTACCTTTTTATCTTATGCTCCTCTGTTCTCACATGACTGAAACCATCAGTCCTCTGCCATTAGACATGGGTTCCCCTCTGCAGAGCTGGCCTTTTTATTTGTTTACTTTGAAATTTTAGATTCAGGAGGTACATGTGCAAATTTGTTACATTGATATATTGTGTTGAGTTGTAGGCTTCGTTAGAACCCATCACCCCAAACAGTGAACACAGTATTCAATAGATAGATTTTCCTTCCCTCCCTCCTCCCTTTTGGAGTTGCCAGTGTCCATTATTTCTGTCTTTATGTCCATGTGTACCCAAAGTTCCACTCTCAATTATAAGCAAGAGCATATGGTATTTGATTTGTGTTTCTGTGTTAATTCACTTAGGAAAATGGCCTCCAGCTGCATCTGTATTGCTGCAAAAGACATGATTACATTCTTGTTTGCAGTTGCATAATGTTCTATCATGTATACAGACCATATTTTTAAAATCCAATCTACCATTAATGGGCACCTAGGTTGATTCCATGTTTGCTATTCTGAATAGTGCTGCAATAAACGTGTTAGTACAGGTGTTTTTGGTTGAATAATTTATTTTCTTTTTGATACACACTCGGTAATGGATTGCTGGGTCAAATGGTAATTCTGTTTTTAGTTATTTCAGAAATCACGAGGGCCGGGCATGGTGGCTCACGCCTGTAATCCCAGCACTTTGGGAGGCCACAGTGAGCTGATCACGAGGTCAGGAGTTTGAGACCAGCCTGCCCCAATATGGTGAAACCTCGTCTCTACTAAAAATACAAAATTAGCTGGGTGTGGTGGCATGCACCTGTAGTCCTAGCTACTTGCGTAGCCGAGACAGGAGAATTGCTTGAACCTGGGAGGCAGAGGTTGCAGTGAGCCGAGATCACGCCATTGCCCTCCAGCCTGGGCAGCAGAGGGAGACTCTGTCTCAAAAAAAAAAAAAAAAGAAAGAAAGAAAAGGAAAGAAAAGAAAAAAGAAATCTCCAAACTGTTTTTCACAGAGGTTGAACTAATTTATAATCCTACCAACAGTGTATTCCATTTTTCTCTGCAATCTCACCAATAGATGTTATCTTTCTACTTTTTAAGAATAGTCATTCTGACGGGCATGAGATGTTATCTCACTGTGGTTTTGACTTGCATTTCTGTGATGATTAGTGATGTTCAGCATTTTTTTCATACATTTGTTGCCTGCTTGTGTGTCTTCTTTTGAGAAGTATCTGCCCATGTCCTTTGCCTACTTTTTAATAGGGTTGTTTGGTTTTTTTCTTGTTGATTTGCTTAAGTTCCTTATAGATTCTGAATATTAGTACTTTATCAAATGTATAGTTTAAAAATGTTTTCTCCTATTCTCTAGGTTGTCTGTCTGTTCTGTTGATAGTTTATTTTGCTGTGCAGAAGCTCTTTAGTTTAGTTAGGTCTCCATTATCAATTTTTGTTTTGTTGCATTTGCTTTTGAAGACTTAGTCATAAATTATTTGCCTACGCCAATGTCCGGAAGACTATTTCCTGAGTTTTCTTCTTGAATTTTTATGATTTGAAGTCTTACATTTAAGTCTTTAATCTATCCTGAGTTACTTTTTGTATATGGTGAGAGGTAGAAATTCAATTTCATGCTTCTGTGTATGGTTAGCCAGTTTTCCCGGCATATATAACCAGTTGGTTATAGATATATAGCTTTATTTCTGGGTTCTTTATCTGTTCCATTGGTTTATGTGTCTGTTTCTGTACCAGTGCCATGTTGTTTTGGTTACCTTACAGTAAGGTATAGTTTGCTGCCTTAGAGTACAGTTTGAAGTCCAGTAAGATGATATCTCTGGCTTTGCTCTTTTGCTTAGGATTGTTTTTGCTATTTAGGCTCTGCTTTGGTTTTATATCAATTTTAGAACAGTTCTTCTCCTAACTCTGAAGATTAACATTGGTAATTTGATGGAAATTTTGTCAAATCTGTAGATTTCTCTGGGCAATATGGACATTTTAATGCTATTGATTCTACCAGTCGATGAGCATGGAACGTTTTTCTATTTGTGTTATCTGTGATTTCCTTAAGCAATGTTTATAGCTCTTCTTGTAGAGATCTTTTACCTGCTTGGTTAGATGTATTCCTAAGTATTTTATTCTTTTTTTGGTGATTGTAAATGGATTGCATTCTTGATTTGGCTCTCAATTTGAATGTTATTTGTGTATAGAAATGCTTTTGATTTTTGTACATTTATTTTGTATCCTGAAAATTTACCAAAGTCATTTATCAGGTCTAGGAATCTTTTGGTGGAATCTTCAGAGTTTCTCTGTATAGAATCATATTGTCAGTGAAGGAAGGTAATTTGATTTCCTCTTTACTTGTTTGGATGTCTTTTCTCTCTTTCTCTTGCCTGATTGCTCTAAGATTTCCAGTACTATGTTGAATAAGAGTGGTGAGAGTACACATTCTTGTCTTGTTCCAGTTCTTAGGAGGAATGCTTCTAACTTTTGCCTATTCAGTATTATATTGGCTGTGGGTTTGTTATAGATGGCTTTTATTATTTTGAGATATGTTCCTTTGACATCTTGTTCCTTGTAGGTTTTTATCATGAAGGGATTTTGGATTTTATCAAATGCTTTTTCTGCATCTATTTATATGATCATATTGTTTTTGTTTTTAATTGTTTGCATAGTGAATCACATTTATAGATTTGCATATGTTGAATGATCCTTGCTTCCCAAAAACAAAGCCCACTTGATCATGGTAGATTATCTTTATGGTATGTTGCTGGATTCAGTTTGCTAGTATTTCACTGAGGATTTTCACATCAGTGTTCATCAGGGATATTAGTTTGTAGTTTTCTTTTTTTTGTTGTGTCTTTGCCAGATATTGGTATCAGGATGATACACGTTTCATAGAATGAGTTAGGAAGGAATATCTCCTCTTTGATTATTTTGTAATTGTTTTAGTAGGATTGGTACCAGCTCTTTGCAGAGCTTATTTAAAATGCTGTTTATTGGGCTGCATCTCTAGGGGTCCTGCTTCATTAGGTCTCTGGTGGATTCAGGGATCTGTAATTTTAATACAGGGAATTCTGATACAAGTGAATCACAGCTCATTCTTTGAGAAATACTTCCCAAGAATGTAATAGTAATAACCACAATGGCATTTGTTGAGCAATATTTCATTGAATCCTCACAACAAAACTGTGTGGAGGGATTGCTATTTTACATATGAGGAAGTTGAACCTCAAAACAATTAAGTAACTTGCTTAAGATCATGATGAAGCCGGGCATGGTGGCTCATGACTGTGGCAGACAGATCACTTGAGGTCAGGAATTTGAGACCAGCCTGGCCAACATGATGAAACCCTGTCTGTACTATAAATTCAAAATTTAGCTGAGTGTGTTGATGCATGCCTGTAGTCCTAGCTACTCGGGAGGCTGAGGCAGGAGAATCACTTGAACCTGTGGGGCAGAGGTTGCAGTCAGCCAAGATTATGCCACTGCATGCCAGCCTGGATGGCAGAGTGAGACTCTGTCTCAAAAAGATAAAAAAGATAAAAAGGTAATGGTAAATTCCCTCATGAGAACCCAGAGTGTCCTACACTAAAGCCGGTGTTCCTAATTGCTGCAATGTGCCACACCCTCTGTTACTCATAGTGTGTTCCAAGGACCAATGTGATCAGCTTCACCTAGGAACTTGTTAGAAATGCACAATGTCATCTATATGGCCATACCACCCTGAATGCACCTGATCTCGTCTGATCTTGGAAGCTAAGCAGGGTTGGGCCTGGTTAGTACTTGGATGGGAGACTACCCAGGAATACTGGGTGCTGTAGGCTTTTAAAAAATAAATAAATAAATACAAATAAAGAAATGCACAATGTCAGGCCTCACCCTATACCTGTGAAATCAGAATCTGCATTTTAAGAAAGTCCACAGGAGTCATGCATGTTAAAGTCTGGCAATCCCTGACCTAAGTACATCATGCTAGAAAGTGATTCTTCTGCTGAGTAAAGGATTGAATTGGTCACTCTTTTTATCATCCCAGTGCCTTGAGCTACAAGGGATGAGCTCAAGCAATTCTTGTGACCCTCCTGCATCTTCCCTCAAGCTTCCAGTAGCCCATTACCATGTAAGGCTCTTGAACATCCTGATACAAGAGTGCCTATTTGACATTTAGGATTATTTCTGTTGCAAGGAGCTAAGGAAATTTATTATCTTAAGTAACTGAGATATCCAAGAAGTATGCTAGCTTCAGGCATGGCTAGATCCAGAAGTTCAAACAGTCATCAGTGTTCTTTTCTTTCTTCATTAATCAGCAGTGATTGCCTCTTAAATGGCTTTATTCTGAGGCAGATCATCACCCCCACACCGTGGTCCTGGGCAGCTCAAGGATTACATCATCCTTACAATTCATGATTCAAGTAAATACTCATTCCCTAGCATACATTCTGCAAAATAACTCTGTTTAGCTCTGGTTAGGTCACATGGTCATTTTTTAACCAATCACATCATCCAAGGATCGGAGCTCATGTACCCACCTAGAGTCAGGTGATTGACAGCTTCAGTTAGAAGAGGGATGGTTTCCAAAGGACAGGAAAGCATTGTGTTATCAGAAAGGGGGAAATGGGATGGAGGCAGGTATCCACTAGAGATCGCCATTATATATGTACTTCATATATTTTAATTCTAAGAAGATAAATTTTGTATATATGTTATATGTAGTAAATTTTATGCATAAGTACATATATACAATATATATATAAACATATATTTATAGAAAAAAGACTAGAAGGAAATACCAAAATACCCACGTATGAAGAGCAGTTATCTCAGGTGGGGAGATTTCAGGCTAGTGGGTTTTTTAATTTTATTCTTTATTACTTCCCTGAAACTTGCATGTTTCTTACAGCAAACAAACATTACTTTTAAAATCTAGGGCCAGCTGTGGTGGTTCATGTATTATAATCCCAGCACTCTGGGAGGCTAAGACAGGAGGATTTATTGAGTCCAGTATGTTGAAACCAGCCTGGGCAACATAGTGAGACTCTCATTTCTGAAAAAAAAAAATTAATTAGCTGGGCATGATGGTGTGCACCTGTAGACCCAGCCAGTTGGGAGGCTGAGATGGGAGGATTGCTTGCCCAGGAAGTCAAGACTGCAGTGAGCCATGGTTATGCCATTGCACTCCAGCCTGGGTGACAGAGTGAGACTATGACTTAGAAAAATTAAAAATAAAATCCAGAGAAAATAAGTGTTAATTTAAAATTCTGTATATAAAAATGTATCAATTGCCTATTCTTAACTTATGGCTTTTGAGGCAGAAGGTTTATATTTTCTGGTCTGTTTATTTCAGGTGCTCTGAAGAGGAAGCCATTATGGGATGGATGAAGGATAGTAATGCAATACCTCCACCTTAATTTGGGTGCATGTGTGTATGTGTGTGTGTGTGTGTGTGTGTGTATGTGTGTGAGAGAGAGACTTGTATGCTTGTGTGTGTAAATGTGTATACATATACATATATATACATATATACACATACATATATACACATATATATGTGTGTATGTATATGTGTGGAATATCCTAATGATGTAAAGTTTAATATTTATGTTTGAAATTATTTATTGTGATGTAATATTTTTGTACGTAAAATGATTCTATTATGACTGCCTTTGCATGTAGTACTATGACAAAGTGATCCTTCATTATCACGGTACACTATTGTTTACTTTTCATCTGTAAATGTTCTGTTTTTGCTTTTTTAAAATGAATTTTTTTAAAACAACCTACCCATCATCAAGGTGCTATGAGAGTTATGTAGAAAGTATTTTTGTCATTTCTAGGCAAGTATCACCCAATAAGTAAGTTCGTGATAACACAGATTGTACCAACTATTAACTATGTTAAATATCTATTCAGTTTCATGTGATCTCTGGGAAAAAAAATATGCTGCCTTGGTGCTATATTGTATGTATTTAAATGATCTTCAGACTCAGAAATATAAACTCACTTTTAATGAAAGGGAGGAACAGAAGGACAATTTCCAGTGCACAGAATCACTTGGATGAAATAAGACCAGCTCTTTACCCTTATTTTTGGACATGCCTTTTTTAGAAGAGACTTGGACTTTGTCCTTATTGGTGTTAGTGTTAATATTGTTTGCTTCAGCCCACGGTGCCTTGGTCCCTCTACAATCAAATGGAGGATCCCCCAAGCAGCTTCCTTACCGAGTGACATTGGGAAAGTGAGATCCTCTCACCATTTTGCCAAGATACCCTAAAATGACATCTAAGTTTACCAGTAGCAAGACAGAGGATGCACAGAATGGGTGTGGCCTTCAGCTCACTAGCACACCTGGAGACGTTTAGAACCAGGTTCTGAATCATCAGGATTGTGTTTTGCATGAAAGCATTGGCTGGTGACAGGACTCCTTGTCAGGCCATGAGCCTAACACCCTGCCAGTTTTCATGGGCACTGCAGTAATGGACATTTGTGTGAAGGAATGAACTGTGGAGTACAAAATGCTTTGAGTCTTTCTGATTGTTCATTAATTCACTTTTTTTGTTACTTCTTTGCAAAATGGAAGTGCTGAAGCCATGGTCTTTCTGTCCTTCCAAACTGATGAAAGGACGCCTTTGCCAATGGCCCATGGAAGACAATTGGTTTGAAAAACCCTGCCCACTTCCAAAGACCAAAGAGATTAAGAAAAGCCTGGCAGTATTCTCCAACTCCAAGCAAGCTCTAGAGTGCTCCGGGAAAAATTATATTCAGTATATGAATAAGTGTTATTCTCCATTATTAATATGTTCTTAAAATATATTATGAATAAATACATCACCACACCGAAACCATTTGTGTTTTGCATAGTTTCTGGACTCTTGATTCAAGTTGAAGTAAAAATGTCTCTAGTTTCCAGATTGAGAAGAAGTGAAGATTTTTTTATTTCATCTATTACAATTGCCATTCTAGAGACAGATAGGAATGGGGATTGTCCATAAGATCTGTCTTTTCATCATGCAAAAATCAGTTAAAGTGGTTTTTCTGGAAACTGGGAACTACCCCTCTTGGGAAACAAATGAGAAAATAAAACAAAATATTTAGGTGGGATTTGAGCACTTAATTGTTCATTTTATATGGCAATAGTTCCTACCCTGTATGGTGTCCAGGGAAAAATGAGAGCTTTCTAAGTAAGTCTACTAAAAGCAAATTATAACCGAAAATTCACCATATGCCAGGCCTTTTACTTATATTGTTTCACCTCATCCTCACAACCATAAAATACAGCAGGTAATAGACTAGCCTTCATTTGATGGTAAGGAGACAGAGCCTTAGAGTTGCACATCGGCTCAAGTTCACACACAGTGAATAAGTGGTGGTCTCCCAAAGAAGAACTCTGTTTGGCTCTGTTTGCATCACGTGACCACTTCTGGACCAATCACAATATCAAGAGGGCTGGGATCCTGTGCCAGTGGCCATCTAGAGTCATGTGACCAACAGCTTCAATTGAAAAAGAGATGATTCCCAGAAGAGAAGAGTTTCGTTGTTATCAGAAAAGAGGAGCTGGGATGGAGACATGAATAAAGCAGGCATCCACTCTAAATTCCCTGTGTGTGTGTGTGTGTGTGTGTGTGTTTGTTTGTGTGTGTGTGTGTACACATGCGTGTGGCTGTTCACAATCTCCAAATCCCAGGGTTTACACCAAAGTCCCATCCCTTGCCATCGCTCAGGATTATCTGAGGCCTCAGTTCTCATCCTTCTCTAGTGTTTACTAACTGTATGAAGTTGAGCCTTAGTTTTTTCATGTGTAAAATGAGGCTATTGATAGTCCTCCCACTTACCTTCCAGGATAAAGTGTTTCTCATATCCCTTTAAGCCCTGCATCAGTGCTGGCAAAATAGCGGCCATCAAAATGTGCATCAGCAGGCTTAAGCTGACAGCAGTGAAGGCACAGGCTCTGGATCAGTTAGGGATTGTGTTCAGCAGCTAATTACAGAGATCTGACTGCAAGGGCTTACATATTTAAAAGTGAATTTTACTGTTATGTAAAAGTGTATTTCATTGTTATATAGGAGGTAAGCAATTTGGAACTAGCATGGCAGCTCTACAGCTTCATCAGGGACAGAGTTTATTTCTCTGTCTCTTTCTGTCTTCATTCCTCCATATTTCGATATGGCTGCTAGAGCTCCAGCAATCACTGCCAAACTCCAGATGACAGGAGAAAAAAAAAAAAAAGAGTTGGGGGAAGGATAGAAAGTGGCATAGTCTCAGTTCTCTATTGTTCTTTTAAATAAATTTTTCAGAAACCTTACCTAACAAATTTTACACTTTTCCTTAACAAATTGAGTCATGTGGTTGTAGGAGTAGTGGGGAAATGGGTTTGTTTCACACAGTACTAGATTGCCATAGAAAATAAAATGAGGGATCTGTTCCTAGTAAAGAAAGCAAAATGAATTTGAAAGAGGCAATGAAAAGTCTCTGCAATAGGTCAAGTGCAGAGATTAGAGAAAGTTTTGGAAGCATTTACAGAGTAAGTAAAAGATAAATGGGACCCAGAGTGGTGATCATTCTAATGGTAGAAAAAAAAAACAACTATAGAGAGATATAGGTGGCAAAATTAATAGGAGCTGACAACTGACAGATTTGGGATGGGCTGTGGGAGTAAAGGAACCAGTAAGAGTTCAAAGATGAAATTTTATTTTCATTGTAAACACAACCAGGGTGACAGAAAGATGAATGGATGGGTAGACAAAGATGTACAATCTATAAGTGTCCAGTAATCACTTATATTAGTATAGCACTGCACAAATTAAATATTGTGTTTGCATTTCATTTATTTAGCCAAGTAATGTTTATTGCATATCTACTAATTTTTAGGCACTCTCCTAGGGTCTGGGTGCAGCAGTGTTTCAGTTAAGGTCAAGGGTAAGAGATAACATAAGTTTGCTCGGGCTGCTTTGCAGAATCCCACAGACAGGGTGGTATCAACATCAGAAATTTATTCTTTCACAGTTCTCTGGAGGCTGGAAGTCCAAGATCAAGGTGCTGTCGGGGTTGGTTTCTGAGGAGGCCTTTGTTTCTGGCTTGTAAACAGGCCTCTTCTCCCTGTGTCCTCACATTGCCTCTCCTCTTGTGTGTATAAACAGAGAAAAAGACTTCTGGTGTCTCTTCCTCCTCTTAACAAGGTCAGCATTTTTATCAGATTTGAGTCCTGCCCTCCTGGCCTCACTTAACCTTCATTACCTTCTTAATAGGCATCTCCAAATACAGTCATATTAGAGTTAGGGCTTCAATATAGGAATTCGGGAGTAAGGATTGAGGACAGAATTCAGTCCACAACAGAGGCTATAGCAAAGAGAACCCCAAATAAGGTAGCCATTTATCTCTCTTACTTGCTTTCCAGAGGTAGCAGGCACTCTGGGCCTGGTAGGTGACAGCTCCGTAACATCAGAGGACTAAGATCCTTCTGTTTTGTATCTTGGCCATTCTCAAAGGCATTGTCCTCGTATGGTTCTTCCTCACAATGTCTGCATCTAGCCTGCAGGAAGGGAGCAATTGTTTGAAGGCAAGACAGGAAAAATAAAGCATAATTTTTATTTACAAAGTATTGGTGATATTTTATTGGCATAGCCACACCTAGCTGCAAATGACGCTGGGAAATGTACTTTCTAGCTGGCAACCACATGCCCAGCTCATGCTAAGTGGAGGTGGGCAGTCTGTTACTATAAGGAAGAAGGGGAGAATTGTTACTGAGGAAATTTGTTGCTTCTGTCACAAACAGTGAACAAAAGCTACAAAAATCTCTTTCCCTTTGGAGCTTACATTTTGGCAGTGACAAAAGAGAGAGAAGATGAGCAAATCAACAACTAAACCACCCTACAGTTATTTTCCAGTAATAAATCTGACCATATTGTCCATGATGGCCACTCATCTACCATCATGGCATGGGATGGCATTCCCTGGGCACCAAGAACTTCCACACCCCAGAGCTTGCAAACACACCATGTTTCCCTTTGCCTTGGCATTTGATTTTTCTTTATGCTCCAGTTGGGACAGAAGTAATAAGTAGCACGCAAAACCTTGTGTGTCAGAAGGTAAAAAGTATCAGAGAGAGAGAAATAAAACGGAAAAGGAATTGGGAATGCCAGGTGTCATGGGGTAAGCATGTTGCTGTTTTAAATAGGGTGGTCAGAAATTGCTTGTTTACAAACTTGATAGCTATGAGCAAAGCTGTGGGTCACCATCAAAGCCTGCCACTAACCTCAGTGGGCATGGGAAACCACCTATCACCAACAGATGGCGGGAGAGGTCTTGTTTTGTTATGTCTGGGCCATTGCACTGATAATCTGCTTATTTTGGTTTTTAAAAAATTTTTAAATATGGAATACTTCATGAATTCACGTGTCATCCTTGCACAAGGACCCCACTAATCTTCTCTGTACAACTCCAGTTTTAGTATATGTGCTGCCCAAGCAACTGCTCTGCTCACTTTACAGGTGATTTTGTGAAGTGTGCTTATGATCTTTAGAAGTCCTAAGCCCTAAAAGATGATATGGCTCCCCTCGAGTATGTACCTCAAAATGAAAAATAACTCCAAGGCCAGATGCAGTGGCTCAGGCTTCTAATCCCAGCTACTTCAGAGGCCAAGGTATAGGAGGATTGCTTGAGGCCAGGAGTTTGAGACCAGTCTGGGCAAGATAGCAAGAGCCTGTCTCTACAAACAGGTTGAACAATTAGCCAGGTATGGTGGCACATCCCTGTAGTCCTAGCTACTTGGGAGGTTAAACTGGGAGGATTGCTTGAGCTCAGGATTTGGAGGCTATAGTGAGCCATGATCATGCCACTGCACTGCAGCCTGGGTGACATAACGAGACCCCATCTTTTAAACAAGAACTCTGGACCAGGAAGTTAGTCTTTTTCCATGACTATTACTTGTTCTTTTAAATATCGAATATTGATTTTTCCAAAAAACATTTTCGAAGGCAATTTTTGCTTTAGCTCTGGGTGCATGCTTTATCTGCCAGGTAGGCGATCAACTAGTTTTACATTATTCACCTCAGTGATTTCCAGTAGGGATAAAAGGAACAAATATTCAAAGTGCTAATAAGAAAGGCATCCAATTACAATAGGAAAGAAAAAAAGAAGTGATTTTGCACAGAAATGCACATCTTCATATGTAACTTGCATCCTGCCACTTGGTTTGGACGTGGGATCAAATGCCTCGTAGGCCACTGATATGAGATGTCACAGCATGGTCAAAAATGGTGTTGGGTGTAAAAATGGTGTTGGGTGTAAAAAAGAATTGACATCCAGTTTATTACATTTACAAGTTCAGAAGCCTAGTTGTTCCTTAAGCTTTTGATTCAAACTTACAAATTTTATTTACTAGCCTAGTTTTTATCAATTACTTTAAAAAACCCTAGTTTTTTTCAATTACTTTAAGAAATCTTTTGACTGTTTGTCTCATTTGTGACTTAATTAAAAGACTTGAAATATTTTAGACCACATTTCTACATTTAACAGATTGTACTTCTGTCTTAGGTTCTTCAGTTATCTCACTCGGCAAACTTTTCTGAATACTTAAATGATTTAGGCCGGGCGTGGTGGCTCACGCTTGTAATCCCAGCACTTTGGGAGGCCGAGGTGGGTGGATCACCTGAGGTCAGGAGTTCGAGACCAGCCTGGCCAACATGGTGAAACCTCATCTCTATTAAAAATACAAAAATTAGCCAGGCATGGTGGTGGGCACCTGTAATCCCAGCTACTTGGGAGGCTGAGGCAGAAGAATTGCTTGAACCTGGGAGGTGGAGGTTGCAGTGAGCCGAGATTATGCCACTGTACTCCAGCCTGGGTGACAGAATAAAACTCTATTTCAAAAATAAATATATATATACATTATATACATTATATATATTATATATAATGTATATATAATATATAATATATACAATAATATATATAATATATAATATATATCATATACATATACATAATGTATATATAATATATTTTATATTTTATATATTATATATACATAATATATATAAATATTATATATATTATGTATATATAATGAATATTATGTATATCAGTGGCTTTAAAGTTCTTTAAAATATTCCAGAATAGAAAATTAATGTAGTATGGTTTTGACTTAAAATCACAAATGTAAATCAAATAATGACACATTTTAAATTGACATTATAAGCTGCCACTCTAAGAGTTTAAATTTTTAACATCATGACATACAAACTACTAAGTTTTAACATATTCTTCAACACAAAAATCTTAATGTTTCTGATGCCTTTGAAGAGTTTTAGGTCTCAAATCTCACTCTTGGCATGAATAAAAGTTGTGTGCTCATATACCTACTGTAGAGCCAGAGGTTCACTTGGGTGCAGGTCTGGAAGGGAAGACAATCGGGAATTTTTTTTACTCCAACTAAGGAAACTATGAGATTATCCCATGTAAATTTGAGGGAAGCCTTCTATATTGGTTTCTTATGTTGCTGTAGCAGATTACTTCAAACCTATGTGGCTTAAAACAACACACATTTGTTGTCTTACAGTTTTGGAAGCCAGACATCTAAAATGGGTCAGCAGGGCTACGTTCTCTCTGGAGGCTCTAGGTGGAGAATGTGTTTTCTTGCCCTTCCCAGCTTCTAAAGGCTACCTGCATTCTTTAACTCATGACCCCTTCCTCTGTCTGCAAAGCCAGCAGTATAGTATCTTCAAATCTGTCTCTCTGTCCTCTGTTTCCATCATATGTCACCTGTTTCTGGCTTTAACCCATTTGTCTTTCTCTTGTAAGGACCCTTGTGATCCCCTTGGGCCTGCTGGGTACCCCAGGATCATCGTCCCATCTCAAGATTCTTAATCACATCTGCAAAGTCTCTTTTGCCATGTAAGGTAATATAAAGGCATATATACAGGTTTTGGAGATTAGGACATGTACATTTTTGGGAGGCCGTTATTCTGTCTACTCTCCTTCTGCAAACACGTAAGGACCAGATGCTGTTATGACTGTCCAAATCCCCAACAAGCCACACTGGGCTTTACGTCAGTGACCCTTAACTTCAACTGAGGGATGTTCCCATAGCCCATGTTCCTGGATTCAAATTCCATGTATTGGCTAGTTTTTCTGTCTGCATTCCAAAGTCTGCAGCCATTTATTGCTTGATTGATTTTGCATGTGGCTCTCATATACAAATCTTTTTCTGCTTTGATCCAAAGACTTTTGAACTTGATAAGAATTCTGCATTCTTACACATACTTCTTAGGACCTAGAATTCTTATAGTGCTAGGTGATGGTATACTGAATTCTGGATGTCTCTTGTGGCTTTGTCAAGGCTCATAGGACTTCTCTTATGGCAGCCTTTTAGTACATGAGCCATTATTAAGTGTAGAAACCTCCATGGGCATACCTGATAGCAGTGCTGTCTTCATCTGTCTTGGTGAGCCAGGATACTTCTTTAGGGCTTACTTCTCAGTTTCGTAATACCACAGAATGGACGTATATGTGAGAGCCTTCTGAGCCCTGGAATGACCAGGGAAAAAGCAAGAGACCTTAGTAGGATCCCCTGTGGATCCTGGACATACCCCAGCCTTAATCAGTCTCTCTAGGGATGGGACCTGAGAATCTACCTTTTTAACAGCCTCTCCAAGAGACCTTTATGCACACGAGGGAGATCCACCTTTAGGGTGTCCTTTCCACACAGCGGTGGATTCTCTAGGCAGTGGCAATGTCCCTCATCCTATTACTCTAGTGCTACAATTTTTTGCACGCTAGACATGTGTTTAGGAACTACAGGCTCTAGAACAGGACAGAGTGACTTGTTTGGGTCCCTCCACTCCCCAGTTTTGTGATCTTGGACAAGAATCCTTACACTCTGTGGCCTTACTTCCTCATCAATGAGATGGAACATATTACTGGCACTGGCACCCACATCATAGGGTTGCTGTGAAGCTCATTGTGTTAATACATTTAAAATATTCAGAACACTGGCTGGTACATAGTAAGTACTCAATAATTCTTGGCTATTTGAACAGTTATGTAATACACAAATGCTGCCTATAATCTGTGTTTTAGTTTGAGAAAGGCTATTACGGAGAAGGTGTTGACCTGACTTTCATCTCAACTTCATAACCAAGTGTTGAGAAAACTGGATTTTCCTGTATGTATCCTTCTCAGATTCCATTTGCTTGCACAATACTGCAGTTCTGTTTCCTTTCCCTAAACGTAGATGCATGTTGTTCAACAGAAGATATCAAGACTAGAAGGGGCCTGAAAGGGCATATAGATAGACCAACAACAACAGAAATTATAACTATATCATAAGAAAAATATTAACTACATTTATTGACCATGCCTTAGTCTGTTCAGGCTACTATAACAAGATAGGGTGGCTTATAAATAATAGGAATTTATTTCTCACAGTTATGGAGGCTGGAAAATCCAAGATCAGTGTGTCAGCAAACTCAGTGTCAGGTGAGGACCCACTTTCTCATGGACAGCTGTCTTCTCATTCTAACCTCAACGGCATAAGGAGTGAGAGGTCTCTTTCAAGCATCATTCATAAGAACATTAATCCCATTCATGAGGGCTCCACCCCTATGACTTAATCACCTTCCAAAAACCCAATCTTCTAATCTTATCACCGCAGGGTGTAAGTATTTCAACATACAAATTTTGGGGGACATGACCATTTAGAAAACCATTTACTAAGTGTGATGGTTAATTTTATGTGTCAACTTGATTAGGCCAATATCTAGGTTTTCGTCAAACACTAGTCTAGATGTTGCTGTGAAGGCATTTTTTAGATGTGATTAACATTTAAATCAGTACTCTCTGAGGAAATCATATTACCCTCCATCATGTGGGTGGGCCTCATCCTGTTAAGACAATTGAAGGTATTAAGAAAGAAAGATATCTCCCAAGAAAGAAGTTCTGTCTTCAGACTGCTTTTAGACTCTAGCTGCAATGCCAGTTCTTCTTCCCTGGGGTGCCAGCCTGCTCATCTGCCATGCAGATTTTGGACTTGCCAGGCCCCACAATCACATGAGCCAATTCTTCAAAGTCTCTCTTTTTCTCTCTCTCCCCATAGATATAATAGATAGAGATAGATAGATCAGCTAGATAAAGACAGAGATAGATAGATTAGAGAGATAGACAGGTCAATCTAGAGAGAGACCTATCTCTATTTCTATTCTTTCAGTTCTGTTTCTCTGAAGAACTCTGACCTAAACTAATGCAGTATGTGACAGTCCAGCGCTGATCCTCTGCACAACTTCAGAGGGCACCATTCACTCTGAGCTGAAACATGCCAGGAGTGGTATAAATGCTTTGCATGTGGCCTCTTCTGGAATCCTCATGATAGCTGTTTGAGGGAGCTGCTATTTTTATTACCATTTTAAAGATGAGAAAATCAAGGGGTAAGAGAGCTCCCAAACCCAGGGTCTTTACAGCTCAGTGTAGGTGAGACTCAACGCAGCTGTGTCCAGGACATTAAATTAGTAAAAGAGCAGTGCCAAGACTAGAGCCAACACCTCCTCATTCTTGTCATGCTGCCTTTTCACACCAGCAAGCTTCCTCACAGAAAGAAGAGAAAATTTAGAACCTTGCTTCACAAGAGCAAGCAGAGAAAGAGAGAAAATTAGTCCCGACTGGAACACTTCCGGTGAGTGCTCAACTACATTTTGTATTAGCTACCACTAGTTAAGAGCCATAGGCCCCTGATAACTCAAGATAAAGCAATTTTCCCGTTTGTGACTTCAACTTGCCTCCTGCTTTTTGTAGCTCAACTTTCAATATGACTTCGAGGCACATAGAAATGCCTACCTAGATGTCCTTCTGGGCTTTCTGCTGGAGCTTTTCAACAAGGAAAGGTCAGGCAAGAAGTGCTGGGCTTATTTGCATCCCCTCAATCTTGAGAGTGAAATAAAAACTCTTTGTCCAAGGAAAGAACCTAGCTCTTCTCTCAATGGTTCTCTGAGGCAGAGAGACCTGTAGCTTTTAAGAAGCCCTATATTGTCTTTCTGAAGTGAAGTTTGTTTTCTATCTCCCCAGCAGGTATTAGTCCACTTAGGAAATAAAGCGTTAAAAGCAATTGCTTGACCAGTTCCAACTAACCCAGGAGTCACCAAATCCATGCTTCTTGCGCAATTTACAAAATATTTTCTTTGTAGTTGTCCTTGAAGCCCAAGAGGAACTAATGGCTTTAACTACCAGCCTACATGTTTCAAAGTGATTTTCACATCAGGAAGCCATTGTCGGCTTCCCGAAACACTTAATTGGTATAGGATGTGAGCAATTCTGAAAGGCCACGCTTCTTGTTCTAGCCTCACTTCGTCACTCAGATAAGAGCTGGTTTTCAGTAACGATTTCCATTTCTGCCTCCTTGTGTGTGCTAAATCATTTATGGCTCCATTTTTTTATGGAATAAAAGACTTCTTTGGTCATGAAAAAGCATTATAATCATCCCTGGCACCCAAGAAATGGAGCTGGCTTTGCAGTCACAAAGACCAAAGAGCTCTGCATTGGCATAAAATCAAGGAAAAAAAGCATCAAAAACAGCCTTTGCAAGTGCATGGTAGTATAGAGCACAGCTTCTAAAAGGTAGGCAAGTTAACTCATTTCTCTCTAGACCTCAGTTTCCTCGTTTGTCAATTGGGATTATAATGGTACTTCCCTTATAGGGTAATTCAGGGTTTAAGTGAAATATGCACAAAAGCTTCATAGAACAGAAACTGGCACATAATATATCATACAAAACAAGTATTTATCATCCTCCCTCTCTCTTCTTCCTTCTAGCATCATCATCATCATTCTCATCGCCATGATCTTTGAGTAAGAACATCTTTTTAGAAATGATGCAAAACTCCAAAGTTATAAGGAAGAAAAATTAAAAGTTTAACCACATAAAAATTAAAAATGTGTATATGAAAAAAATAAATTCATAAACACAGTCCAAAGATAAATTCTAAAGTGGGAGAAAAATGTTCTCCACACATTTGCCAGATTAAGGCATTATTTCCATTTACAAATATAAACAACCTGCTTTAAAAAAAAAGTGTTTACTGAAGAAAATGAACAAAGGAAGAGAAAGAATGAGAATAAAAGAAAGAAAAATGGTGAAAAGACAGAGTTTTTAGAAAATTTGAAGGAAATGACAAGGAAACTACACCCAATTTATTTTATAATCAATGAACTATAAATTAAAAGATCAATGAGAATTTTTTTCATCTATCAAATGAGGAAAAATTTGGTAGTACTCAGTATTTGCGAAAGTGTTCTCCACCTCTGGGGCCAGGTGTGGTGGCTCATACCTGTAATCCCAGCATTTTGGGAGGCCAAGACAGGCAGATCACTTGAGGTCAGGAGTTCAAGACCAGCCTGACCAACATGACGAAACCCGTCCCCACTGAAAATACAAAAATTAGCCGGGTGTGGTGGTGCATGCCTGCAATCCCAGCTACTCAGAAGGCTGAGGCAGGGGAATGGCTTGAATCCAGGAGGCTAAGGTTGCAGTCAGCCAAAATAGCGCCATTGCACTCCAGCCTGGGTGATAGAGCAACACCCTATCTAAAAAAAAAAAAAAAAAGTGTTCTCCACCTCTGCAATGGGCAATTTGGTAACTCTCAAAATCATAAATTTTAGGTGTAATTTAAGAATAATTTCCTTAAAATATAATAGGACTAATAGAAGTGTATTGTAGCATTCTTTGCAATAGCAAAGTCTTGGAAATAACCTAATGCCCCTTAAGAGTAGATTAGTTAAATGACCTACCTATATAATGTTGTATTTGTTATCTATTACTGCATAGCAAATCACCCTGAAACATAGCAGCTTACAGCAACACACATTTATTATCTCACGGAATCCACAGATATGGTATGGTTTAGAGACTATAGTCAGGCATTGGCCAGCATTGTAGTCATTTCTAGGCTGACTGGAGAGGGATCGGCTTCCAAGCTCACTCCGTGGTTGTAGGCAGAATTCAGTTCCTTGCAGGCTGTTGTCCTGGAACCTGCCCTCAGTCCCTTGGATCTCTATATAGGGCAGTTCATGGCATGGCAACTCGCTTCCTCAAGGTGAGCAAGTGGAAAGAGCCTGAAAGAAAATGACAGCAATATGAAAGAGCCTTGTATAACCTAATCTCAGAGATGACTGTATTAGTCCGTTCTCACACTGCTAATAAAGACGTACCTGAGACTGGGTAATTTAAAAATGGAAGAGGTTTAATTGACTCGCAGTCCCATATGGATGGGGAGGCCCCATAATCATTGCAGAAGGCAAATGAGGAGCAAAGTCACGTCTTACATGGTGGCAGGCAAGAGGGCTTGTGCAGGGGAACTCCCATTTATAAACCATTAGATCTTGTGAGACTTATTCACTACCACAAGAACAGTATGGAAGAAACCACCCCCACAATTCAATTATCTTCACCTGGCCCCATTCTTGACACATGAGGATTATTATAATTCAAGGTGAGATTACAATTCAAGGGTAGCGAAACAGCCAAACCGTATCAGTGACATTCCACCCCTTTTGCTGCATTCTAGTCATTAGAAGCAAGTCATTAAGAAGTGCAAACATCATGAGTTTTCACTCCTAAATTCTTCAATATTCATCTTTAAAAAATAAGGACATTCTTCTCCTTAACCACAATGCCACTATGACATCTGAAATAATTAAAATAATTCCTAAGTCCTTGTTTCCGTCCTAAAATGTTTCCAGTTATCCCAAAACGTCTCTTACAGATGATTTATTAGAACCATGAGCCAATTAAGATCCACATGTTGCATACATTTGATTGTTGTATCTCTTAACTCTCTTCTAATCTTAAGCACTCCCTCTGTTTTCAGGCTATGAATTTGGTGAAAAGAAAGGAGGCCAGTGATCCCATCTTGTGGATTTATCTGTGTACTTTTTCATGGTATACTTTAACTTGTTCCACTAACTCCTGCATTTCTCATAAACTAGATATTAGATCTAAAGGCTTAATTACATTTAGCAAGACTATTTCATAAGTGACTCTGTGTCCTCCAAATTCTAGGAGGCACATAATGTCTGGTTGTGCCACTACTGATGATATTTAAATTGATCAAAATGATCTTTTTAACTGTTCATATCACTCCCCTGCTTAAAACCCTGTAAACTCCATCACAAATAGAATAAAACCCTAGCTCCTTACCAAATAGTCTTGCCCTTGTCTACTTCTTTCCCCACTGGTGACTACACGTCAACCACACTGTTACTATCCCTCAAATTTTCCAAGTTCTCTCTCAACTTAGACTCTTTGCACTTATGCTTGGGACACTCTCCTCCTAGAACTTTTTGTGGCTGGCTACTTCTCAGCCCTTTCCAAAAGCCCTTCTTCCCAAGCCACTCTCTGACTCATAGCCCTGTTTTATTTTCTTTGGCATTTATCACAACTTGAAGCAATTTTATTTTATTTTTTGCTTGTGTATGTCTTTAGGTGTTTATGAGTTATGCTTGAGTATGTCAAAATGTGCTTATGAGTCTGTCTTCCCACACTGGAATGTAAACTCCTTAACGGCAGGCTGCTCACCACTGTACCCTAAAAATTTGAAACAAGCCGCCCTGGTACTTAAGGATTTGTTGAGCAAATAAATGAATCTTGCCAGCATCTTTTCAAGATGGTTTATGTTAAGATACAGTTTCTAAGACACCTAACCTGATGAGAATAAAAACATAGCACTGGCCACTATTTGTATTTTGGGGGGAGATTGTTTGTGCTTCTGTCTTCACTTCTCTTTTTGGAGGGATGTATAATGCTTTCATACCAGAGAATGTTGCTATTCAAAATGTGGTCCACAGACCAGCAGCATCAATATCACCTGGGATCTTGTTAGCAATGCAAAATGTTAGACCCCAGCCCAGACCTATGAATCAGAAGCTGTACTTAACAAGATCCCCAGGTGATTTGAGTACATTTTAAAAATTAAGAAGGGCTGATGTAAATCCTGGTCTATTCCACTTCTCCTTCCCACCCTACTCTCCAACTGCACGCAGCCTCCCCATTGTTAAGCCTTACCGGCCCATCCCAGGAAGCAGCTTCTGGTGCCTCTTGAACTATTTACCTAAAGGCTTATCTTCTCAGGCTTCTTCCCTCTGGATTTTGTTCTGTTTATAAATACTGAGGCTGAAATGTAAACCATGTTGAAGCTCTTCTCCAAAAGGCCTGCGTGTCCTGGTAAGCCTTCACATCTGCAGGTATCTATTGACATATCTTAAGCAAACAATTTTAAATGATTCCACTGGTGCCCTGAGTTTAGCTTTTCCCTTTATCTTGCCTGGTAAGCAGATTGAGGTTAATGTTTATTTTAAAAACATGCAATATTCACAATGTTTCATAAACAGGGGTTGAAGTCACATACCACCAGCCATGTAACTGGGCTTTGAGCTCATTCTGCCTGATTCTAAAGCCTGGGCTGTTAACCTCTATGGAGCAATAGGCATAAAAGTATGCTTTATGAAAGCATCATTTGTTTGTCCATTCAAAAGGCATGTGAGGGTGTTGGGTGATAAAGAAACGTAGAACTCTTCAGCCCACCAAGAGAGGAGATGAAACAAGCACAAAAGTAACCTTACAGTGTTGAGTCATGTAAATGGTGTAACATACACTGGGTACGGTAGAGGACTTCATGGAGGAGGCAGCAGGCACAGGTGCTTTTGAGAAGCAGAAGGCCTAGGGAATCAGTGTCCTAGGACTGTCCCCAAACCCTTAGATCTAACTTGATTCAGGATCTTGGGTGTCTTCTAGGCAATCACTGGGCTTTAGTTTCTTTAGGATGTGCCCAGCAATCCTGTAGGACCCAGGATAAAAGGTATTTGCCTTCATGCAACAAAATTTTCCTAAGCACTTATTACATGCCAGGGACAGCCCTAATTACTGGGAGTCCAGCAATAAAATAACAGGCAAAATACCCCATTCTTGTGGGGCTTATTTTCTAATGAGGCATAAAAGAGACAAATAATGTTTGAAATCCTCGATGGTTTTGGTGTACAGAAAAGACCATTCCAAAGTGTATCTGGGTTTTAGAAATTAATGATTAACTTATTAAAGGCACATGTTTTTAAGAAGCAAGGGTTTAAGCTCAGATTATATGTCTACTGGTAAGTCTCAAAAATGTGAGCTGTCATTTTTAAAGATTGTTTGAATGTTTGAGTTCATTTGCAAACTCAATTAATTCCAACACTATCAAACATTTTAAGCTCCATTTATAAATTCTGTGTATTCAGTTTCACTTTTTAGTAGCTCATTTGTGTTACTGATAAATCTTCCTAGGTGCCTAAGTAATTTACATAAGTCTATTAAAATAAGAGAATAAATGTAATTTTTAAAATGTCTTAAATATTCTAACAATATGTATATAAACTTAATAAGATCTCAAATTAAAATTCTAAGCCAAGATCAATTATTACTCAATTACATATTTGAAATGAGTATTACTTGGCTGATATGTTCATTCTAATAGACCAAATTCTTATAACTATAATAAGTACATAAAATACACATTTTAACGTGAAATATTTATATACATATTAATATTATGACTTGATTATCTTAAATATTCTAATAATCATAAATTTCTCCAGGGTCAAAATATGCTTAATCTAAAAAAAAAAAGCAATTGTATCAGCACTTTCAGGTTTGGGGTTTGCTGAGTTTAATGACTAATGTATGGCTAGATCTTGGAGTGTCTAATCAGCCAGCTGAATTCCTTCTTAACTATTCATATCACCATCCTGCTTAAAACCCTGTAAACTCCATCAAAAATAGAATGAAACCCTAGCTCCTTACCATAGTCTTGCCCTTGTCTACTTCTTTCCCCATTGTGACTACGCGTTGAGAGAAGCCTAAAGAGGAAGGTGATGGCTTCACCTGCGTTCTTTATATGCATGTAACTCATGACTTCTCAGTCAGATGGCCACATGTGGTTAGTTTTTGCATTTCTTTCACTCTTAGATAAAGGCCTGTGACGGTTAATATTAGTGTCAACTTGATTAGATTGAAGGATGCAAAATATTGTTCCTGAGTGTGTCTGTGAGGATGTTGCCAAAGGAGATTAACATTTGAGTCAGTGGGCTGGGAGAGGCAGACCCACCCTTAGTCTGGGTGGCCACCATCTAATCAGCTGCCAGTGTGGCTAGGATAAAAGCAGGCAGAGAGACATGGAAAGACGGGACCGTTTCAGTCTTCTGGGCTCCATCTTTCTTCTGTGCTGGATGTTTCCTACCCTTGAACATCAGACTTCAAGTTCTTCTGCTCTTTTGTCTCTTGGACTTTCACCAGTGGTTTGCCAGGGGCTCTCAGGCCTTTGGCCACAGACTGAAGTTTGCACTGTCAGCTTCCCTACTTTTGTGGTTTTGGGACTAGGACTGGCTTTCTTGCTCCTCAGCTTGCAGACAGTCTATTGTTGGACTTTGCCTTGTGATCGTGTGAGTCAATACTCCTTAATAAACTCCCCGTTCATATGTACATCTATCCTATTAGTCCTATCCCTCTAGAGAACCCTAATACAGAACACGTGAACTTGACCAGAATTTGGCTTTTTCCCCCTTCAGAATCTAAAGGCCACACAGCTCTTACAGATTTCAGATTAAATTGTGAATATCTCTCAGGAAGGTGTGGAATTTTTAAGCCTAATGTCCAAGGTCATTCTATGGACAAGCCATGCAATATGAAAAGAAAACTAAAGCAGAGGGATCAGAGAGTGACAGGAAAGGCATTGTTATATAGGGTGCTCAAGGGTGACCGTGGGGTCAGATCCTGAATGATGGAAGTGATGGGCCTATGCCAGTGTCTGGGGGAGTAGTGCTCCAGGTAGAGGAAACAGGAGATGCAGATGCAAAGGCCCTATGGAGGGAGTGTGTTTTGGCTTTTTTTTTTTTTTTCTTTTGAGAGAGAGTCTTTTTTTTGAGACAGGCTGAAGTGCAGTGGTGCGATCTCAGTTCACTGCATCATCCACCTCTTGGGCTCAAGCAATCCTCCTGCCTCAGCCTCCCAAGAAGCTGGGATTACAGGTGCTGGCCACCACGCCTGACTAATTTTTGTACTTTTAGTAGAGACAGGGTTTCACCATGTTGGCCAGGCTGGTCTCAAACTCCTGACCTCAAGTGATTCACTTGCCTTGGCCTCCCAAACTACTGGGATTACAGACATGAGCCACCTTGCCAAGCCCAGGCTTGGCATTTTAAAGGAGCAGCAAGGAGGCCAAGGGACTTGAGTTTTGAATGAGGGGAGAGTAGTAAAAGATGAAAGCAGAGAAGAATGGGGCAGGATATTGGGATGAGGGTAGTTGACATGTTTCCTTAGGAACCAGAATAAGGGGCCAGAATTCCTTTCTGAATGAGGTAGGAGCCATTTGACTTGACTTAGGTTTTAAAAAGCGTTCTCTGGCTGCCCATTGGTGAATAGAATGTCATCAGGCTGGGCAAAAGCAGAAAAACTATAGGCCAGTCCAAGTCAGGTGCGATGGCTCATACCTGTAATCCCAGCACTTTGGGAGACCAAGGCGGGTGGATCACTTGAGGCCAGGAGTTCAAGACCAGCTTGGCCAACATGGTAAACCTCATCTCTACTAAAAATACAAAAATTGACTGGGCACAGTAGCTCATGCCTGCAATCCCAGCACTTTGGGAGGTTGAGGTAGGCAGATCATGAGGTCAGGAGATCAAGACCATCCTGGCCAACATGGTGAAACCCCATCTCTACTAAAAATACAAAAGAAAAAATTAGCTAGGCATGGTGGCACATGCCTGTAGTCCCAGCTACTCAGGAGGCTGAAGCAAGAGAATTGCTTGAACCCAGGAGGTAAAGGTTGCAGTGAGCCGAGATCACGCCACTGCACTTCAGCCTGGGTGACAGAGTGAGACTCTGTCTCAAAAAAAAAAAAAAAAAAAGTCCAGAAAAGGCACAGCAGTCTGCAGTGCCAATGGAAATGGTGCCAAGTGGCTGGCTTCTAGATGCCTTCTCAAGGCAGTACCACCCTGATTGGCTGAGGGATGTGAGACCAAGAGAGGAATCTAAGGGAACAGTGTAACTGGAAGGATGAAGTGACTTGTTTCTGAGATGGAAGACACTGGCCTAGTAACAAATGGGGTCAGGGAGATCAGGGGTTCAGTCAGACACATGTCAGGTGGGAGACATCCAGGGGAGAGTCAAGGAGCAGCTGGACACATGCACCTGGAACTCAGGCTGGAGGCGGGAGCCACGCTGTGGGCTAACTCTGATCCACCCTGAGCTCTAATTGAATGTCCAACTGCTCTTTGGTGCCCCCATCAGGATGTCTACGTGCATCTCTGATGCTCAGCAAGAAGCAGTTACTGTCGATTAGCACTATCTGCCATAGGTGGCTAGTCCGGGTCAGGCTAGAGGAAGTACCTGGTATATTCTTCCAGGAAAATAAGTAGTGTCATCTGAGTGGCTTATCAGAATTTCTGGCTCCTTTTGTAATGGAATTTCAAAGGTTAGTGTACTGTACCTCCAAATTCATACTTGAGCCAGCTTGGGTAACATGCTTTGGGTGTAAAATAGAGTCTAATGATTTGATGTCAAAACATGAGTCCAAATCCCTTCACTTGACTACTCCCAGTGTTCAAGCATTAAGTTCCAGTGTTAAGCATGGGTGCCTCTCACATGCTAGTGTATTCATTTACTAGGGCTGCCACAACCAATGACCACAAACTGCATGGCTTAAAGCAACAGAAATGTATTCTTTCATAGTGGTGGAGGCCAGAAGTCAGAGCAGAAGTCAGACCAAGAGTGCAGGGCCACGCTGCCTCTGGAGGCCCTAAGGGAGGATCAATCCCTCCTTTTGCTCTTCCAGATTCTGGTGGCTCCAGATGTTCCTGTGGCTACATCACTCCAATCTCTGCCTCCATCTTTGCATGGACTTCTCCTCTGTGTCTGTGTCTTCGCCTCTGTCTCTCATAAGGACTCATTGGATTTGGATCCCACCCAGATAATTCAGGAAATCCTACATTAATTACATCTACAAAGACCGTTTTTCCAAATAAGATCACATTCACAGGTTCTAAGGGTTAGGATGTGGATGTATTTGGGAGCGGAGGGGGATTATTCAACCTACTACTGCTGGTTAGTGACAGATACAGGAAAGATGTAACCCATTCTCACATTCCTCTGTTAATTCAATAAACATTTATTGAGTACATGCTTTATATAAGACCTCATATATGGCATTATAGACAGCAAGATGAAAATAATAGGCAAAGGCCTTACGAAGACCTCACAGTTTTATTAGGGGAATGGGATCAAAAAGGCTCAGCATACCTAGGTGAGCTGAGCCTTTTTGATCCCATTCCCCTAATAAAACATATTAAAAATAATATAGTATTCTTATATTATTTAATCCCCCAACTCTGGAAGGTAGCTATTAGTGTTCTCGTTTCTGGATGTATACACTGTGGCTCAGAGAAGTGAAGTAACTTGCACGGGGTGATGATTGGTAGGTGGTACAGTGAGGATTTAAACCTGGGTCTGCCCACCTGCAGCATACCCTGTTCTGTGCACTTCAACATCAAGTCCTCAATCATACCCACTGGGACACCACATGTACACATAATTAAATGCTGACTTCTGTTACACAGAGTTCAAAATGGGTGTAAATGTATTTAAGAAATTGACTCTCATTTAAATATGCAAGGGAAAATATTCTTGGAATCTTCTGGTCAACGCTTTTTGGGAAACATTTGGGAAACACTCTTTTATATTCTGCAAATCTATATGTGCCGGTCTTAGGTTTGCTTAAAATATGGTAGTCTCAGAAGCCTCAATCCTATTAAAGAACATGAGAATGATAAAATTTGTCTTTGCCTGGGCTTTGGCAACCCAGGCTCTGTATTTCATCTGAGAGAGAGAGACTCTTAAATATGTTGTGTCCAAAAAAACTACTACTTATTATAATCAATAGTATTTTTGTAATTGATTATCATTAGATTAGACACAGATTCACCAACCAATACCCTGGAAATGTACCCCTTGTATAAAGACCAAGTAATCAGAAACATGGATTTCATGCATAATTCTTACCTGGTAAGGAAGTGAGGTTTCATTTTATTTTCTTTTTCTAGTGTGGCCCAGGAAACAGGAGACCTGGGTATACTCTTAGCAATGCCAGTTCTGAGCCCAGTGATCCAGGGCACATTGCTTTCAGCCTCTGAGCCTCAAGCTTCTCATCACTAAGGTGAATATTTGTATGAGGTGATCTTTGAGGTCCCTTTTGGCTCAGAAGTATATTAACTGTGAGGCTAAATGTTTAGTGCTAATTATATTTGCTGGCATGTGTGTCCTTTATGGCTAGGCTTAGTTTACATTTTTTATGAGACAGATGAATGAAGTTAATAATAATAGTTAATTTAAAAAGATAGTGAATTCCTGGAAGGTATTTTATTATGAATTTAATTATGAAAAGTGCTAATTGCTTCACTCCAAGACTTGAAATTTGTCCAATTGCTTGGTGTACTAAGTAAGGACAGTTTTTCTCAAGCCTGCCTCAGCTCTGTACTAATACCAGTGATGGAAGAACAGCTCTCTTAAAAAAAAAAAAAGTTTTTAGAGATGGGGACTCATCATGTTGCCCAGGCTGGAGTTGAACTCCTGGGTGCAAGTGATGCTCCTGCCTCAGCCTCATGACTCTCTGGGATTAGTAGTGCCTACCCTTGCACCCAGCTTTACTTTCTAACTATGGAAAGAAAGAATTCAGGAGAGCTAGTCAGTTTGCATAATGGGTCTCTTATCGTTAATGTCTCTACAACAGACAAGAAATGTACATGTTAAAATGTAGCTTCATTACTATCAACCTACCGTGTGTTCTGACTATAGGGTTGCCACTAGCCTGTGTGGCACTTTCATTGCAAATTAGTGAAAGTAACCCTTTTTCAAAGAACACAGCTCTGCACAAAAACAGCTTGGGAAGCAGATGGCTCTGCACCAGGGTGTGGTTTGACAAGTGGAGCTAGGGATGAGTTGCAGTTCCCACTTCTTTCCTTAGCTGAGCATGTCTGTGCAGTGCGTACACTACCCCAGTGGATAAGGCGGTCCTGCCTGGCTCAATCTCTTACGTTCTTTCTGCTTCTCCAAGGAAGTGGCTGGTCTTTGCTTTGAAAAAGCCCTTGATCACTGCTTTGAAAATAGCCTTGTCTGAGGTTGCAAGCAGAGAGTCTGAAACACTGAAGGGCCTTGGAATTAGGAGGGGGAATGGTAACTTTGAGAAATGGGGAGAAAAACCATTGTGGTAGAAATCAGTAAACAAAATGAAGTTAGGAGACAGGCTGTAGAGATGGACCAGGGTCATTTTTTTTTTTAAATCTCTAGGCCATTGATGAAGGGCATTTTCCTAAGAACAATGGGACTTGGTAGGCTGGTTTTAAGCATGGAAGGATTTAAATAGATCAAACAGGCTTCTCTGTTGAGTGAGAGTTGTAGACGGCTTTATTCAGAGGTAAGAGATGCTGGTGGTTTGGACAAGGGTGTTGTTGGAGAAAGGTGGGTGGATTTTAGAGTAAAATTATCTCGTGAATTAAAGTTATCTAGAAATGACGATGGATTTGAATAAGGAATGAGGAGAAGGTAAGGAGTAATTTCAAAAATAATAATAATAGCTAATATGGTACCAGGCACCATTCTAAGTGCTTTACATATATTAGCTCATTTAATCTATGAAGGAGAAACTATGATTTTTCCTCACTTTATACAGGAGTGACTTGAGGCACAAAAAGTGTAAATACCTTGTCCAAGGTTCCACAGCACACAGTCTGAGCTGAGATGTGAACACACAGTCTGAGGTTTAAGTCCTTGTTCTAAAACAGCGATTCTCGAAGGAGACATTTTTGGTTGTCACAGCTGGGGCTGGAGTGCAACTAATATCTAGGGATAGATGCCAGAGATGCTGCTAAATATCCTACAATGCCCAGGACAGTCCCCATGACAAGAAATTACCCAGGCCAAAATGTCAGTAGTGCCCAGGTTGAGAAACGCTGTTGTAAATTGCTGCATTATATTAATACTACCTACTGAGGGTAGCCACCAGGCTTCTTAGACAACTGGTTTACCAATACTAGGGGAAGATCAGTTTGAAGGAGACTGAGTTGCTTTCTGGATATATCCAGTTGAGGTCCTTCAGAACACCCAGGAATATAGGGCAAGTAGACTGCTGGATGCTCACTGGCTCTGTAACACAGCGAGGTCTGGCACTGCTTGGAGGAGGTTTCTATTCCTGGCAACTGGATACACCCAAATACCTTCTGTATTTTTAGCTTGTATTTGTTTGTTTGTTTATACCCCCACCCTCTTCCAGAAAGGATGCAAAGCTGCTTAGAAGGATAAAGAGCACACAATAGTCTGATGTAAGTTAAAAGTAGGACAAAGGAACACATTCACATAAGGGTGGAGACATAGGATGGTGCCAGCAATGAGGCTAAAAGAAACCCTAATCCCATTCCAGGTGGCTGCAAGCCTCTTCTCACAATCTTACTGGACTCCTTTGTCCCTGTCTCTGCTAAGCTCTCTGCCTCTTCTCCAGGAGGTGAACCCCAATTCTCACCTCCTGGCTGCCCTGCAGCTGAGATGAAAACTGATTGGACTTACTGTCTTTTAGGCTCCTGGCACACGGTGGGAGAACAATACATATTTGTAGGGAGAATCTCCAGGGATGGGTTTGTGAGCAAGACACAAAGCCTCCCTCATGGAACTTCCTTTTGAATGGGAGAGACAAACGAAAAAGGCAAGCAACCATTGATGTGGGCATTTGTGCTTTGCTTTGCTTATCAGATAATTTAATAACTAGTTCCAAGGCCTCTTTTGTGCTATAAAGAAACAAAAAAGGAGCTAAGAAAGAATGATGAGGAGAAGTATGGTGGTTGAGGAAGGCTCTGTGAGAGGAGATATGCAAGCTGAGACCTAGGAGAAGAGACAGACTGTCATAGAGTGAAGTGCAGGCAATCCAACCAGGAAACAGCGTGGACAGATGGCCCCGGACGGGAAACAACCATGGCCTTTGAGAATCCAGGAAGAGGCCAGCAGGCCTGAAGCAGGATGAGGGAAGAGAGAGGGTGGGGAAACAGCCAGGGCCTTGCAGGCATAGGAAAGAGTCTGGGTTGTATTTCAAGTGCAGTAGGGACCTATGGAAGGACTGCATGGCAAAGATCAATTGCCCACAAGTATCCATTCTCCCCTTTGTCATCATTAATAAAATCCACAGTGTTGAACTGGGCATGTGGCTGCCTACAATAAGAACTTTCCCAGCCTCTTTTGCAGGTGTGGTCACGTGACTTAAGCTCCGGCTGCTGGCATCTAAGCCGAGGTGGCGTATGCAACTTCTGAGTAGTATCTTTGAAAGGGGGTCATGTGACCCCACCGTGGTTCTTTGCTGCTGTATGTGGTATAGATTAAATGGCTGGAACCCCAATACTATCTCAGACTCTAAAGTGATCTTGGAAATAAAACCAGGATTGGAGGTGCAATGATCTAGACAGAGCCTGGATTCCTGACTCCGTTGAACTGCCATAGTCTCAGGTAGCCAGCTGCTAGATGTTTCCGGGAGGGAGAGAAAAGCATCTATCTTGCTGAAGCCACGGTTAGTGTGCATTTTCTGTCACAGCTAACTAATTCTAACTAATAGAGGCTTTCAGGAGGAATGACACGGTTCTGTTTATCACATCAGAAGCTCCCTTAGGCCCTGTGAGGAGCATAAGATTGCAAGGGAGTGAATACAGAGCAGGGAGATGGAGGGCAGAGGCTGCTGCAACAGTCCAGGCAAATGAATAAATGAATGAATTGTAACCGGACCCAGGTTCAGCTGCTCTCTGCTTGAAAGTCAAAACTCAAGAGACAAGACTTGGTGGGAGGAAAAGGAGGTTATCTGGAAAGCCAGCAAATCAAAAAGACGGTAGACTAGTGTACTAAAATGCCATCATCTTAAGTCAGTAAAAATTTCAGGCTCTTTGTTATGTGAAGGGCAGGGGAAGAAGAGGGAGTTGGGACAAAGAGGTAACTGAGGACTGCAGACATCTGGGTGCCAGCGAGGGCCTGAGGAGGGTGGGAACTACTGTGTCCTTGGTCAGGCCACAATGCTCCTGTAAATCTTTAACAAAACATAGCTGTTTATATACTTTCCCTTCAACCCCAGAGTCACTTTTTAAAACTACATGATTGCTATTTTTGTGTATTATCTATACAGATCTTTAACAAAACATAATTGTTTACATACTTTCCCCGTAACCCCAGAGTTAGCTTTTAAAACTTACATGATTGCTGTTATTGTGTATTATTTCAGTGCTCTAAAATTATCCTAGCCTACATACAGGAATGGGTGAAAGCCCCTTACACAAAAACGGCGAGTGTTGTGTTCCTTTGCTGTCTCACTGTTACTGAATGAGTGAATGAGTGTCTCCCAGGGCTGCCTGCTTTGTTACCGTCTCACATGATCCTTCTTTGCCTCTCTGTTTCTTAATGAGCTTTCCCTCCCTTCTTTCTTGCTCTAAGGCCCCCAAGCTCACCAGTGTGATCAGAAGGAGAAAAGGAATGTTCTCTCCAGCCCCACACCCCAACAGCTGCTAGGCAACTTTGTCTTTCCTTCCCCAAAAGAAAAGAAGTCCCCCAAACACAGGAGATGATGGGAAATGGCATCTCTCTAAGCATTAACCCTGACAGGGCCCATCAGGATTCCCAAATTCCCAATTTATAGACAGGGAAACTGATCCCCAGAGAAGGGAAGGGACTTGCCCATGTCAGTGGGACACAGTTTGAAACATAAAAGTGGGAAGAGGGTCTAGAAACCATCCAGCCCTACCACCTCATTTAGAGAAGGGAAAACTGAGGTCCGGAGAGGGAGAGTTAGTGACAGAGCCACAAGAACTCAGGAGAGGGTCGGTTGGTGCACAACCAGCTCAGTCACACAAAAGCCTGTGCTAGGGATTTAATGTTCTGCTATGGTGTCTCGAAATTCCTCATAATCTAATCCCTAAATGGGTGCTTTGTAAATGAAGTCCGTGGGATAACAGAGCAGGCACCCAGGCTAGGAGCCTCAGTTCAAGTACAGTCTGGCCCCTCCCCCACCAGGTGGGTTCTCAGTGCCAGCTTTCCCCGCCCCCTGCTGTCCCCTCCTCACATCCCTTCTTCCCTCTCTTCCCCCAACAGCTGCCACTCGGCTCTCTAGGGCACTGGCATGGGAGGAGGGTGGATGTGCACAGCCCACAGAATTTGGGTAGGGCATGACTGCCCCCATGTCTGCCCTGGAGGTTGATGGTATCGTGGTGCCTTCATGGGGCAACTGACGGGGCAAGCTTTTCCCCTATGCTAGAGTGTCTGACATGGAGGTTGCAAGATGTGGGGGTTCCTGTCCACCATGGATTGGGGAGAAGGGTCCCTGCAAAAGGAAGATGCCTGGCTCCCCTTCCCTAGTTTCTCTTGCCTCCGTGTATGGGACCTGGCAGCAGATGGGCACTGGTGGGCCACGCTGCTGGAGAAGGCTCCTGGGTGCCTTGGCTCCTGGGTGCTCCTGGGTGCTCCTAGGTGCTCCTGGGTGCCTGGGAGCTGCAGGCACCTCTCCAGTAGCTCCATGCCCAAAGGAGCATAGCATTAAATAGCAAACACACAGCACAAGAGGGGCCACAGAAGTGGGATGGGGCTTTAGGCTGGAGTTCCTCTCTCCTGCCTGTGGAACAGCAGGTATGTGTTTGCACAGTGCCCTGGGCTGTCACATTAAGTAGCCGTCCTGACTCAGGACTTCTGTTGCTCTGCCCAGGAGCCCCCAGCCCCGCTGGGCAACACCAGTGTATTCACCTTCAGTCTACTGCGTTCCCGGCCCTGTGCTGGGCCCTTTTTCTCTGTGTTCTTGTTTGCAGCCTTGTCATATGTAACTCAGTGAGGTATGCACTATTATTAGACTCATTATACAGGTGAGGAAAGACAGGTGCCCATAGGCTGAGTTAACTTGTCCACATCCTCCACCTGAGAAGCAAGAGAGCCAGGCTCCCCACCCAGGTGGCCTGGTGCTCCTGTCCTGGCGGACGTGTGGGCAGTCGGGCGGCCAGAGAAGGAAAGCACAGTGCAGAGGAGCTGGGTTTAGCCGCCTCTCCTCCCCTCCCCGCCTTCCGCGGGAACTCATGCTCCTCCCCTGCACTCCAGCTCCTCCCCAGCTCGCCCTGCGCCGCTCCGAAGGGAGGAGACCATGTGACCCAGGCCACCAGTAACCAGGCAACCGTTCCAAGACGCTGCTTTTCGTCCACTCTGGCTTCTGCCTTATTCAATATCCGCCAGGCAGACAAGGCTCCTGGGAGCATCCCTGAAGTAATCGTAAGAAATAAGGCTTGCTGGGGAGGCCTGTAGGGACATCTAATATTCTGTCTCTCTGAACTCTGTGCCCCAAAGTCCTGAACCTGCCTGTTGGGGATTCTGAGGGAATGGTGGGAATCCAGATTTGTTGGGGCCAGAGTTTGCCCTGCGCATGATGGAGAGGGTGTAGGGTATGGGCAGAAGTGGCAAGAGAGGCTTTGTGAAATGTTACACTCTGCCTCCTCAGCTGCAGGCCATTTCTCTGGGCCAGGAGCCAGCTGCTCCCAAAATGGCCACAATGCCTCAGGAAGGAGGTTGACACCCTGTGCTCTCAGAAGCAGCTGGGAGCTCAGAAGTAGACCTCTATTCATGCAGTCCTGCCTTCTGGGCATGCAATGGATTGCTGCCATCTCCAATCAGGTGGGACATTAAGGGGGTGACCAAGATTTATTAAGCTCCTGTTGTCTTCCCTAAGCCAGACACTAGGGAGAGAAAAATTAGGAAATCCAACCTAATTCCAGTTTCATAGATGGGAAAATGGAGGCTCAGATAGGCAGAAAGAGTTTCTCTGAATCTGGCTGATGAAAATATCAGCCCTTCCCATTAGCCATACTGCTTTTACAGAGGAAGGAAGGAACTTCAAGTGCATCTAGACCAGCTCCCTTACTTTACAGAAGAGGAAACTGAAGAATAGGGAGACAAAATGTCTCCTCCTCAGGGTCAAACAGCTTGTTTGGCCCCAGAGTCTCTTTCTGAATTACACAGGGGACTCTTAACCCCAGTTATGACCTGTTCTTGGGTTCAGTTTTTGTTTTGTTTTGTTTCATTTGAGACAGGGTCTTGCTCTGTTGCCCAGGCTGGACTGCAGTGGCACAATCATAGCTCATTGCAGCCTTGCACTCCTGGGCTCAAGGGATCCTTCCTCCTCAGTCACCCAAGTAGCTAGGACTATATGTATATGCCACCATGCTTGGCTAATTTTTTTTTTTTAATGTAGAGATAGGGTTTCACTATGTTGCCCAGGCTGGTTTGAACTCCTGGCCTCAATCAGTCCTCCCGGCTGGGCTTCTCAAAGTGTTGAGATTACAGGCGTGAGCCACTGTGCCCAGCCCAGTAACTGTTTAGAACTCTAAACCTCCTTCTATTATCTGAAGCCAATTGAATTATGCCTGTCTCTGTCCATGTGCAGATAGTATTGTAATTTCATAATACAGGCAGTGCCATGTAGTTAAAAATCATTCTTGCCTCTTCTTGGGGGCAATTGAAATTTGGGACAACTATTTCATCTCTTTGGGTTTGTTTCCTCTTCTATAAAATGGGAGTAATAATAGTATTTACTTCATAGAATTATTGGGAAGATTCAATGAGATAATTTATATCAAGTGTTGAATACAGTGAATATAATAATTGGATATTATCATAATTGGGTCAACAGGTATCCTCAAAATCCCAACCAGATAAGGAATAGAGCTGACCTCACCTCATATTCATTCATTCCTTTATTTCATATCCCAAAGGACTATCCCTAGGACTATGTCGGCAAACCTTTGGATGCTCAATAAATATTTGCTTAATTGGTGAAATTCTAAAATATCTAGAATTGAACTCAAGGTAGACTTTGTAAACAATACCAGAATGGTGGACAGAGGCATCTTCCTTTCTTAGCCAGACCTGGACTTGAGCAAATTGTACATTTAACCTCCTCTTCTTTCCCCTGCCCTTCCCTAAACCTTCAGCCTCCTCTCTGGGGAACGCTGGAGACCTGTCATTACCTCTGTATGATCTGAATTTAAGATCAAGGTGGCCCCTCTCCTGGTTGCATTTGAAGTCTTCTCTAAAATTTTGGAAATTCTTTAATCAGTAAGAGATGTCCAGGGGTGGGCGGGGAGAGGGGCGGTGGAAATTCATCACTCTCCAGAAATGAGACTATAGTTGGCTGTGAGATAGCCTTGACCACTAGGTTACATTTTCAAGCATTTTTTGTAGTTAAGTATGACCTTGTCACTGAGTTCTGCATATGGTGCATATGGGTGGAAATGATGTGCACTGCTTCCAGGCCTGGCCCATCCCATACGCCTCCTTCCCCTTCTCTAGCCACAATGGGAGGCTACCTGCTGGATAAGGAAGAGCCACCCCGTGGAAGAAGGCTGGTCTCTGAAACACTACTTGGAGGAGACAACTCTGGCTGCTTTCTAGGAGCCCTGATTTTGGCCTTTCTACGGGGTGAAAGAGAAACTTTTATTTTGTGAAGCCATTGAGTTTGGGGAGGAGGCTGGTTATCTGCTACAGCAACTAGAGTATTACCTTAACCAGTACATTAAGGAGGCAGGCCACCGGAAAAGAAAGTGGAATGAGATGCTCAGTGCTGTGTGCCGAAGCGTGGGCAGCCTGTGCGGGAAGTTGGGCTGGGTTCAGGTCCTGCCTCGCCATTTCCTGCCTGTGCTGTTCTTTCAAAGCCCCTGAGCCAGCTATTTAAAAAGTCTTAAAAATTGAGACACCCATCATTACTTGATCACCCTCTTCTGAAGAGATTCTGGGAGAATCAGAGAGCTGGAAAGTAGGGCAAGGGTTCTTTGATTTCAGCTCCGTTTTAATATTTTTACCTTGGCTAAGAGTTGTAGAGCAAAATAAAAAATGCCCTGAGGGAAGAACTTTTCCAGTTCTCCTTCTGCTGCCTCTTTTCTCCTTGCTTCCATATCTTAGGACGAATGTGGATACAGGCAGCCTGGATTCACGGCCGGCTCTGCCACTTTTAGCTGTGCGACCTCAGCCAAGGGTCCCTGCCTTTCTAGGTCTTTATTTCCACATGTGTAAATTGAAGAGAATATGACCTTACCTTGCCCAGTTGTGTGAATTAGAGATGTAATATTAAAAGATGAGCACACAGGAAGCCCTCGGGGGACATAACGGCAGCAGGACACGGCTCTTCCTTCTGTTAGTTCTATTACTTCTCACCTTTACGCTCCCTGATTCTGTGCTTCTATTCAACCCTCCATTTGGTAATCATTTGTTGGGTACTTGCTATGTGCCGGGCAGTGAACAAGAAGACGGAGTTTCTACTCTCATAAAGCTTGCATTCTGGCAGAGAGGTCAATGTACTTTAAGTGTACAGACATAAAATAATTGCAGATTGTAATAGATGCTATAAAGGAAATAAACAGGTTGCTGAGAACAAGGGGTGAGGGGAAGGTGAGGCATGAGTTGGATGTGACATTCAGGGGAGGTTTCCCTGAGGTAGTGACATTTCTATGAGTCCTGAAGACTGAGAGGCAATCAGACAACAGAAGAGCTAAAGGGGGTGCCATCTGAGCAGAGAGAGGAGCTGGTGCAAAGGTCTTCAGGTGACTACCTGTGGTGGTCAAGAGGCAGATAGGAGGCCAGTGGGTGGTTAGCAGAGCAAGTGAGAGGCCAGGAGCTAGGTGGGTCTCACCCTGCCTGACAGGCCATGATACAGAAGGTGAATTTTTAAAATATACATATGTAAGTGCAATAAGTCACTTAAACAGGAGTTTCATGGCCCACCTTATATTTTTACAACAGTAATTCTCAAAGTGTGATCCTCAGCCCAGGAGCATCACCTGGCGATTTGTGAGGAATGGAAATTCACCGGCCCACTTCCAGTCTAATGAATCACAGACTCTGGGAGTGGAACTCAGTGGTCCATGTATTAACAAGCCCTCCAGAAGATGCTGCTACTGCTGGTCTGGACTGGAAGCTCAGTGATCTCAATCCTGGCTGCACAAAAGAATCATATAACTTTGGGAGGCGAAAGCAGGTAGATTGCTTGAGGTCAGGAGTTCGAGACCAGCCTGGGCAACGTGGTGAAATATCATCTCTACTAAAAATACAACAACAACAAAAAATCTGGGTATGGTGGCACACACATAGTCCCAGCTGCTCAGAAGGCTGAGGCAGGAGAGCCGCTAGAACCTGGGAGGTCGAGGTTGCAGTGAGGCAAGACAGCACCACCGTACTCCAGCCTGGGTGACAGAGCGAGACTCTGTCTCAAAAAATTAAAATAAAAAGAATAATCCATGAGCTTTCATGAGCTACAAATGTTGACAGACCTCCCACCCACGACCCCTAGATTCTGATATAATTAGTCAGGGTTTGGCCCCTGGGTGTTGGTAGATTTTGAATGTTCTCCAGGGCTACAGCAGCTAGGACCACAGCTCTAGCTGCTGGGTGGAGAATAGACAGCAGGGGAGAGGGAGGAGATACAAGAAGGTCAGGAGGCTAATGCGGCGGTCTGGGTGAGGGATGATGGTGGCAGACAATATGAAGGCGCCTTAGACAGATTTTAAATGTACTTAGGAAAGAGAAACCCAACAGGACTTTTAGATTGATTGGATATGGTGTGGGAAAGTGGGAGTTTTGTTCAGCATCATATCAAAGGGAATGCCAGCCATAATAGTAAAGACCCTGTACTTAAAGATAGCCTGCAGCTGGAAGACCCTTGGAACCTGGACTAACATTGAGTGCAGGGTCCCAAAGAAGTCTATCTTCTCTATCTGCCTGGCAACAAAAAAGATTGCAGCAAAGTTAGCAAGATCTAAGCTTATCCTAAATTCTCAGAGGAACTGTAATGTGAACAAGACTTTACAAAAAAAATATCTGGATACTCAGGATGTTCCTGTTTTACAGCCCATTCTCCTGGGAACACTTGGGGCACCATCCCTTCTGGGGAGAATAGGGGGCTGAATAATGTATCCAGGAGTGTCCAGCAGGTGGCGTGCCAGACTCAGAAATGTGCATTGCAGGGAGCAGGGCAACTCTTGCTGTTTGCTGCTTAAGCAGAATTCACTCCGGAAGTGATACTCATGTGTTCATTTACTAAATGACTACTGTGTACCAGAGGCTGTGCCAAGTGCTTATGTGTATATTCTCATTTCATCTTCATAGCTCTACAAGTTGAGCTCTCCACCGCTTCACATATATTCAGAGATCTAAGTGACTTGGCCAATGTCACTGACATGGTCATTAGCAGAACCAGACTTGGTCCTCTAGCCTGTCTGATCCATGGCCACTTTTCCCGTCAAAAGGGCCAGGATCCCCAGCAGCATTTTCTTGTCCACAGTGGTGCTTTCTCTCATGCTTGGGGGCAATGTCCTTGGAAGGTGGGGTCACCAGAATGAGCCAAGCCTTTGAAGTCAAACTCCCTTGGCTTTGCCGCTCACTTGCTGTGTGATGGTGAGAAAGCTACTTGGCCTCTCTATGCTCAAGTTTCCTCATCTCTAAAATGGGGTGAGGCTGGGCTTAGTGGCTCATTCCTGTAATCCCAGCACTTTGGGAGGCTGAGGCAGAAGGATTGCTTGAAGCCAGGAGTTTGAGACCAGTCTGGGCAACAAAGCGAGACCACAGCTCTACAAAAAAAGAAAAAAAGAAAGAAAGAGAGAGAAAGAAAGAGAGAGAGAGAAAGAAAGAAGAAAGAAAGAAAGAAAGAAAGAAAGAAAGAAAGAAAGAAAAAGAAAGAAAGAAAGAAAAAGAAAATTAAAATGGGATGAGATGTGAGGCAGTGAGCTGTAGTGAGATGATTTTATGTAACTGACCCAGAATCTTGCTTGCTTGGCCCAGAGGAGGTGCTCAATGAATGGCAGCTTTTCTGCTTAAAAACCACTTCACAGGAGGTAGAGACAACTCTGAAAGGTCTAGAACTGTGCTAACAGTGCTTTCTGCGGTGATAGAAATGTTCTATATCTGTGCTGTCCAGTAGCATAGTCGTAACGGCATGTGGCTGTTGAGTGCTTGATACATAGCTAGTGCAACTGAGAAATTGAATTTCAAATTTTACTTCATTACAATACATTTAAATTTCAATAACCATGTGTGGCTAGTGGCTACCATACTGGACAATGCAAGTCTAAAATGTGTCTGAGCTCACAGTCTGTGTGTCCTTGATAGCCCCTTGGGTATGAAACAAAAGAAGCTATGTTCAGCATTTGGAACCTAGCACATAGAAGTTACTCAGTAAATTTGAGTTTGTCAGAAATGGAAGAGAAAGGAAAATCAGCATGCAAAGTCAAAGCAATGTTTTACATTTAACAAATTGTGTACAGTTGTGGGACTGGACTCTCAGACTTCTCCAACAAAATCTTCCAGAGTTCAGTACCCATGAGGGTGCTGACTGGGGGGAAGGTTGTTAGTTTTTTACCCTTTCAAGCCAGAATTCTCTAAATATTTCTTCAATCTGTATTCAATGGGGACAGAGAACAAATGTGTTCTAGTTAATAGAGTGTGTGTTCAAAACAAATTCCCTTCATCCAGTCACTGACTAAAGAACTCGTCCTCCTTTTCTGTACCCCTCTCTTCGAAACTTTTTGCAGTTTCACAAATAAGACAACTTATTAGAAAGTCTATTCTTGCTCTCTCTCTCTCTCTCTCTTTTTTTAAACAGGGTCTCACTCTGTTGTCTAGGCTGGAGTGCAATGGTGAGATGTCAGCTCACTGCAGCCTCAACTTCCTGGAGTTCTGATGATCCTCCCACCTCAGCCTCCCAAGTAGCTGGGACTATAGGCATATACCACCACGCCCAGCCTATTTTTTTGGTTTTTGTAGAGACAAGGTTTCACCATGTTGCCCAGGAGTCTCAGCTTCTGGGCTCAAGTTATTTGCTTATCTCGGCCTCCCAAAGTGCTGGAATTACAGGCATGAGCCACCATGCTGGGCCAAAAGATTTTAAAGGTTTAAAATGTACACAACAAAACAACTGGGCCCCAGGAAGCAGCACTATATTATGCATTTCTCACTTGCATAATTTTATCTATCCAAATTTTGTTTTTAAGTGATGGTCAGTTGGCAATTCTCACATATTGCGTAGTTGAATCTTGCATTTTATAAAAGCTAGTGGCAAAAATATATTCTCCGGAGGTAGTTCTGCATAGGTCTGCATTTGCTTCTACCTAAAGATAATTTCTATGCTGACAGTATTGGGACCAATTTGCATTCCGCCTGTGGTTTATGAAAATCTGAGTTAATGGGCACCTTATTTCTGAAGTATCCCAGTGATGTTTAGTGGACCTTGTAGACTAGCACCCTGGGCTGCTGGTCCATTTCCTGTCCTGGCTTTGACCCAATTAAGACCAAGCCCCTCTCATCCAGAGCATCCTGGTCTGCCCGCAAGGCAGACGTTCTTACCTATACCAGGCAGAACCTTTCTTACCTGTACAGGGCACAGCCATTCTTCGCTCCTCACCATCCTGAAGACTTGCGCTCTCTCTGGGTTCCCTACCTACCAAGTTGATATAGCCAGTGATCATAGCTCCTTGAACAAGACCGATGGCTCTGACAACAAACAGCCCCATGAGAGGAGCTTCTTTTGCTTTTTGTATTTTTGACTTTTCCTTTCAGTAGGCCTCAAAGCCCTATAGGAACATAGAGAGTCCTCTGCCAGAATGGCATGTTCTTCTGTCTTTTATGGCTCTTTGTTTCTTAACATAGCTCATTCCCAACTCTGTCATCAAGGTCCCTTGGGAATAGGGTCCAGGTATGGATAAAAAGACTCCCTCCATGATTCTACCTTTGAGTGATGAGTAAAGGGACCATTGGATCTGATGTCTTATCCATCACTCTTCTCACCTCTGTGTATCTTCCCAGCTCCCCAAATGGTTGGGCACCCTCTTCCCAAATAGCCATTTTCCAGTGTTCTAGCAACCCAGGTAACCGTTAATACACTCCCATAAGGCAGTGTGTTACATGGTATCAACTAGGTAAACATCTGCATGACTCAAAGAAGCCTCACCCAGGTGATAGCTAACACACTATTAAAACAGCAGTTCTCACCCAGTGGCTGAGTGTGTTTTCATGTTATGTTATCACTGGTTAATACCAGAGCTAAAGTGCAACCTCAGCTCTCTCCTTCCCCTTCCTCAGTCTTTATCTACTCAATCCACGTCGCACCTGTCTCCAGGTAACAGTGCTGCCCTCATCTTCTGAGCTGGGTATCTTGGATTCCCCTCCAGAGCCTTCCTTTGCCTTTAGTGACTGATCATCTAGCCTAGAGGACCCTTGCTCTTTGGCATTTAGCTCTGTTCAGCTAATGCAGAAACCCCACAGGAGATTGCAAGATGGGAGAAGAAGGATGGATGCCTTTCCTTTCAAGATCTCCTCAGCCAGGCTGTGTCCCCAGGCTAAGGTCTCTGTTCCTCTCAAGCTGCACAACTCTCTAAGGTTCTGCTAACAGCTTCCTTCCCTCGTCCCTTAGACCCGAAGATGGTGACCCCTTTGCAGCTTCTAGCACTGGGTTACATTGCCTGCCTTCATGTTCTCCTGCACATGCACCTCTCTAAATGCCCCCTTTCTAAATAAATCTTCTTCCCTTTTGTCTAACTCAAATGTGACAGCTGTTTCCACTGGGTCTCTGATTGACATACTTTCCTTTGACATACAGATGCATTCTGGTTTTGCTGTTTCTATTCCTGGTTGCTCTGTGAACCTCACAACAAAGATTTACGTCCCCTTCCAAACATCACTTGGATTCAAGATATTTGCTGTTCTTAAACCTGAATTTCTCAATTTCACTCTCTTTAAACTAAACATACACCTGTTTATTTTCTTTCCTACCCTCTTTTTCTTCTTGCCTCCTTCCCTCCCTGCCTTCCCTTCCTACTGGGTAGTGATTCGAGAGAGCACTAGCGTTAATTACTGTGCTTTTGTTACATTCTCAGCTTTTTAGGCAACCTCACCCCTTTAAGCTTAAGTTTTCTCATCTGGCAAATGGGGACAATGATTGCATTACCATGAATATTAAACAAGATCTTAACATAGTGTCTGGGCCAGGAACGGTGGCTCATACCTGTAATCCCAGCACTGTGGGAGGCTTAGGAGGGTGGATTGCCTGAGGCCAAGAGTTTGAGAACAGCCTGGCCAACATGGTGAAACCCCATCTCTACTAAAAATACAAAAATTAGGTGGGTGTGGTGGTAGGTGCTTGTCATCTAAGGTACTTGGGAGGCTGAAGCAGGAGAATTGCTTGAACCTGGGAGGCAGAGGTTATAGTGAGCCGAGATTGCACCACTGCACTCCAGCCTGGGCAACAGAGGGAGACCCTGTCTCCAAAAAAAAAAAAGATGTCTGCACAGTCTGGTCTGATTATTTCTGTGTGCCAAGTTACTCTCTAATCTCCAATATCATAATCTAGATTTCTAAAGACTCTTTTTCTTGCACCTCTAGCTGGTGGATGGTGTCTTCCTGCAGTACTTCTTATGGTCCTGAAGTGATCTTTTGAGCCCTGATTTTTAAAGGCATCCTTAATTTCCATGGGCCCAGTACAGAGAGCAAACTCTTAACCTAATTCTTATACTTTTATTTGCTCCCTGCTCCCCCCCCACCACACAGTTACTGGTAAACAAAAAGAAAAGGAGCTTTAAATTGTTTTATTACTTTTAGTATCTCCTATAAAGTACTGGATATTCAGAATGCCATAAAGAAGGGCACCAAGAGGAATGCTTTTCTTACGGAGGTGATGGGCATAGCAGGAGGGAGAATTTGACACCAGTTCTAACAGGCACGGGGAAAGAAAAGTACAGAATGCTTTGCACGTGGAGACTATGGAAGTATTTGTGGTTTTGCAGTGGATTTGGTCAAGATTATAGAGGAAGTAGTTGAGACCAAAGGTTAGCTTGAAGATTTACGTCCCCTTCTGTGCCTATAACTTCTCCATGACATGTCTGATCTATTAATCATTTGAAAAAGTGTTGATTATATGATTTTTCACTTCTAAACTCCTGAGAATTGTAGGAAAGAGATTACGAAGGAGGTGTGTGTGGGTGTTCAATTCACAGAGAAAGAGTTGAGGATGCAGTTATATCCACAGCTGAATGAATTTTCTTAATGCTTCATTTATTTCATATTTTTATTTTCTCAAGAGTCCCCCAAAATAGCAATTTAAACACATTTGTCTTCCCATCTAATTTTGCTTTAACAATAGTTAAGAAAACACAACCAGCTGTTTGTTTTTGTAAAAAGGCATCTACGTGTTGACATCAACATCAAAATTAGCCCTCAGTCTCCAGAACATCACTTTTTTCAGTTCAATTCAATTAATAATTAAGTTGGCAAACTCACCTCTTAAGTTCTGGAACAACACAGCGGATGTCCAAACACTGACCTGGCCTCGGGGAAGTCAACCAGCTAAGCTTCTTTTTCTTACAGTTCCCTGGACAACCGCTCCCTAAACAAGATCCCCTATTTAATTAATTACCTAAGCAAGAGATAAATACATTATCTTAAAAAAAAAAAAAAGAATACATCACAGTTGAAGCTAAAGTTCCCCTGGACCACTACTTCTAATCATGACCTTCTTTACTGAAGGTTGCGAATTTGGGGTGTGTCTTTATAGAACTTTTACTTCACATTTTCCTAAATCTATATACATGTCCACATTGCAAATGAATAGCATTATTGTGTGCTTGTTTTTTTCCTTGATTTCTATAGCAGTTTTTCCTGGACCCCTGCTCTTGAAGAACACCCAATGAAGAAAAACCCAGTGGGCTGGTTGTGTCTCATTCTTCCCTTGGGAGTAGGGAGCTGACTTAAGTCCATTGTCTTTGTATGATGAATCATTGATAATAACTTAATATGTGGTAGGGGATACTTTATTTTCATTTCCATTTTATAATTTGTTGATCGTTAAGAGAAAATTAGGGGAAAACCTCTCTAAAACCACATTTGTAGAATTTGTGTGCTGGTAAGATCTTAGACAGTTATCTATTTAACACATCAAGAAATGGATTCCACAGGGGAAATGCAGCATTTGGAAATGCAGCAGGCCTGGGTCCTCTGTATTTAAATAAGGAGCAGCAGGAGGAGGAGGTCAGACTCTGCCCTGTACTCACCTTCAGGTTGTAGTGAAACATTTTTTTCCATGTGCCTCCTTTCTCCTTATTCCATTCCACTCCTCCAAGCCAGTCTTTCTTAGCCACATTCTCCTTTGTAAATCCATCTCAGCTATTCAGTGACTTTCTGCTTTGGATTTCTTAACAGCAAAAGCTGACTGCTAATGTTGACTGTGCTTATTCTGCAGAGGATTATACTGCATGCTTTCAATACATTTTCTGCTTTATCCTTACAGAACACTATTTGAGGTTGGCACAGTTATTACCCTCACACGAGAAAACTGAGGCTCAGAGAGGATGGGAAACTTGGCCACCGTCTCTAAGCAGGAAGTGTCAACATGAAGATCAAACTCTACCTGCTTCTTGACTCTGCAGCTTGCACTCTTGATTCCATTCTGTACTGCCACATGTTTAGTTGTCTTTTACAACAAGCAAGAGGAAATATTCAGTGAGAATGGGGAGAAGCAGGCTAGTCTCCCAATAGGTTTTAGCAAACCGCCCTGTAAACAGCAGGTATTCAATGAATGTTTGACACCTAAATAAAACCCTCTGAAGACTAAATGAGTTAACATGCATAAAGAAACTAGTACAGTGTCTGACACCTACTAAGGTCTAAGTGCATATTAGGTATTATTAATGTGTATGCCTAATTGTGTCATCATTTATGCTGTGCAAATACCACAGAAGGCAAGACATTTCTTGTCCAGAGTCGCAGGTCGTGGGAGTCAATGGTACTATTGAGGCAATTTTAAAAGACCTTTCTGAAATATCACCTCCAAGCAGTTAGAGGATCTGGGTTTGCTAACAAAACCATCTGGGACATTCTAGCAATAGAACAATCACAGCCAGGACTCATGGGAGAGAAGATTTCAAACTCTTTCTTGTTACTGAAGTTTGGAATTTGGGACCAACTCATTGGCCCCATTATATTTTATTTTGTCATCTTTTTTACTGATCAAACCTATCATTATTTCTTCCTTTCCAGGGACTTCTGTGCCCTCTGCAGTTTGCCCCTTCCTCTGTGATTTTTTCATGTATGTGAATGTTTTTTGCCTGTATTTTAAATGCTAGCCATCATTTGCCATGTCTTCTAGGGGCAAGCTGCATTTAGCCCAAGTAAGTAGGCAGCAAATCACATGATCCACCCCTATGCCTTCACCAGCTATGGTAGATCAGTTATGATGAGCACTTGATCTTTGAGGTTATGGTGTAGTATTAGGACTGGACGCCATCCTGGGTCAAGCGCAAGGTAAGAAAGTGGACGTACAAGCCTAAGTGAGACAGTGAGGTGGCCCCTACTTTTGGTTTTCTAGTTCTAGTACCAATATTTTCTATTTCTTGGATTCCACATCCTTTTTTCTTTTCTTTTCTTTTCTTTTTTTTTTTTTTTTTTTTTTTTGAGACAGAGTCTCGTTCTGTCACCAGACGCTAGGCTGGAGTGCAATGGCACGATCTCAGCTCACTGCAACCTCCGCCTCCCGGTTCAAGCAATTCTCCTGCCTCAGCCTCCCGAGTAGCTGGGACTACAGGCATGTGCCACCATGCCCAGCTAATTTTTTTTTTTTTTTTTTTTAGTAGAGACGGAGTTTCACCATGTTGGCCAGGATGGTCTCGGTCTCTTGACCTCGTGATCCACCCGCCTCGGCCTCCCAAAGTGCTGGGATTACAGGCGTGAGCCACTGCGCCCAGCCCTTTGTTTGTTTTTTTACTTGAGTTAAGTTGAGTGAGTTTCTGTTACATGGATTCAGAGAGGGTTTCACTAGATAATTCCTAACCAGACAATGCCTGGTACATTGTAGGTATTCAATAAATATTTCTTGTTAATACATATTTTATGGAGTGAGAATTATCTTGATCTGTGAATTTGGATTATAGTTTTTTTTTGTGAGTGACAGAGGCTATATGCCAATAATAGTAATCATTCGTTTGTTTATGCAAAGGCATTTATTCTAGATAAAACTGAGAGGTAAAATAAGGCCTAGTTTCTTAGGAGGTTCCCTCTCTAGCAGGGGAGATAGTAATGTGCAATGGATAAATTACCACTTGATTGACAAGTGTAACCCAAACAAAATGTTCTCTCCCTAGATCTGCTGTGATTGTTCCTTTTCACAAACCACAATGACTCTGGACAGCCTGGCTGTAAACACCAGCAGTGCCACCAGCTAAGGATCTGTGATCAGGAGTGCCATCTCACAGTGACAGGGTAAGCATCCCTTCCCCCATTTAATTCTAATTAGAGTTCCTTCCATTCCGTATTAATGTTGTTCACATCAAACGAATCACCAACATGTCTCATTCATTCTGGGATATTGGTCATGTCTGAAGTTCAGTAGTCTATGTTTGCATGTGCAGGATTTTTAATGAAATGCTGGTATGTCTTTCAGTCATCTTTTCCAGACTTCACAGTGAGTTGAACTGTGTTCACAGTCAAAGGATTTTTCCTTCCTTTTGTTCTCCTTTGTGGGGTGAACCAGGTTGCTTCTGTACCCCACTTCAAATACTCATCTCCAGTGGGGAAGGTCCAAGCCTTTATCACTGATGCAGGCTTTCACTTAATTATTATGAATGACTGGATGATGGATTCATACATATAATATATTTTTTGAGTACTAACCATGTGGTATGCATCAGGCTAAGTCCTAGGGACAGTGGAAAATAAAGAAGGCCCAGTTGGTATCCGCCATCCTGGAGCTTGGAGTCCAGTGGGGACGATGGATGTTCCACAAGCAGTTCACACAAAAAGATAAGACTGCAAATGTGATACACGCTGTGAAGAAAAATTGCCAAGTGATATGAGTTCATGTAACCGAAGGGTTAATGAATGCTGAGTGTCTAAAAAGTTATCATAAAGTCACACTGGAGCTCAGCACTCTGCAGGGTGAACCAGGTGAAGAAAAGAGGGGAGAATGTTTGGGTTCAGGGAAGAATATTTCCAAAGGCTTCAGAGGAATAGTGGGAATAATTCAGGGGCACACTTTGAAGCCTTGAGAAAGGAGGAGAATACTCATCAAATTGCCTAATTTCAGAAAACACATGCTCTTCTGTTTTAACCAAAATAACTGGCGGGCGGATGAGAAACCTTCATGATCACAAAAGTGCCCCAGTTGTCCCTGAATTGGAAACTGTTTTACTGACATCAAGATGTTTAAAAATATGCATGGGAATTCTAACGTCATCCCTTCCTCCTTCCCTCCCCTCTTCCTTCTCCCCAGTCATCAGAACTCTAGACAGCTTGGGGATCCCAGAGAATCTTTTCAGGAGGAAAATAGAGCCACTAAGGTGTTAAGTTTTCTGTTTTACCTTTATGAACTTTTGTCTTCCCTGTCTTGGGGGAGACAATAACAACTAAAAACCTGAAAGGCAAAATTTGAGAGGAAACAAGCAGATTTGGCAGTCAAGTCCAAAATCCACCGCTGAAAGCCTCTGGCTGCTCTTTCTGTTCCTTTTGGTTTGTGCTTCGGCTTCTTAGCAGTCATGGTCATCATCATCCTCACAGTAGCACTAGCAATTAATACTTACTGGTCATTAGCTCACAGCCAGGCATCATGATCAGAACTGCCTGTGTATCATCTCATTTAATGCTGATAAAATTATATAAGGTGGGCCCTGTTAGGACGATGTGAAATTCTCAATATTCAACAATTTGTTTGGTCTATAAAAATGCCCATTTCATAAGGTTGAAGCCAATGTTATTATTTCCCAGGGGCCCAGGGGGTTACAAAAATTGTCCATGTTTTTATAAGCGGAGAGTGGCTGAGCTGAGCTTCATGCCCAGGTATGTATAGTACCCCAGTAGCTGTGTTCTTTTGCATGATGAATGCAAGTGAGGGAGGGAGGAAGAAAATCACACAATAAAGGTTCGTCCTTTTCTCTTTCCATGTCCTAGTTTACTACTTAGCGTGTCTCATGGGTTAGAAGAGGAAAGAAAAGACAGATGCTGAAGTCTGAGGACATTCCAACAATTCTCACTCTTTTTACTCTGCTGCCCCGCCCCTGTCCTGACCCCATTAAAAACTGATCTTCCTTCAAAAGGAAATGACTGGTGCCTGCTACTGAAAAGCCCAGGCGAGTGGTAACCATAGGCACAGCCAGGTCCAGGCCTTCGCACAGCACTGAGAAAAATCTGTCTCTGGACTCATCAGATCTTCCTTCTACTAAGAGGTGCAAGCCCATATTCCACAGCGCACCACCCCCACCAGAGAGAGCAAGAGAGAGAACCAGTTTATCAGTAGTCCCAATAAAATCCTAGCAAATATTCCCATGGGACAGTCATACCGTATGCCCACGTGAAGAGACTGAGGCACAGAAATGATAAGGTGAGTGTCTGAGGACACACGGCCCCACCCCACTACAATGTGTGCCTGTCTGAGGTCATGGACTGCACTGATCAGTAGCTGCGGCTCAGATCTCTACACTGGGGATGAGAAGCAGGGGTGTAGGATCAGCTCTGCAGGGTCAGCCCCACCTCAGTCACCTAGACTGATGGTTGCGGGCAGTGATTTTTCAAAGGAAACCTGGCTGCTTTTACCGGAAGAAGGGAGATTGGGTGCCAGGCAGGGGAAGCCACAACTGCTCTCCACAATGAGACTGTAGAAAAGTTTTGGACAGAGAGGATATTTTTCTCTCCAGTCTGATGCTGGGCCCAAATTTCAAAGAACAGAAGGCTATTAAAAGGGCAAAGGAAGGAAGTACTAATTAAAAGGTCTCTGCCAGGCTCTAAGGTCAGACAGAACAAAGAATTATCCATTAAGGAGGCTCCTAGCCTGGCGTTAACTACAAGGCCTTTGGGGCAGGACAGAGGTTCAGCTCAGGGCCCTTAGATGGCTGAAACCTCCCTGGCTTCATTTTTCTCATTTGTAAAATGGACATAAAATACCTACTTCCATGGTTTATTGGCAGGATTGCATGCTTTAACACATGGCAAATCTTCAGGCTGGTGCTTGGCTCGTAGCTTGTTCTCAATACATGGTAATGGCCGTAGTGAATGTTGCTAAGGCTACTCAAATGTTTGAGTCCTGGAGATTCTTCCTCTTAGGCCAAAAGTCTCCTTGGCTCCTCTGAAATCTTTGGTTCTTTATTTTTATTTATTTATTTATTTAGAGAGAAGGTCTCATTCTAGAGTGCAATGGTATGATCATATCTCACTGCAGACGCCAACTCATAGGCTCAAGTGGTTCTCCCAACTCAGGCTCCTGAATAGCTATGACCACAAGGTGCACACAATCAGGCCAAGCTTAATTTTTTTTTAAATATGTAATTCTGTAGAGACGGGGTCTTGCTTTGCTTCCAGCCTGGTCTCAATCTCTTGAGCTGAAGTGAGCTTCCCACCTCAGCCTCCCAAAATGCTGGTTTTATAAGTATGAGCCAACCATGCCCAACTCTGGTTCTTTTCTTTCTGAGACAGAGTCTCACTCTGTCACCCAGGCTGGAGTGCAGTGGCACGGTCTCGGCTCACTGCCACCTCCACCTCTCGGGTTCAAGTGATTCTCCTGCCTCACCCTCCTGAGTAACTAGGACTACAGGCATATGCCACCATGTCCAGCTAGTTTTTTTTTTTCTATTTTTAGTAGAGATGGGGTTTCTCCACATTGACCAGGGTGGTCTTGAACTCCTGACCTGAAGTGATCCACCTGCCTTGGCCGTCCAAAATGCTGGAATTACAAGCATGGGTCACTGTGCCCAGCCTCTGGTTCTTTTTTAATGATCCCAAGATCAAGGACTTATTCTTGTACTTACATTTCTAGAAGTCTTTTGTCACTTTTCCAGAACTTATGCCTTGACTTTGGGGTTGTGAAATATGGGCCATGTCAGTATGGACTACTCTGGTGTTCTTTGTATCTATTAGATGCTGGAGAAATAAGAGCCTTTATATTCATTTGATCTGGAGTATTCAAATGATGCAGTGTGTTTTCCATGTTTCCCTCACATCACCTGGTTTTTCTAAGGGCTACATTTCTAAGGGCTACTCTCACAGCTACATTTTTATAACCCATGTCCAGTGGCCTCTGGCCACCTTTCTAGACTCTTCCTGCAGGACCCACTTCTCTGTCTTGCCTTCCCTTTGAATCCTGCCACGGCTCTCATACTTGCTACTCTAGACTTTCCTTGTTTCCTGACTGATACAGTTGGGTCACATGTCTTTTTGTAGCAAATGACAGACACCAGTTGAAACAGACTTAATTATTTAACTGAAAATTAAGAACATAGCAGGATTCAAGGACTCAAGCAATATTATTAAGTCTTCGTCTTCATCTCTTGCCTCTGCTTTCCTTCCTGTTGTCTTCATTCAGGGAGACTTTTCCCATCCCATAGCAAAACGGCTACCAGCAAAGGCAGCTTACACTGTGGGGGTGACTGCATGATTTTTCCCGACTCATCACTCATCCTGCATGCCTACCTTTTGCCAGTGACTTTGTAGTCTCTTCCACCACTAGAGTGCATTTGCCATCTCACTGATGTTAGGTGTAGCCACGTACTCTATTTTGGCCAAAGAAATGTGGTTGTAAACGACAGTGTGCCGGTTCTGAGTCTAGGTGTTGAGAGGAATTGCCTGTTTCCATATGCTTTCTCTTGTGCTTCTGGAATTACCATGAAGATATCCTGCAGGTAGCCTCTTAAAAAAAAAAAAAGAAAGAGGGCATTTTGAGGGAAGCTGCCTCGGTTGAATGCAGACTTGCAGCTGGAAGCAGAGGCATGCCAGTTAATCTGAAGAATTGTTAGCATGATAATAAACACTTTCTTATATATGGGGCTGAGCTACATGAGGGTTTGTTATATAGCATTTTGTGGCCGTAGTTGAGTGATGCATAAACTATTTCCATTGCCACCAAAAGAGTTTTATTTTCTTCCTGATGGTTTCAATAAAAATCCTAAAATCCAATTCAATGCACCAAACTTAGTTATAGAACTGAAAGTGAAGAAGAGATGGCTCCCCATAGGAATTCATGGTGCTCTTACCAGATGATATAAAAAATGTTGAGAAGCCAAAATGACAGGTTCTCATTACATCATCCTTGAAAGGGCTGTGGGAACCTGTATCCCATATTAAGCCAGCAAGCAGCCTTTTCACATCTATACCCAGCTATATAGGGCAGAGCTCAACCAGAGCTAAGAACCAGTCACCAACTGGCCAGCTAGGGCTGCCCAATACGCAGTGATTGGTGCTCTGCCGAAATCAGAAAGACCTAACCCCTAACTTCTCTCCCTTTCCAGGCCGGAATGGATAAGCTGGGTTTGTTAGCCTGGCAAGCTGCTATTTAGTAACTCACTGCCCTCCTCTGCAAGGCCAGTTCAATTCAGAAACATTGTGGGCAGCATGGTTGCTGGGTCCTGATTTAGAGCAGTCTTTTCTTTGCCAGCTCTAGTCTTTAGCTGTACTCTGGGGCTTTAATCTCTAGTGGGGTTGGTGCCCCACCAAGTCTGTCCTTTAGAAAGAACAGACCTGAATTGAAAGCATGACATGTGATAAATAGAACCATTTTGCCCTGCTCCATAGGGTCATTAAACTTCCTAGTGAATATCATTGAAAATTAAACTGATTTTTAAAACTGCAGTGGCTCTATTTTGCTTTCTTCTCCCAAATCTCACCTTTCTACCTTGACCTTTTTCCTGCTGTTTGGCAGCTGCTGTCTTTAAGGAATGCCACTTGGCTCCAAGATATTCATGGGGCATTTCTGATGGCATTGCTTTGGGAAAGGGCACAATTCTGCCTCTTTCTGACAGTATCATCTTCCAAAGCTGCATGGCAACTCATCCCTTCTGCAGGCGTCCATCGTGTGGAAGCATTTGGAGCTATGAAGAGAAGGCTCTGTTTCCTCTACTCCCCAGAGGTCACCCATCACTCTTGCCGTACTCCACACCCTCCCCCTCCTTTGAATGCCAAACCTCTTTATGGAGCTGGGAGACAATGTTGGGGGAAGGCTGGGGAGGGGGAAAGCAAACACTGGTCAGTGTGTTCTCGCTGATTACACCTGTTGTGGGTGAGACAATAGCTACTGCGAATACAAGCAGTCAGGGTTCAATGCTGCTTTCTTCCCCTCCTCAATGTAATTTTGATCCAGCCAGGGCTACCCTGGAGGAATTTCAGTCTAACTGGGGCAGCCCAAACAGGAAACCAAGTCTCTCTCTGTGGGGGGTGGCTCCTCTCATCATTTGGGAGGTTATTGGGACCAAGCTTGGAACGTCCTGTGAATGTGGGCCACTCAACCAGCCTAATTGTCATTAAGACATATCTTTGATATAGGCCTGATTGCAGGAACCAATTACTAAGCTGTTGTCCCTCACCCCAAGCCCACCAACCACTGTTTTGTGATGCAGTGGCTGGGGTTGCCATTTCTCCCCACCAGCTGGCACCACATTTGATTCTGCCACTAAGAGGCACCAGAGGGAGATGACAAAGTTGAAGGATTTAAGAAGGCCTCTCACCTTCTCGTTCCGGTCAGCTTCATCCTGGCAATAGCAGTTTGTGACAGTCTCTAGCATTCTCAGCACACTCAGTACCAGCCTCTTAATCTTTACTCTGCTCCATGATTTACAAAATTTTCCTACTTAATAAAAGCCAGCCAGATGCAATGGCTCACATGTGTGATCTCAACACTTTGGGAGGCAGAGGCATCAGGATTGCTTGAGGCTAGAAGTTTAAGACCAGACTGGGCAGTATAGTGAGACCCCATCCTTATAAAAAATTTGAAAGTAGGCCAGGTGTCATGGTGGACATCTCTAGTCCCAGCTGTTCAGGAGGCTGAGGTGGGAGGATCATTTGAGCCCAGGAGTTTGAGGCTGCAGTGAGCTATGATTGTCCACTGTACACCAGCCTGGGCAACAGAGTGAGACCTTGTCTCAAAAAAACAACAACAGAAACCACCTCTGGTGTTTTTTTATGTGTTTGTTTTGTTTTGTTTGGGTTTGGTTTGGTTTTTTTAAAATCTCAGCTCTGTGTGTACAATTTCACTCACAACAAAGAAGAGAGGGATCAACAGCTGCTACAATAGGGAATGGGGTTCCCTCCTTCCTAAAGATCCAATTTCGTCCCGGGTGGTCGATAAGGCTAAGAAGATAAAAAGTGACCTTTCACCTCCAGGGACAGTAATATAAAATTAATTTGAGGCTTTGAAACTAATGAGCTGGCCCATCCTGGTATGTACCCCATGAATAACACAGTCTGTGCACAGCCAGAAACCCAGCGATCTTTCTTCCTCAGATGGGGCTTGAGGTGGGAGGGGGAGAAGAGAAAGAAACTCATTTTGAAAAATAATCCTCAGAGGAGAGAGGTCTGCTAGGTCTTCATAAACCCAGTATTAGAGGGAGGAAGGGGGAGGGGAGGAAGAGAGAGAGAGAGGGAAAGAGAGAGAGAATTATGTGCCTTTAATCTGCTTAGCTTTTCACTGCCGAATAGCTAAAGGGCTCAGACAGGCAAGAGTATTGTGAGGTGGTTAAGTCCATGGACTTGGAGTTAGACCTCTTGTGGTCCAGGCCTGATTTGTGACTTTTTAGCTATGTGATCTCCAGCATGTTTTTAAACTCGTGTTTGGGGGATGTTTGGATTAGAAGTAAGTGGAAACTACTTACGTTTAGGCTAAGAATCTGGTTATTTTTACATTTTTTGACCGTGATTGAAGAAGGCAAGAGCAATTCGAGGGTGACTGATCCACAGAATATGAAGTCTGAGGTTTCTGCTCTGACAAGAGGAAATGTCTAACAGCAGAAGACAAGGAAGCTAGGCTAATGAGAATCATGGGAAAACTAGTTTTGGCACCTCCGGAGAGTGAACTTCTCATAGCCTAGCTGACCAGCCATGGAAATGGCTGCCTGGAGACGCAGTGAGCAGCCCATCCCTGCAGGTATGCAAGCAGAAGCTCTCTCCACTGTATGAAAAGATGTATTCACTTATTTCTAAGAGTCTTTCTCCCTGTTCAGATGCTGGCTCTTCCACTTGCTAATTGTGTTGCCTGGGTCACTGAATCTCTTGGAGACTGGGATGCTTTATCTGTGAATCAGGCCAATGGTGCTATTGGCCTCCCTTTTATGATCTCCCTCCCTTTCCCTTTTACTCCCTCCCTGCCACAAACTAATGCTCATGATGTGCTGGGCACTGTGCTAGGCTGGGGAGATACTCAGAGGAAGAAGATGGTATAAGCACTCCCTGGAAAGAAAAAACTCAAACATTTAGTTTTAGGTTTAGAAGGAGACAGACAGATGGACAGATAATTTTAAAGCAATTCTATAGATGCACTGATAGAGATATGCACTGAGTATTCTGGAAGCACAGGGGAGTGGCACGTAACTCTTCAGGTGTGAGGCAGAGATCGGGTCAGAGAATACTTCGGTATTGGGCGTTGGTGTAATATAATTAGATGGTGGGGTATCTCTGGCAGAGGAAGCCATATGAACAAAGACCCAGGGACAAGAAGACAGCATGGTGTGCAGGGAACTATATAAAAGGCAGCACAGCTGGGATGCAAAATGTGAAGGAAGAATGATAGGAGATAAGGCTGAAGAGGTAGGCAGGGGCTAGATCACAGAGGCCCTTGTCTTCCATGCTGCAAATGTAAAACATGAAACGCCAGTGGCTGATTTTAAGTAGGAGACTGGCATGGTTGGGTTTCTATTTGGAATGATCTCTCTAAAGACTGTATAGAGGATGAGTTAGGAGGTGGCAAGGCCAGAGCATCAGCTAGCAGTGTTGAAGTCAGGAAGTTATCTAAGTCAGAATGACGATGCCATGAACCAGGCTTCTTACGGGGTTGTGGTGAGAATCTGATGATGGGATGCCCCAGGAAGCTTGTAGTAAAACATGAACTGCTTCCCACAAGCCAAGGGTCATTATAATTATGATCACTCTATAAAACATTGGTTTGGGTGCCCATCATATAAACTGGGTCCCCCCATCACTTACTCGAACAGTGGCAATAAAATCCGTACATTTGGTCAAAACCAGTATAAATGGTAGTTGTGCTTATCAAGTACCTTTTAAAAAGTAATGAAACCACTGGCTTGAGAAATAATTTTGCAGATGCTTCTGGGATACAGAGGACTAAATTTTGGTGCTGCTGGAAAGAAAGGGGGAGAGAAGCACAATATTAAATTTCGGGCAAATTTGAAATGCACAATTAAATGCAGGCAAACTGGGAGGGCAGATGATACTCTTTGAATAAAACTTATAATAGATTTGGCACAAGAGGGTACTGGAGATGGGCCCAATGTCTCAAATTTGCTGAACTGTTTTTGTAGACAGCTGGGAATTTACCAGCATTATCCATTTTTTTTTTTTTACCAGAATATTTTGGATTTTGTAGACATGCCCTGGAATGCCCCATCTCAGGGAAGGCTAGAAGAATGTCTCAGTGCAAGTGTGGTGTCTGCTTCTAGTGATGTTTATGGCAGAGCTGAAAATTGTCTTTAAAATTAACAATAGATGTGCATAAATCTTCCTCAGTTACCTAGCAACTGATACAAGACTACGCTGAGGTTCACAGGGCTGCGTGGAGGCAAACCTGTTTTAGGAAATACCTGGAAGCATTTTCATAATGCCTGGAGATTACTGGGAGGGAGAGGAAAACAAATTAACGTGACTAATTAAATGTTTGAATTCCTCTGTTTTTTGTTTTTGTTCCTGGGTTTTGTTTTTTTGGTTTTTAGTAAAAATTAAATCAAATAACAAAAACCTTCCCTAAATCTCTGAGGTTTCTAGCAACAATGAAGGTTTTACCAAGACAAGCTAATTTCTGAAGCCTTTTTCAAGGCTAAAATTTTTGGCTATATATTAGGGGTATTGCCTCATAAGTAAAATGAGAAGTCAGACTAGACGAATTATAGTTTCATCCACATTTCTGGGGTATATGGGGGAATAGGGCTTTTAGACCAGTTTTGTTGAATCAGACACCAAAGGCATGAATCTGGAATCAAAGTGAATTTTTTAAAAAGGAAAAGGTGTTGAAATAATGAAGTGAAGAGACATGGGACTGAAGGAATACACACACACACACACACACACACACACACACACACACACACACATTTATTCTCTGTGTGTGTATATGTATGTATTTTCATTTATAAAAATCAGTTTATACATTAGGGTGTAGGTTACACATGCAACGCTACATGGCCCAGCAGCTACATCCCTTGCCCAGGAACCACAGTGAGCCAGAGAATGGGGCCCTAGGGCTTCCAAATCTGTCAATTTTTCAAATAGCCAGAAATCCAGAATTCGTATAGAATCTCCTATTGTTAAAACATTGACAACTAATTTGAAGTGTTTTTAAAAAGCACTGTGTGGGCTAAACAAAGTGAATCTGCCTTAAAGCAAAAGTTCCAAATGTATAATTCTCTTTGTACATATTATATAGTTAATTAAGACTCACTTTATTTGATGGAGTGAAGATGAGCTTGTGCAGGCCACTGGCTAACAGAGTTTATCCCATGCCTCCCACATACCAAGCACCGTGCCATGGACTTTTCACATCTGGCATCCTCAGAGTCCTCTGAAAGGTGGGTGATATGGTTTGGCTGTGTCCTCACCCAAATCTCATCTTGAATTGTAGCTCCCATAATCCTCATGTGTTGTAAGAGAAACTCAGTGGGAGATAACTGAATGATGGGGACAGTTCCTCACATACTATTCTCATGATAGTGAATAAGTCTCATGAGATCTGATGTTTTTATAAGGGGTTTCTGCTGTGACTTGGCTCTCATTGTCTCTTACCGCTGCCATGTAGAAAGTGCCTTTGGCCTTCCACCATGATTGTGAGGCCTCCCCACATGCGTGAAACTGTGAGTCCATTAAACCTCTTCTTCTTCCCAGTCTCAGGTATGTCTTTCTCAGCAATGTGAAAATGGACTAATACAGTGGGTGTTATTTATCACAGGAGTTTGGTCTCTAGTATAAAGATGAGGATGCTGAGGCTGGGAGCCCGCAAGGGCATGCTGAAGATCAGGTAGCGCCTTAGTCCTTGACCCTCCATTTCAAGTCCCATCTCTCTGACTCTAACTCTCCAGCTGCCTGCTCTTAGGAGTCTGACTCACCTGCAACATTTCTCTGAAGATGTGTTAGGAAGCTGTCTTAGTTTGCTAGGGCTGTCATAACCAAGTACCACAGACTGGGTGGCTTAAACAACAGACATTTATTTTCTCCTAATTCTGTAGGCTGGAAGTCCAAGATCAAGGCTGGTTTCTTCTGAGGCCTCTCCCTTTGGCTTGCAGATGGCTGTCTTCTCCCTGTGTCTTCATATGGTCGTGTGTGTGTGTGTGTGTGTGTGTGTGTGTGTCTCCTGATCTTTTCTTATAAGGACACCAGTTATATTGGGTAAGGAGCCACCTGAATGATCTATTTTTACCTTACTTACCTCTTTAAAGATTCTATTTCCAGATACAGTCACATTCTGAGATATCGGGGATTAGGACTTCAACATACGAATTTGGGGTGGTGAGGGCATAATTCAACCTGCAATGGAAGCCATCAAATTTTTCCCCTCACTTCTTTTCCTTTAATATTATTGTTATTGGAAGGACAGAGAGAGGTTTCCTGAGCCCAAGGAATTGGAACACCTAAGGGGAGGTGCTTATCTCCCGACCCCCACCCCTTAAGGTGACCTGGCTGGCTGCAGCTCAGCCCCAGAAGAAGGTGGTGTATTTGCACACTGGAGCCACAGTTAACCAGTTCCCAAACTATAGCGTCAATGTTTTAGAATGCATAAAACATGAGATCACATTTAGCAATGGCACCGTTTTATTTGGCATCACTGACTATATCTGTGTATCTTCATCTAAAATAATACTGATGCAGACGAGAAGAATTATTTATCATGTCAAAAATTAGAAACAACCTCAGTGTCCAACAATGGGGTTTAATAGGATAGAATTATGTGCAGCCTTTGGAAACTGCTGTGGAAAAGTATTTGTGGTGTGAGAAAATAATCATGACAGCTGAAGTGAAGGGAGAAGCAGGTTGCAAAGAAATTGGTATAGTTTGATCCCAATTTTTCAAAAAAGGTTTATTACAGGTACATATTTCTATGTATATATATATGTGTGTATATTTGTGTTCATCTGTATACTCCAAAATATTTAAAATTGTTTTCTTGCAGTGATGGAATTATGTGGCCTTTAATTTTTTTTCTTGTTTTTCTAAGTGTGTGTCCCTTATTTTCTAAAATAGACGTATTACTTTTGCAATTCAGGGGAAAATCTTAGAGATAAAAATCTTTAAGATTTAAGAAATCCACTCGGTTTATAGAAAGTTTCCTCTAACTTAGCCTTTTTCATAAGGAGCTGCCTCACAGTTTTTCACGTAGGGCAGTATTTACGAAAATGTAATTTACTCACCATTTTCCAGATACAGCTTTTAGCTACAATTACCTGGATTCTAGAATAATTTTTGTGACTGGCCTGAGAACCTCTTCTCTATTTTCATTTTTCCACCTGGCTCTATTTTCTCATTAAAGGAGTTTTAGGAGTGAATGCAGAGAAAGGGTGGAGTCCCACAGACCAGGAAAAAAAAAAAAAACCCTAAAAATAAATAAATCAGTGAACTAGTTTAATGTGTTTAAAATATCATCTAAGGAGACCCAAAAAGAAGCAGGATGTAACTTCACAGTGACTTTGTTCCTTCTGTTTCTCTTTACTTATTTGAGAGATCCTTTAAGCACACTTCCCTTTTAATAGAATGTGCTTTGATTGGCTAAATAATGCTATGATGTTATGTTTTTACAAAGGAGAGGTTTGTGGAGGATAATGCTGTCAGGCTTGGAATCGGCAGTGGCGATCACGTTGCCCAGCTCTTGGCATCATTGGTTCTCAAAGCTCTGAATCCCCTGGAGAGCTTTTGTAAAAGGTCAGCACTCCACAACGTGACAGAAATAGAAGGGGCCTGGGGCTGTGGGTTGTGAAAGCTGCGATTCTTTTGATGCTCAGCCAGTTTGAGGAACCCACTTCCCTGTGGTTCCTGCATTCCTTCCTCAAAATCACAATAGGTGGTTACCTGAACACTTGCAGAGACGGAGAATTTTCCACCTCAAGAGCTAGCCTTTTTCATTCTTGGACTGCTGTGCCATTGTAATTCTTTCTTTTTTTCTTCTTTTTTTTTTTTTTTGCATATAATCTGTATTCCTCCAATTCAGGGAGCAAAAAATGGAGACATTTTGCTAGTGTAACCCAAATAAATCCCAAGGCCCCATGTGGTCCAATCTCTGCACAGAGTCACATCTTCCAAAGCGAAAATAATTACAATGGCAACTTTACCTGCAATACTCAGAAAATGTTACGAGGGGCCCAGTTGATAACCCATGGTAGTGTTGTTTCTCAAATACTTTTACCTTTTCTTCTTGATTTTCTCAGTTATACCAGAGCTGCTCATTCACCACCCCAACTCCAACCCTAAACCTCTCCAAGAGCAGCCCACTTGCCCTTTTAAGCTCTCTTATAGTGAATTATACCATCACACTTAGAGTCTTAGCCTCTGCATGAGCTAAACCTGATCACGTAATCTCTCTGTCAGCTTCCTTATCTGTAAATGGGCAACCATAAAAATCTTACTCAAGGGGTTGTGAGAATTAAATTAACTTGAATAAAGTGCTTAGCACTGCAAAATGTTGGCTCTCTACATACACTTCCATTTTTCTTTATACCGTTCCTTTTTGGAAGAAGAGAAGGGTGAGTCTGCTAGGAAATGAAGAGAACCTGGCGAAAGACTTAGAGCAAGAGCCAGAAAACTATGCTGGATCAAACTGGTCCTATTACCTGCTTTTGTAAATAAAGCTTTGTTGAAACACTGTCACACTCCTTCATCTATGGCACTTTTGTACTACAATTGCAGAGTTGAGTTGTTGCAATAAAGACTGTGTGAGCCACAAAGCGTTAAACATTTCCTGTCTGACCCTGTACGGAAAAAAATGCCAACTCCTGATTTAGAATATAAAAACAGAATCACTTTTTCATACAGTTTGCCGTTGATGAGATGAATGTCATATAAAGCTTTCTCTTTCAAGTGAAGTAGTTAACTATTGTCAGAGTTTCTGCATCTGAGTCAACCCTTACCAAGAGCAAGAGTTCACATCTCTGAGGCCTAATCAAAAGTAAGGTTATGTTCTTTAGAAACCTGGCTAGTTGTACTAGGAATACAAGGAATGCAGTGTGAGATAGTATTGCAGTTCTGATAAGGCCACTGGGACAAAGATGCCCAAGGGCTCATGCATGTCTGTACTTCTCCTCTTCTCAGGCACAAAGCTAGTTGATGCTTTGCAGTTCTCTTGCAGTAAAGGAGGCCATGTCTCAAGCTTGTGCCGATAAAACTGGGGGAAAATATGTCCACCACGCCTCACTGACTCTTTACCTTCTCTTGTCTGCAGGTCAGATTCAGGCAATCCAGTGGAGCACTCTGAAGTTTAGAGGAAGTTGTCCAATAGAATTTTCTGGAATTATGGAAATCTTGTATTTTTTGTATCCAGTATCCAGTCACATGTGGCTATTGAGCACTGGAAATGTGGCTAACGCAACTGAAAAAGTGAATTTTACTTTTGATTCATTTAAATGTTAATGGTCACATATGACTTATGACTGCCATATTGGACATCACAGTTCTGGAAGATGGCAGATACAGCCCTTAGAAGAATCATAGGCCTGAATGTCTCGGCACAGCAGAGCACCACCTTCCCACTCACTCTTCCCCTCCTCCCACCCCGCCGCTTCACTTGCATCAGACTGTGATGTGAGCAAAAGCATGAAGCAGTCTTTTGATAGGCCTGTGAGACTTGCAGTTCATTGGACTAGCTAGGCTGCTCTGACTCATACAGACCCAAATCCTGGCAATGACTTTTATGAAGAAACGACAATTCAGTCTTCTACTTGTCCATTTTACATGCCCAAGGAATGTGGGGGGCCTCTGCTTGGATCTAGTTTTCAACCTAGTCTATGGCATTGATTATCCTGTCTAAAAGACAAAAAAGGTGACTTCATGGGCAAGTAACATCTTGGCCATACTGGCCCCAGCTGCATGCTATGTAGGAAGTTTTCGTTCCATTTAAACTGAAGTTCCAATTGTTGTTTTACAACCATTTAAAATTGTATATGTCCCATACATGACAGAGAAAGGGTCATCTGGTTGGATGATTTTCGGCTTGCAAGAAGAGAAGACAAAAGAGAAGCATACGTTTTAATACTCAAGAGACCAGATTCTCTGCTGAAGAGGAAATGAACTACATATCTAAAATGGTCCTACCAAGAGGCCAAACAGGCTATGCTCTGTTAGGGGAGTTTTCAGTGGTGATGAAAACACCACTCTGTTTTTTTTTTAAGTCATTTCCAAGGTGAGATATTGACTTGCTGCTAAAGCAAGACAACCGTCTCTCTTTCATTGGTAGAAGCAGAGTAAGAGTCTTGCAAGTTTCAGGTTGCGGCAGAGAAAGGATCTTGCAAGTTTCAGTCCAAGGCAAGAAGAGCTAGGATTGTACTATCTGTCTCACCTGCTCTGTGCCCACCTGTTTCTGGATGAGGCACTGTGACATACATTTTATTGTAAAGAGAACCAACTTTGGAATCAAATGGAACCTCTATTAAAATCCTGAATCCATCACTAGCTTGGACAAGTCACTGCACTTCTCTGAGCCTTGTTTTCTTCCAGTTAGAATTAAAAGTAAGCCTACCCCACAGACCTATAGCAAGGTTAAAATGAATGGTGGCCTATAGAAGCATTTAAAGTAGGCCTTCATACAGAGCCAATACCTGGGGAGAGTGAGGGTTTGAACCACAAAGTTCCACTCTGGCAAATCACAGAGGGGCTGCAGGATGGTTCTTTAAGAAGGATATGTTATGGGGAACAGTGCTTCTCAAACTCCAGTGTGCATTCATATCACTTAGGGATTTTGTTTAAATGTAGATTCTGAGTTACTAGGATTATGCAATTCAAATTAGCTTCCATATAATTTCATGGCTGCTGGTCTCTGACATCACCCTTGAGAAGCAAGGAATTAGACCTGATCTATCTCCTTCTTCTGTTATCTATGTAAAAGAGATATACTGTCCACTTTGCATAGTGAGAGGGCAGGTACAAAGGTAGGATGAGGATAATGTAGCATCAGCACACAGAAGGAAAATCTAGGAGGATGAGTAAAGAAATCATGGGAAAAGAGATGGAATAGAGGCTTTCAATCCTGACTAGAATTTAAATTCACCTGGAGAGCTTTAAAAAAACTATTCATTATCTGGTCCCACCCCAGGAATACTGATTTAATTGATTAGGATGGGGCTAGACATGACATATTAAAGAAAATAGCTCCCCGGATTATTCTAGTGCATAGCCAGGGTTAAAAACTGCTGGGCTAGACAAAAGAGACAACTTTCCCAGATGGAAAGAATCAGAAAGGGGCCATGAGCTCCTGTAGAGACCAACACAAGTGCTCCAACACATTCTGACCAATGAACATAATTAATTTGTTGTAATTGACTTTACACTCTTGAAGCCCATGTGTAGACTTCCTTCTTGTTACCAGAAGCCAGCTCAGACATGGCCCTTTGCCAGCCTCAATACAAAATTCAGCCCTCTTCCAGGATTCCCTAAGATCTAGGCATGCCAAGCATCTGGAAATAGTATGGTTTTACAGAAGATTCCTTATGTCCTGGGTTGGGGCCAGCTGAGGCACTGAACAACATTTTGTTTGAGCAATCCCCATTGGACACATGTCTCCCCTGAATCCCTGTCTGCACAGCCAATAAGGTGATTCTCCTCCGTCACCCCCCTAGCCCTCACCCATTCTTTTATTCCTTTACAAGACAGAGCTGAGTTTAGCTCTGTCCTAGGTGCTCCATACTTGTGGAGCATAGCAAACACAAAGCCCTTCGGAAACCCAGGCCCACCCTCTTTAGAAATATGTTATAGGCTGTTACTGTCGATAAAGTCCTTCCAGTGGGTGTCAAGCTGGACAGTTTCTGGTAAGAAGAAGAAAGTATAGCAGGTGGAAATCTCAGCCAAAGAACATGGCCATGGGAAGCCTTTGCCTAAAAGGTCACGCAGTCCGCAGTTCTGCTGCACAACTGCAGCCTGGAATCACATGGGGAGTTGTTAGAATGCCGATGGCTGGGCTGTACTCCCCAGAGATTCTGATTTAATTGGCCTGGAGTGTGGCCTGGGCATTAGAATTTTCTTAAAGTTCCTCAAGTCATTCCTGATATGTAGCCAAATTTGAGAGATATTGTTCTAAAGAGGCTTAGTGCTAAAGGGCAAATGAAAAGGACAGCCAATCCTACATTACAGTTGCAACTGCTTTGTTCTTATTGCTGACCTATTTAGTTTTGTTTTGAGTCTTCTAATCCCTTCAGTTGAACTCTCCAAAAATTCTACCGTTGGAAAGTATAGGCACAGAAAGTTTGGGAACCACTCAGTAATTCTGAATCTCAGTGAGACAAAGAGGCCATTAAATGTCTTTCTCCGTGTGTGTGTGCGTGCGCGCGTGTGTGTCAGAAAGAGAGAATTTATTTTTGAGTTAAAATTGAGGAGAAAAATCAGCTTTATATGGCAAACCAATAACCTTGGTTTCTCGATGATGCTCAAGCATAGACTAGGGAAATAGGGGAAATTGTGTGCGTGGAAACTCCCTCTCCTCTCTTTTCATAGTTTCTATTTAATTGATGGAAGCTGTGATGAACTCAGCCAATGCAAAAACAAGATACAAAGTCTGGAGAAGAGCTCAGGGAAAGGAGCAGCTTTGCCAGGTGAGCTGAAGAGAGTGGTCAGGGGTAACGGAGAAACAGATGAAGTCAAGGGGGAAACAGCAAGAGAAAGTCCACTTAGCTGCCCCAACATATGCTGTTACCTCGACCCATACTGGTCCTTCAAGTGCATTTTTGTGTGAAGGGGCACTGGGTGCACCCAGAAGATGCACAGCAGGGCAGTCCTGTGTGTGTTTGCGTGTGTGTGTGCATGTGTGTGTCTGCGTGTGTGGGAGAAAGAGAGAATATCTTAATAGAAAGCTATCCCCAAAGGCAGGAAAGGATCATGGAACCCTGGGAAAACAAACCTAGGCTTCACGCCTTCCAAAACCTCCTTACCAGCATACATGTCAGGGAAGTCACACAGCTTCAGCGAATGTTTGTTTCCTTTTCTGACCTCACTGTGAGGTTTGAGTCCCAGTATAATACTTTTGAATGTACTTTGCAAACAGACTAGAACACAAGTGAAAGGGATTATCAAAAAGTCAACTTTGCATATTTGTGCTTGTTTAGGGGTATTGGGGGAAAACAGGGAGCACAGTGCTCAAAAGTCCTCAAATCCCTGATTAAAGGGAGTGACAGAAGAGCTGTGCCAAAAATATACCTCTTTTATTTTTATTACAAAACACACATGTTCATGGGGAAAACAACTCTAGAAAATTACAAGAAAATAAAATTAGAATTTTTTTCTTTCTAAAGAAAACTAGTATTTGTCTTACCAGATAATTATGAGTATTTGAAACCCATATATATTAACAGTTTCAAAGAGTTTCTTAATTCAAAACAATACTTGCTTCCTACAGACATTGAGAATATATAGGTAAGAAAAAGTAACCAAAAACCCCCCTATATTCTATCAGCTAAAGATACCTCTTAGTCTTCAAGAACTTTAAAAAATTAAGTAATTATTTTATATTTTCACTTTTAATAGAAGGAAAACACATTAATTAAAAAAAATTAGATAAGCAAAAGAGAAACTATTAAATCACTTGAAATTCAATCCCCTAAGACAAATAATCCTAACCAGTAACATTTTTTGTTATGGTTGCTGGACTTCTTTTTTCCAAATATGTGTGTATTTTTGAAAGTGTAAGAGGTACCCTAGATCTTTTGCAAATGTAAATTTATATTGTTATTTTGTAACCTAGTTTTCAAATGGAACAATAGTCACTCAAATTTTCTCATATCCAACATCATTTTTAACATCTAGGCAGAATACCACTGGAAGAATGTACCATTATTTATTTTTACTTAATGGATCCTTTAATGGTAGGTATTTAGATAGCGTGTGATTTTCTTTTTGTCTTAGAAACAACACTGTGGGGAGTGTCTCTCAAACTACATTTGTGCTTTTTTTCTAATTTACTTTTCAGGAAAAGCTGAGCCCATGGCACTGCAAAATTCCAAGAAACTGGAAAGATTCCAAGGCTTTTCAAAGAGAAAGATATATGCTGTTTAATGTAGTACTTTATATCTTTTCAGATATTTTTGCTTTAAACATATTAGGATATATTTGTAAATTTAAGATTATTTAAATCCTGTGAAATAGCCCACCTGCACTGTCTCTTTATTCCTGTTAACTCCTGTTTTAATTCTTCCTGATGGCATGTCTAATTCATGCCTAGACAAGAAAACGGATAGACTACAGAAGAGTACTCATTGGGAAGGAGGAGGAAAGCCCCTCTATAATCCCACCACTAAGAGAAAATCATCTTTCTAGTCATTCTCAACTCCCCCACCACTCATGGCTTTAAATACTGTTTTTAAAATTACCATTTGTAGACTTCTGACTCAGAGGACGCATTGATAGAGCTGCAAAGTGTTGACTACTATTCAGGGAGATTTTGCCCCTTTTGCCACATTCAGAATTGTTTCTGGTAGGTCACGGAAATAAGTGTGCACCTGGGTGAGGCTGCTCTGAGCTACTGTGTTCTTCCCTAGTTTAGAAAGCACTTTTTGGACACATTGCTGAGGTTTCCTGCAGGTATGTAAGAACAGCGGGCCAGAAGCTTCACCTCGCTTAAAAGTCACAGATTTATATAAGAAAAAATAGAAAAGCCAAACTGCACAAGATGGGAACCTATATATAGGTCAAGAGAAGGGGAGACACAGAGCTTCTCGCTGCAGTTGATCCATATTTGATGTAAAAAGACCTCAGGCAACAAGGGCACAATTCTCAATTTTAGATAAATACTTTTACATTTCTGGTTATTAAATGAACACATGTTCATTATAGGAAATAGATTTAAGAGGCAGAAAGGAAACAAAAACTTATAATTTCATGATTAATACATTTTAACGTGTTATGTATTTCTTTCCAGTTTCTTGATGCATATTTTAGGACCAATTATAGGCAAACAGTCTGTTCGGGTTTTGTTTTTCCATCTTACGTTATAGCAAAGGCGTCTTCCCATATTGACAATTGTGTATGAGGATCTCTTCAAGTTCCTTTTGTAACTGTATTGCCTTGAGAAATGAAGAAAGAACATACATCAAAGATGTCTATGAACAGCAAATGCAGTGATAAAGCAAAAGAAAATTGTCTACTATTCACCTGCAGCTGACAGCAAGAATGTTTTTTCCTTCCTGGGTTACTAAACTTTGTCTTCCGAAGCAAGATAAAGTGGTTGTTGAATAGAAAAAGAAGATACTACCTCTCATACATGAACCGCAGGTGTAAACAAGCCCATAGACTACTGGCTGAAACTCGGAGAAAACAGAGCAATGGGGACGGGGTTCAGGAGTGGGTTCTTTTCAGGGCAAGCATCAGGAGAAACCCATGCAGCCCTGTTTGTGGGGTCGGATTGGGCCACATGCACACAGCTTATTCATACAACATTTAAAGTCTACTCACTTCTTGGCATCTCCTCTTTGACCACACAACAAAAGAAACACTCGACCCATGTTCCCAATGATGTTGTTATCATTGCACCCTCCACCAGCCACACCTGAGGCAAGACGCCTGCTCCTAGCTCTTGTCGCTCCTTGGAGGGAATTTGAATAAGGTGCCGCTTCTTCAAGCTGTTGGCCCTCCATCTGTTGGAAACTTGTAGTGCACTAATTTTATTACTGACCTTTGCTAAAAATGTTCATAATTAAAATACTAATCGGTGATATCCACAATCAAAATGTGAGCACTTCCCTAACCTCCTGGCCTTTTCCTCCAGATGCAAGGCCACAGGCAATACCATGCTGGGTGTGTGGTGCCCTGCTGAGAAAGCCAGGTGAGAACCAGCCCTGGAACTGACTATATCCAGGGTCTTTGATTGGTAACATTCCCTCCCCCTCCCCCTGCTGAATCTACTGCCTTAGATTTAGTTATTTAACAAATGTGTGTGGAGCATTTGAAATGAACCAGGTGCTGTGCTAAGCCTGGGCTAATGAAGAGCTAGAAAACCTGGGGCATTTACCCTCTGTGAGTATATAATCGAATGGTGATAGTGGGTGCTGAGTAACATAGATAAAGCAATATAAGGAAGTCTATCCTTAATGTCCCTGAGTTTTAAAACATTTTTACCAGGGCTGGGATTATGGTGAGGTGAGTGAGGCAGGGTTATATAAGTATAGGGTAGAATCTTGTCTTTATTTAAAATGATATTCTGTTCCTCGTGGAGGTTTTTTTTTTTGGTGTTAACTTTAATTCTTTAGAATATTGCATAAAAACAGTTTATTTTGGTTACTGAGTTTGTTAGCATCCCAATACATTTTGCTTTCAAAGTAAAGGCCTTCCTTACCTAACCCTAATTCCAGCCCAGAAACCAAACCAAACTTTACTGTCTGAGCAGTGAAGACAAATCAGCTGACACTGATACACTGGATGTGTCTGAGTTGTGTCACCCTATTCTTTTGAATTTGGGGTGTAGGTTGTTTTGGCTTGCTACTCATTTGCTGTGCCACTCCAGACAAACACTTTTTCCTCATCAAAGTTCAGCGTCTCATCTGTAAAACAAAGTTTGGACAGTTATCTTTTTTGACAATGAGAAGAATGTCTTCTTTCAAGAAATATTTACAGAGAACCTACCAGAGGCAGGCATTGTTACAGGCTCTAGAGTGACTGAGGTCAAGAAGACAATGTCCTTTCTGTTGTACGACTTGGGTTTGGGTGAGGACAAATAAATAAGCAAACAAGATCGCTTTAATGAATGCTACACATCATATTAGTGTGTGCCAGATCCTATTAGTGCGAGAGATGTTACAACAGGGGGCCAGGAAAGGTCTCTCAGGGAAGATGATATTTGAGTAGAGACATAATGATAAGCGGGCATGTGACCTGAACCTCTCAGACTTACTACTTTTTTCTCTCTTTGACAGCTAATCTTTATTTTTAAGATTAAGGGGCAGGGTCTTGCTCTAACACCCAGGCTGGAGTGCAGTGGGTCCATGATAGCTCACCGTAACTTCAGACTCCTGAGCTCAGCTTACCAAATAGCTAGGACTACAGGTGTGCACCACCATGACTAGCTAATTTTTCACTTTTAATAGAGATGGGGTCTTGTCCGATTGGCCAAGCTGGTCTGGAGCTCTTGGCCTTAAGAGACCGTCCTGCCTTATCCTCTGAAAGTATTAGGACTCCAGACATGAGCCATGCCAGGCCATGACAGCTAATCTTTAATGAGCCTTAGTTTGTGCCTTTTATAATAACTATACATGTCCCAACTCAGCTCTCTCAACGATGTTGTGAGATAAGGACTCTTGTCATATCATTTTAAAAAAATTATTATTGATAAAGAGACAGAGGCACAAAGAGGTTAATTAATTTGGGGAGATCACCAGTTAGTAAGCAGTGGAAAAGGTAATGGGAAGAAAGAAACTAAAGGTGCAATGGCTTCAAAGCTTGAATGTAATGATTCGTCAGTTACTTAATGAGCATCTACTATATTCCAGGCACTGTAATTAGATAGGGGCAATTAGATGGGGGCATAATTCTGCCTCCTCTTCCTCCACTGCCTATTACTCTCCCAACATCTAATGAATGCCGGATTCTAGGGATGGTACAAACTTTTAAAATAATCAATTTTCGGGGGGTGATAGGGCTGTTCTATATCTTGATTGTGGTGGTGGTTACAGGTGTGTACTAATTTGTCCAAACTGGCAGAACTGTATACTAAGAAAGGGTGAATTTACTGTATGTGGATTTTAACTTTAAAAAAAAAACTCAACCATCATCCTTCCATCTCCACTCCCTTACCCCAGCTACAGCGGCAGGGGGGCGTGAAACGGTCCCTGCCCCTTGCTTGGGGACAAGGGTGAAGGAAGAGCCTACGGGGGTGAGATCAGGTGAGCGCCGGGAGTTGTGCCCAGTGGGCCGGAAAGCCAGGGAAAGGGAGAAAGTGGCCCCAGCCGGGCGGGGGAGGGATGGGAAGAGCTGGTGGACCGCCGGGCGAACACGGGAGGGCGGGGGGATGCCGGGAGAGAGGGAGGGACCTGGGGCGGGGAGGGAGAGGCAGAGGGAAGGGAGGAGGGGTAGGCGTGCGCTCCGGAGCGAGCCCGGGGCTGCGAGGCAGAGACACCCAGGGTAGCGGCCGCCGAGGCTGCCCGCCCAGGCGACCCGCCCTCCCGGCCGCGGTGCGGTCGGACCGACGGACAGCGCTGCGAGCAGGAGGCGCCCGGCCATGTTCAGCCGGAGCTCCCGGAAAAGACTCTCCAGCCGCTCGGTGAGTGTCCCCCGCTCCAGCGGGGCCGATCGCCGGGCACCTCCAGCCGGCCGTGAGCGCCCGCGCGCAGCCCTGCTGCGTCCCCCGGCCGCGCACCTGTGGCCCCAGGTAAGCCGGCCCCACGGGCGGGGCGCGTCCGGGGCGCGAGAGAGCGCTCCAAGACGTGGGAGGGGTTAAGTTCCGACCCCCAGGCTGGGCGACAGTGAGACCTGAACCTTGGCCCTCAGTGTCAGGGTCTGGGGGTTCCCTGGAAAGCTCCCTCCCTCCAGGCAGATCGGAATCCCAGCACCGAAGCTCCAGCGTCCAGCCACTTGGAGCTCTAGCGGGGACTTGGACTTTGGGGCTGTCTTTTGGGGCGTCCTCTGCTGCCCCCTTTCCCGGAGCACCAGTCCGGTCTAGGGCGGGCGTGCGAGGTTCGCCTCTTGCGGACTCTAGGGAACTGAAGGGTCTTGCTTTTGTTTCTTAGAAACCCGTGACCAAGGTGTCTGGGGGAGACAAAGCCCCAGCCGTGGCCATTTCTCGGTGTTGTGGTGCCCGAGCCGGAGGCAGCCTGCCTGGGTCCGCGCACCCTTCCCCAGTCAGGAGGGAAACCACCCCTGGGGCACCGGCAGCGCCCCGCCCCATGCCCCCTACACAGAATAGGAACAGTTGACTCAAATCACAGAAGGTGGAGTGGGAGGGACAGGTCATCCTGCCTGGGACACGAGTGGGGCTGTGCAGGAGGGAGGCCCCGTGGTGGAGACATGCGTGTGTTGTCTTTTTGTTTTGAAGTTGACCGGACTGGGGCGGATAGAGCGAGGCCAGCCATGTAACGCCTGTGGTGACCAGTGCCCTGGGTTCGCCTTGCATAAATGGAGGTAGGAAGCCTTAAATGCACAACACTACAGAGAGAAAAAATATGCAATATGTTTTTTATATATATATATGTATATATATACACACACACACACACACACACACACACACACACACATATATTCTTCCCCCTTCCCCCCTCCTTAAATCTCACTTGTAAGTCACATGGAAAGAATGCAAAGGCTGTTCCTTTAAGAGTGGAGCTACATCTGCTACAAATATTGGAGGTGGAAGTGGTGGCCAGACACGGGGGGCTGCAGGAGAGCCGAGCTCAGACTGCGTTTCCCTGATGTAAGAGCTGTGGATCCCTAGCACCAGGCACTATGTGTCTAGGTAACTCACTCCAAAACAATTCACCCTGGGCATGGCAGTGTTGCCAAGTGCCACAGTGCTGTGTGTGTAGGATCCCCTGGACTAGCTGGTGTTTTCCAATTGTGTTTTTAATTCAGTGCCCATAACTCTGGGTCCCAACCACAAATCCATCGCTGCCTGCCTGCGCCGTGTCAACTCTCTTCGGTGGCCAGATGTTTCTTATTAAATGTGCCTTGAATGTTGACTTCCAGGCAGCCCCAGCTTGGATTGGAATGATTATGTTTGGGAGACAAGGGATCTGGGTGCCCTCCTAATGCATCTTGCTGCTGAGGCTCTGGTTGGGAAAAGTTGGGGTGCAGGCTTACAAGCTGTCAGTTTGCTGATTTCAAGCAAGAGACGAATCCTCCCTGGCATCCTCATAAGAAGAAAAAAACTGGTGACAGGAGAGAGTTGTGCAATATCATAACACGTTCTCTCTTGGATTAGTACATCTTTCCCCCTTTCTCCACCACCCAAGCTGCTTTTGAAGAGGGCTGTTTCTGGATACTAGGCAGAAAAGCCTGCTTTGATCCCCCCACCCCCATTAGTGCATCTATACTTTTCCCCATTTGTAATGTGTGCTGGGCATCCAGTTATGAGAAAACTCCCAACCCGCTCCTTCAGAAATTAAATGCTTTTGTTCCTGCTTCAGATGGGTCTGGCAGCCTCTTTGCCTTTGTTTCAGGGCACTGAGCGCAACCCTTACAGCTCCTGAGCATTTAATAACTTCTGTGTCAGAGTCAAGGCAGGCGACCTTATAAATATGTAATTGGCAGACATAGGCATTAATCAGTGGTACCGATGTGGTAGCCCAGGTATAGGCCAGCCCCTTGAGCGTCCCAAATATGAACATGGATGAAAACATGAGAATAGGTGTAGAAGACTGATTTTGTAAATCAAATCCAGAATGACAAAACTACTGAGCGCTTCCTTTTTGATGCATCTTGTGCTCTGATGGGGGTAGGAGAGGCAGAGTAATGAGCAGCTGAGTAAGTGATTTCCAACTTTCCTCTCCTACTCTGCAGCCCTTGTGTCATCTTCTGAACAGGTGCTTTGTGGGGCAGTGGCGCAGGGTGGGTGTGTAGCCTGACTCCTCTCTTCCACTGTGTGATCCCTGTCACTGACTCTCCCTAGTTCCCAGTTTCTCTACTGTTAAGTGGCATAATAAGGACACTTAACGCAGAACATGATTGTAGGGATTAAATTAGATCTTGAAAACACATGCTTCGTCCAGTCCCAGGTATATCATAAATATTTGCTAATTTTGTTAATGATATTTAGCTTCCCCTCAACCACTGCTCAGGAGGAGATACATAACTAGTGCACTGGGGATGCTAGGGGTCCAGGGCCACTCTAGACCTTCATGATCACAGCTTTTTGAAGAATTTTAAGCTGTTTTAATCTAGCTGATTTTGCAAAGGGAAAACAAGTGTTTTATTTTCAGCCCGTTATTGAACTATTCTACTATTCTTTTGGAAAGAGACCCTTTCCACAGGCTTTGACAGATTGTCATGCTGAAGCAATTTCCCTACCTCCAGCAGAAAGACTTCACCTTGGCTCCGTGAATAGGGTTTTTATGGCACTTCCACCCATTGTTGGAAAGGCACCACCAGCTCCTTGCTCTTACCCCCTCCTTTTCCCCATGGGCATACTTTTGGGTGACCTTTTGGAGAAGAGAGAGAACTATTTCTGGGTTACACAACATGGTCTTCTTTTTGGCAGTTTGAAATCCACTTAATGCACCTTTTACTGGGGCAAGCATGAGCCTCTGGAAGAGAGAGTTGGACCAGGGTAGGAAGAAAAGCCTGGCCTGGCACAGAGGCTGAATGCTGCCTTTGGTCTGACCCAGGGAGAAGGAACTCTCCTTACCCAAAATACCAAGGAACCCTAAGATGATCACTTGTTGCCTTTGTTCACTGCATCATCCTATTCATTGGTCCCTCTGCTTCCACCCTGGTCCCCTTGCAGTACTTTGTCCACACAGCAGGCATCTCTTAAAAACAGGATAGAATTATGTTACTGCCTCCCGGCATGACGGCACTAAAATTCTAGGGAGGAAGTAAACAAACTTTGCTTCCCTATGACATGGTGGGACTTTGAAGTTCAGACAGAGCAGGGCTGGCATTTACAATGGCTTTAGCAAGCTGTGTGACCTTGAGCAAATGACTTAGGTTCCCCAAGTTTCATTTTCCTCACCTGTCAAATTGGCAGGTCTCTACTGAACAAATATTTGAGGGCTTGCTCTGCGCCAGGTGCTCTGGTGACACAGCAAAGAACAAAAAGAGATTCTTGCCCTTATTCTACTAATCATCACATTTTAGATAAGGTAGTCAGGAAAGCATTCTCTGAGTAGAGACATCTGAGCAGAGACCTAAATGAAGCAAGGGAAGAGTATGGTGCTCATTCGCACCTGGTGCAGGTACCAGCAACATCACTGTCTCGTGGAAGACTGTTAGACTGTTAGAATTGCAAAGTCTCTGGCCGTGCCCCAGATCTCCCCAATCCAAACCTGAGCTTGAACAAGATCCCTGGCTGCTGCTTGTATGCATTAAAGATTGAGAAGCACTGAGTTAAAACACCTAGCACTGTGTATGGTAAATTGCTTTTCCTATTGAGTCTTCCTCTGTGTCAGGAAAGATGCCCAGGGTCCTGTTGAAGTCTTGCATATTTTATGGGGATTTTCCTGAGTGATCATACATTCTTTCCATTTTTGTTGTCACCCACACCTTGAGGTAGCAAATGTGGGTTTTTTTTTTTTTTTTAGAACTTCTAAGAAAAAAAACAACAGAAAAACAAAAACCTCAAAGAAACAGGGATTTATGGGTCTTAGAGTGCAAAGGTCATGCAATTGTCAGCAGGGCTTCTCTCCTCCACCTGATGTAAGGCAGCTGGGGAGCAAAGGTGGCCACTTCATGGTGCTCCTTGCATGTGACCTATCCTGGAAGAAACATCACCTCAGCGTGGCCTGGGGGAGACTCTGCAAGGCTGGACTGGCGAGGGAATTTTCATTAAGGAAGATTAGGGTGTCTTCATGGACTGCAGCCAGAACAAAATCATTAATAACTAAGCACTTAGCTTACGCTGCTACAAGATAGCTTTCTGTGTAGGGGTTAATTGGCCTTGCTTGTTTGCAATCAGTTTGAACAGGGAGAGAAAAATAGCCATTTTTACAGTGAAGATTTGCTTATCTACATGCCAAGAACTGATGAATAATAATAGTAATAATTACAGTAATACTAAAACCACATCAGCAAAAGAATGAGTGGTTGCTTTGTCTGGGGTCATGCTTCTATGTTTTACATACATTTTAATTTAATCCTTACTAAACCCTATAAAGTAGATGTGATTATTTTCCTGGTGAGAAAACTGAGGCTGAGGATTGTTAAGTAACTTAACCAAAGGTCACCTGGCTAGGGAGAGTGCTGCTGGGATTTGGCTCCAAAACCAAATTTGGCTCATTTTCTTGTGATTTACTGCCTCTTGTTACTTGTTCTGAGGCAGCGCTCACAAACTGGAAGCCCTTGAGTCAAATCCAGCTTGCAGATAGGTTTTGTCTGATCCATACAACATATTAAATAAGCAGGCTTTTTCTAACATTAAAGCCCAGGTTTCCAGCTTCTACTGAAAAATCCAAAGATCAAGTAACATCAGGGCTACTTTTCTACATTTCCAACAGTAACTGGCAGGAGCTGAGTAGTTGCCCCTTAGATGGGTGTGACCTCAGTTCACTATCTCCAGCAATCTAGTTGAGTTCAGGGAACTCTTCAAATATTTAGGTTACCTGTCAGGAACTGGAAGTGATTGAAGCTTGCAAATCCTGAATGAGAAATCTCATCTTCCCAAAAGGAAAGTAAGCTTCTCTATCCGCTACCATTTTAAAGTGTGACAGTGCCAGGAAAGTGTTTTACATCTTTTCCACCTTATCATTCATGACAGCCCTAGAAGGTATGTGCAGTTATTTACATTCCTTGTAATAGGTAAGGAAACTGAGTCTTAGAGAAGTTAAATAATTTGCCTGTGGTTACGCAGGCAACTGCTTAATGGTATTTTGTCCCTATCTGACTTCAAAAGTCTGTGTTCTGGGCCAGGGCTTTTCAAACTTGCATACGAATTACTGGGAGCTCTTGTTCAAAATTCAGATTCTGATTCTATAGGTTTCAGGTGGGGCCCAAGATTTTACATTTCTACCAAGCTTTAAGATGATGCCGTGAAGCTGGTTGAGGGACCACACTTTGAACAGCAAAGGTCTAGATTGGCGTTAGTAAAAATACAGTCTGCTGGCCAAATGTGACCTTTTACCTCTTTTGTATGGCTCATGAATTACTTTTTAGATGGTTGGGGAAAAAAATCAAAAGAATATATTTCATGACATCTGAAAATTACATGAAATTCATATTTTGGTACCCGGAAAAATGTATTATCTGAACAAAGTCATACTCATTTACTCACATCTTATCTATGGCTCAAATATTTAGGTTACCTGTCAGGGACTGGAAGTGATTGGAGCTTGCAAATCCTGAATGAGCAGGTTTTTGTGCTACAATGGCAGACTTGAGTAGCTGCAGCTGAGCTTGTATGGCCCAGAAAACCTAAAATATTTAGTATCTGGATCTCTACAGAAAATATTTGCTGACCCCTTGTCTATATCACTATCTAGGGGAACATGCAAATAGCATCTCTTAGTTTAGAATAAAGGAATCTGAGAATCTTTTGGAATCAGGGCTAGGGGAAACATCCCTTCCAACCTAGATGAGAATGATGGTAAAATCAAAGGCAACCAAGGAACTAGGGAACAGACCAAAGCATTTTCTAAAGGGCATGTGGAGATGAGGCTTGCAAGACAAGATCAATGAACCTCCAGTGGATTTTAAGCCCCTTGTAATCCCTTTAACGTTTCAGCTTTGCTGATAAATGTAGATTCGACTTGAGCATTAAAAGACGGGCTTTCCTAACAAGCCTCCTGGAGTCCCACTTTCATGAGCAAGTGACATGGAATGCCCAGTACAGGGGGAGCGTTGTGAGATCATTATAATTATGCAGAGCTGTTTGTCTCCAGACAACGGCTGCCTTTCCAGCCAGGATGCTTTGGCCTGGATGCAGTTGCTCCAGAGGCAGCACTTGCTAGACAAGCCAAGACTGTGCCTTGAAAAGCATCTCTCCTTAGTTGCCTGGGCGATTGTGTTGATTGATGACTGAGGCAGCAATTCGGGGTGATGCTGGCCTGGTTTCCCTTAATGGATTGTAATTTGACTAGGAAATAGGTTCCCACTGATTATTTTGCTTGGAGAGGGAAAATACTGCTTCAGTCACTGTTGTGCCAAGAAATGGGAAAGCAAGGAGAGGCATGTGGGGGGCGGGGGGAAGCATAGATTGAGTTATGCCTAACACCAAGACAGGGAAAGCTACTAAGCTGATAAGAAGGTTGCAGGTTGGCTCACTTTATGTCACTGGTATTTAATAATACACCTGATAGAAGTTGAAATACCTTATAGGGTTTTTCTCTACAGGAAATATATCAGTTTATGCCAATATATTTGTATTATTATCTGTTTTTGGAAACAGACATAACTATTTTAATATTTTTAAAGACATTAAAATATCTCACACATGTGCACACATAAAAAATACATATCATGGAGGGGAAATCCCTTCTTAATCATACCTTCTGGACCAGGGGTTGGCGAACTGCAGCCTGTGGGACAAAATTAGCCTGCTACCTGTTTTGTATGGCCTACTATCTAAGAATGGTTTTTACATTTTTAAATTGTTGAAAAAAATCAAAAGAATAACATTTTGTGGCATGTAAAAATTATACAAACTTTCAATTTCAGAGTCCATAAATAAAGTTTCATTGGAACACAGCCAACAGCCATGCCTGTTCATTTAGTAACATCTGAGGCTGCTTTTGCAGTAGCAGAGTAGTTGAGACAACCCTTATGGCCTGCAAAACTGAAAGTATTTGCTATCTGGCCCTATACAGAATCAGTTTGCTTACCTCTAAGCTAAACATGTATGTTGTTTATCATTTGGTATTTATTTCATTAGGTTCATTCAGATTATTAATATTACTTTAACAGAAAATACACATTCTACATGTTATCTTTTATAGCTTACTTTTTTTGTACTTAGAAATACTTTCTGGACATCTTTCCGTGTCAGTATATAAAAGCCAAAAACATCTAATATATTTATTAGTTTTCAGAATCCATTGTTTGGATTATCAATGAGTCAAAATCGCTCTCTTCATGGCCACTTTGGTTGTTTTCCATTGTTCCTAATTAAATACCACATAACAATAGCTTTTCTCATGCTACAAACATGCCTGTGTGTTTTTACTCAATTTTATGTTTCTGTGGTATAATTGGAATTGCTAGGTGAGAGGAGGTTAACATTTCAAATTTTAAGAACTCTTGCCAAACAGTCCCATGAAAAGATGGTGCCAATTTCCAACCCCATTCTTTTAAAAATTTGAGTACATTTATGTGCTCTTTGGGCTGAAACTTTGAAACATCTCAGCTTGTATAGCAACCTGGTAATTAATCCTTGTTTAATCACCCTTAGTGACAATTAGTGCTTGATGACTACTGAGAAAACACAGAGCACTGATGTCAGTCATCTTTTGTTGAAAATAAATTTTGTTTTTAACCATGAAAGTAAGACCCACATTCTGTTGAAAGGTTGTCATTCTTCCTAATGCCTGTGTAGTTTAAGTTGTTGGGATGAGGGAGAACCTAATAAATTTGTTATTTTGTGGTCTCTTGGTTCAAAAAACTCAAAGGTTATCCTTTAACCCTGTTATTAATAAGTACCCCAGAGGGTTTTCCCTGTGGAGAGAGGAAGCATTCCCTAATGAGAATGACTTCCAGATCTTGAGCTTTTTGAGATCAAAGGGATTGAACCTGCCTGTGTATAGGAGGGTCATGGGGAACAATCTTGGGGGGAGATGTGTATTTCTAGCCAGTGTCACTTAAACTCCTATGAAGCTTGTGAGGGGTTATATGAAAGGATTATATCTGAGTGGTTAAAGGGACTGGCTTTGAAGACATTGTTGGAATTGTAGATTTGGCTTTGTCTCTTACTAGGTGAATGGCCTTGGACAAGAGACTTAATGTTTTTGAGCCTTGATTTTTCTCATCAGAAAAATGGGATACTGTTATTTGTCTGGTAAGGTTGTGGTGGGGGAATGCATATAATGTGCTTCCCACTGTTCATAGTCTGTAACCTGGGCTTGATATATGTTTGTGGTTTCAAAAGGGTTTAATGAAGACAGGGTGCATGAGGAGGAAGAACGTCTGGGTTCAAGGCCCTGGAAAATGTAGGTTATATAAGAGATAAGAAGTTACTTCCTCACTGTATTAGTCCATTTTTATGCTGCTGATAAAGACATACCTCAGACTAGGCAATTAACAAAAGAAAGAGGTTTAATGACCTTACAGTTCTTTGTGGCTGGGGAAGCCTCACAATCATGGTGGAAGGTGAAAGTCACATCTCACATGGGAGCAGACAAGAGAAGAGAGCTTGTGCAGGGAAACTTCCCTTTTTAAACCCTCAGATCCTGTGAGAGTTATTCACTAATATGAGAACAGCATGGAAAAGATCTGCCACCACGATTCAGTTACCTCCCACTGCGTCCCTTCCACAACACATGGGAATTCAAGATGAGATTTGAGTAGGGACACAGCCAAACAATATCATTCCCCCCCCCCATGGCCCCTCTCAAATCTCATGCCCTCACATTTCAAAACCAATCATGCCTTCCCAACAGTTCCCCAAAGTCTGAACTCATTTCAACAATAACTCAAAAGTCCACAGTCCAAAGTCTCATCCAAGACAAGGCAAGTCCCTTCTGTCTATGAACCTGTAAAATGAAAAGAAGGTTAGTTACTTCCTAGATAAAATGGGAGTACAGACATTGGGTAAATATACTCATTCCCAATGGGAGACATTGGTCAAAATGAAGGGGCTACAGGCCCCATGCAAGTCTGAAATCCTTGGGGGGCAGTAAAAAATTAAAGCTCCCAAATGATCTCCTTTGACTCCATGTATCACATCTGGGTCAAGCTGATGCAAGAGGTAGGCTCTCATGGCCTTGGGCAGCTCTGCACTTGTAGCTTTGCAGGGTATAGCCCCATTCCTGGCTGCTTGCACAGACTGGTGTTGAGTGTCTTCATCTTTTCCAGGCACATGATGCAAACTATCAGTGCATCTACCATTCTGGGGTCTGGAGCACAGTGGCCCTTTTCTCACATTTCCACGAGGCAGTACCCCAGTAGGGACTCTGTGTGGGGGCTACAACCCCACATTTCCCTTCTGCACTGCCCCAGCAGGGGTTCTCCATAAGAGCCCTGCCCCTGCAGCAAACTTCTGCCTGGGCATCCAGGCTTTTCCATTACCTCCTCGGAAATCTAGGCGGAGGTTCCCAAACCTCAATTTTGACTTTTGTGTACCCACAGGCTCAACACCACGTGGAAGCTGCCAAGGCTTAGGGCTTCCACCCTCTGAAGCCACAGCCCAAGCTATACCTTAGCCCCTTTTAGTCATGGCTAGGGACTCAGGGCACCAAGTCCCTAGACTGCACACAGTACGGGAACTCTGGGCCCGGCCCACAAACCCATTTTTTCCTCCAAAACCTCCAGACCTGTAATGGGAGGGGCTGCTGCAAAGGTCTCTGACGTGCCCTGGAGACATTTTCCCCTTTGTACTGGTGAGTAACATTCAGCTCCTTGTTAATTATGCAAATTTCTGCAGACTGCTTGAATTTCTGCTTAGAAAATGGGATTTTATTTTCTATTGCATTGTCAGGCTGCAAAATTTCCTTTTATGCTGTTTCCGTTTTAAAACTGAATGCCTTTAATAGCACCCAAGTTGCCTCTTGAATGCCTTGCTGCTTAGAAATTTCTTCTGCCAGATACCTTAAATCATCTCTATCAAGTTCAGAGTTTTACACATCTCTAGGACAGAGGCAAAATGATGCGTCTCTTTGCTAAAACATAACAAGGGTCACCTTTGCTCCAGTTCCCAGCAAGTTCCTCATTTACATCTGAGACCACCTCAGCCAGGACCTTATTGTCCATATTGCTGTCATCATTTTGGGCAAAGCCATTCATCAAGTCACTAGGAAATTCCAAATTTTCTACATTTTCCTGTCTTCCTCCAAACTGTTACAACTTTTGCCTGTTACCCAGTTCCAAAGTCGCTTCTACTTTTTCAGGTATCTTTTCAGCAGTGTCCCACTCTACTGGTACCAGTTTACTGTATTAGTCTGTTTTCACGCTGCTAATACAGACATACGTGATACTGGGCTTTGTTTTCTTTCTTTCTTTTTTTTTTTTTTGAGATTCAGTCTTGCTCTATCATCCAGTCTGAAGTGCAGTGGTGTGATCTCAGCTCACTGCAGCCTCTGCCTCCTGGGTTCAAGCAATTCTACTGCCTCAGCCTCCCGAGTAGCTGGGATTACAGGTGCATGCCACCATGCCCAGCTAATTTTTGTATTTTTGGTAGAGATGGGTTTCACCATGTTGGCCAGGCTGGTCTCAAACTCCTGACTCAAGTGATCCACTCACCTTGGCCTATCAAAGTGCTGGGATTATAGATGTGAGCCACTGTGCCTGGCCGAGACTGGGCAATTTACAAAAGAAAGAGGTTTAATGACCTTACAGTTCCACCTGGCTGGGGAAGCCTTAGAATCATGGCAGATGGTAAAAGGCACATCTCACATGGCAACAGACAAGAGAAGAGAGCTTGTGCAGGGAAACTTCTCTTTTTAATCCATCAGATCTCATGAGACGTATTCATTATCAACAGAACAGCACAGGAAAGTCTTGCCACCGTGATTCAATTACCTGCCACTGGATCCCTCCCACAACATGTGGGAATTCAGGATGAGATTTGGGCGGGAACACAGACAAACCATATCACCCACCATGAGTAAAAGCCTTTCATTTGGTGAATAGGAGTGATGATTCTTGTCTCATGGACTAAGCTTAGAAGAAACAGAATGAAGGGCCCCCTTATGTAGGATTTTAGGTTCCAAAGGAATGAAACTTCTGATGGAATAGTAGATTCATATTGCATATTATACACTCACTTTGTGTAAAATGGAGTTTGATAGAATTGGACCCTGCCCCCTCACAATCGTTTTGCCTAAGTGAATTATGAATATGATATTTATAAAAAGAGTTTGCGAACTATAACAGATAATTTTCAAACTCTGCCACTAGGGTCAGTACATAATAGGGAGCCTTTCTGAGACCCTGTGTCCCACCAACTGAACAATGAAAATTCACGTCCATGATGAAAACCACACATCGTCAAAGCAATACTTAGTCAGTTTCCCCCTAGCCTGCTTAATAAGTATGAATTTTTTTGGCTCCTGTTGTGCCACATTAAACATTTCCATTTACAGGCTCACAAGTCCTTAAGTAGAAGCTCCCTCTTCTGAAGCATGAGAAACAAGGATATTTATATAAAATTTGAACCTGAGATCACACTCTGGAAACTCCTGAGAATAGATCTAGCCTATAGGTATATTTTGTTAGCATTGCACAGGATTTAAATTTTAAATTAATTGCCAACATTTAAGACATCGTACAAAAATTCAGATTTGGGCTTTCTCTGGAAAGATGAAAATGTCTGACAACACTAGTCTAGTATTTCTCCTTTTACTTTAAGATGAAACATGTGTTCAACTTTTTCACAGTTTCCACCATTCCCCGTTGTCTCATACCTGGCCTGCCTTGCTCATTTACATTACTGGTTGGCCACTGCAGGCATCAGATTTTGTGACTACTGATTTGAACGAAACTAGTGAGTGAGTGTACATGACTGCAAGGATGAAATCAATGGTGGGTGGCATAAAGCCACTACCTGGCAGGGGCAGCTGTGCAAAGCAAGTCATCTCTGCAGCTACACCCTCCCTTCCTGGGAAATGGAGTTGGGGAGGAGCAAACATTATTGAGGGCCTGCTGTGTGCTTGGCTTCTTTCATGAATCACTTCATTCTATACTCAAAACAGTTTCCTGAGGCATGTCTTTTATCTTCCACTTTTTAAATATGAGGACGCAGCGAGGTTAGGTAGTATGTACTTGTTCATACTGATAAATAAGTAATGGAATCAGGATTTGAAGTCAGGTCTTTGAGGCTCCAGATTACAAGTTCTTGAACCCAGAGAGTGTTTAGCTCTGGCATTTGATTCTTCTGGTCTAAATATAAACCTGTACCTTGGGGAAAACAGTTTTATATTCTTTATGTCCTGGGGATGAGATCTGACTAGTGTCTACAATAGAACAAAATGTCTGAAGAACCCTGGACTAGTTGGTTTATTTAGGGCGAGAGTCTTAAGAGGGAAACTCCTTCAAATTAGAGGCTGTGGGGTTGAGCTTACTGAGGTGTCTGAAAGGTGCCACCTTGAGAAAAATGGAATCGAATGCAGTGTGACTTCCAGTTCCATAGGAGGCCACTTGCAGTTTTCTAATCAGATCTGACTACATTAAGTGGGGCTCCATTCAGCTTGTTAAAATCTTCGGTGTAAATTGGCCTGTCTAGGATAGTTTGTGTAGGGGGAGGCCATCTTTAAAAATTCCATTTGCATAATGTTTCCTAGGGGAAAACTCTACAAAAGGGATCAGTCAATGGAGGGAATGTAGAGTACATCCTTTCAGCAGCCAACTGTAAGTCAACAAGCATAAAAAAAAAACAAGATGGTTGTTATCCAGTCTTTGGACCTAGGCTTTTGAATATATGTAGCGACCTTTAGTGTCACGCTGACAAAACAGACACAAGGACATTTGACTGTTGGAAGGCATTTAATGAGATCATTATTTGATTTTAAGTTTGGTAAACTATTTGGTGATGCAAAAACTGCTTTCACAATTCTTAAAAACTGGCTCATTATATGTACCTATAACACCCAGAATGGCTTCTCCTACTTTGAGTGCTGAGGAATTAGGCCTCCAGGGGACTTATTAAAAAAATGCAGGTGTTTGCTTTCTTCAACAACACTATAAAATTACCCCAATAATATAATTTCCCGAAGTCTTTTGCTCCACAGTCAGGCAGCCAGGAGTACTCCCTGTTATTTGCATTCTTGGTGACTGGGCCTTTGAAACTCCTCCAGCGACTTAGTTGTTTGGAAATCACAATGACAGGCTCCTCTCATCTTTATGAAGCCAAAAATTTGGAGACAGTAGATAACTGAGGAATGTGTTCTTCATTTTTGGTCTTGGCATATTTGTAGCCACAGAGAAGGACACATATGTATGTTTTCCTGAGTTCTGGGAGGTGGAAGAATTTTTTTTTTTTTTTTTTTTGTAAATTTTTGATGGTAATGGCATTTTTTTTTGTGCTAGACTACTGTGTATTTTTTAATTGTTTTTGAGCTTTGAGGTGGTAGGAGGTGCTCCTTACAATCTTTGATTTGCAAACATTTATTCCTTGATTTAATCCATCACCATTATGACCACCATCATTCAACTGATTTACCACAAACTAGGCAAATAATTATCTTTCTTTAATTATCTTGTTTTTAAATTAGCTTTTCTTAAATGTACGCATAGCTTCCATTTTATTTCAATGTTTAATATTAGAAATGTTTTGGGTCTTTATTTAGAAGTTTGGTTTTTTTTCCCCCAAAAATTCAACTTTTATTTTAGATTCAAGAGGTACGTGTGTAGGTTTGTTACATGAGTATATTACATGATGCTGAATGGGATACAAATGATCCCATCATCCAGGTAGTGGGCATAGTACCCAGTAGGTACTTTTTCAGCCCTTGCTCTCCTTTTTCTCCTCCACCCTCTAGTAGGCCTCAGTGTCTCCTTGATAATAACATTTTTAAGGCAAGTTTATTTCTTATTCTAAATTAATTTTGATCAAATTGTTGGATGATAAATATGCAGTTTGACAATTTGGACAATTAAAAAAATGCAGCAAAGTCAAGTGATTTATGAAAAAAAGGAACACAATTTTATAATCCAGTCGCTAATACATTTGGCACTAGTCTGTGATAAGTCAGTTTTTCTGGAGGCTAGAAGTCCAAAATCAAGATGTCAGGGTTGGTTTCCTCTGAAGGCTCTGAGGGAGACTGTTTTGTCCCTCTGTCTGAGCCTCCAGTGGCTGCTGGCAATCCTCGGTGTTCTTGGCTTGTGGATGCGTCACTTCCGTCTCTGCCTCCATCATCACATGGCATTCTGCCTGTGTGTTCCATTTCCTTTCCCTTCTTTTACAAGGATCTATCATTGGATTTAGTCCAGGATGATCTCATCTTAAGATTCTTAATTACATAGGCAAAGATTCTTTTTCCAAGTAAGGTTACTTTTAGAGGTAGACGTATCTTTTGAGAGAACATCATTTAATCCACCATTATAGTTATGGTAATAAAGCATATGCAGTTTTATGTTCTTTTTAAAAAATTTATTATATTTTAAGTTCTGGGATACATGTGCAGAATGTGCAGGTTTGTTCCATAGGTATACATGTGCCATGGTGGTTTGCTGCACCCATCAACCTGTCATCTAGGTTTTGAGCCCCGAATGCATTAGGTATTTGTGTTCTAAATGTGTTATTTGTAAAACTACAGTGGCAGGGAAGGGCTGGGTCTTGACTTTGGGGCAGCTTTGTGAGAAATACATTATGCTTGACTTTTAAGGCACAATTGGATGCTTGCAACAGGAAAGATTTGTATAGATTGGTGCAAAAGTATGTTTTTTTGCCATTAAAAGTAATGGCAAAAGCCACAACTACTTTTCTTTTTTTCTTTTTTTTTTTTTTTAACCAACCTAATACATGTTACTAATAGATGGAATTCTGTGACGGAATTTGCTGCCTGTATTGATGAGTTCAGCTCCCTGAATCAGTTGACCCTCAGGTCACCCTACAAAGTCCATCCATCTTCTTTTAGCTTTTGTTGGGCCTTGCCAGGGGAGTGTATAGGAAATGAACTAATAGTGTGTGGACAGTTATTTATGGGAAGAGCTTTTGGCCCTGAGGCCTTTTAATTATTGTCTATGTTATATAATTCATTTTCAAAGGAAAAAATAGGCATCCTTACAAAAGGAAATTCTTAGCAATTTTCGAAATGGATCCCATCTCCACAAAATCCTGTCAGAGATTTTGTCTCCACCCCTTACTTCTCTGTCAACACAACCAGAAAAAAATATGTTAATCGTACCATCCCATTTGCTGTTTTCTTTTAGATCCAATATGAAAGGATCTAGGTTTAGCAGAGTAAATTATCTGAAACAAAATAAAAGTAAATTATGAGTTTATTGTCATCATATTAGGCATCATTAACTGAACATTTACGATGTGCCAAGAATATTACATTCTAAGTAATTTTTAACACTTTGTATGAGATGGACACCAATATTCACATTGTCCTCATGAGGAAGGGATGCTGCAAGTTTAAGTGACAGTCATACCTCAGAGATATTGAGGGTTTGGTTTCAGACCACTGCAATAAAGGCAATATTGCAATAAAGCAAATCATATATATATTTTGGTTTTCCAGTATGGATAAAAGTCATGTTTACAGTATATTGTAGTCTATTAAGTGTCCAATAGCATTGTATCTCAAAAAACAATGTGCATACCTTAATTTTAAAATATGGCTGGGTGCAGTGGCTCATGCCTGTAATCCCAGCATTTTGGGAGGCTGTGGCAGGAGGATCACTTGAGCTCAGGAGTTTGAGACCAGCCTGGGCAACATGACAAAACCCAATCTCTACAAAAAATACGAAAAAAAAAACCAAAAAAAACAAAAGACAAAACAAAACACTAGCCAGGAGCAATGGCATGTGCCTGTAGTCCCAGCTACTCAGGGAGCTGAGATGGGAGAATCACTTGAGCCTGGGTGGAGATTGCAGTGAGCCAAGATGGCATCACTGCACTCTAGCCTGGGTGACCAACTGAGGCCCCATCTCAAACAAATAAAATAAAAATTTTATTCCTAAAAATGTTAATAATCATCTGTGCCTACAGCAGATTGTAATATTTTTGCTGGTGGAAGGTCTTGCTTGGATGTTGATGACTGCTGGCTGATATGAGTGGTAGTTGCTGAAGTTTGGGGTAGCTGTGGCAATTTCTGAAAATAAGACAGCAATGAAGTTTGCCACATCAGCTGACTCTTCCTTTTGCAAAAGTTTTCTCTGTAGCATGCAGTGCAGTTTGATAGCATTTTACTCACAGTAGAATTTCCTTCAAATTGGAGTCAGTCGTCTCTAACCCTGCTGCTGCTTTATCTGTGATGTTTATAAAATATTCTGAATCCCTTGTTGTCAGTGCAACAGTGTTCATGGCATCTTCACAAGAGTAGATTCCATCTAAGAAACCATTTTTGTTTTGCTTATCTGTAATAAGCAAATCCTCATCCATCAAGTTTGATCATGAGATTGCGGCAATTCATTCACATCTTTAGGCCCCCCTCCTAATTCTATTTCTCTTGCTATTTCTACCACATCTGCAGTTCCTTCCTCCACTGAAGTCTTGAAACTCTCAAAGTCATGGTTGGACTCAGCTTCTTCCAAATTCCTGTTAATGTTTATAGTTTGACCTTCTCCCATGAATAACAAATGTTCTTGATGTCGACTAGAATGGTGAATCTTTTCCAGAGGATTTTCAATTCACCTTGCCCAGATCCTTCAGAAGAATCACTATAGCAGCTGCAGTCTTATGAGATGTAGTTCTTTTTTTATTTTTTTGAGATGGAGTCTCACTCTGTCGTCCAGGCAGGTGTGCAGTGGCATGATCTCGGCTCACTGCAACCTCCGCCTCCCAGGTAAAAGTGATTCTCCTGCCTCAGCCTCCTGAGTAGCTGGGACTACAGGTGCATGCCACCATGCCCAGCTAATTTTTTGTATTTTTAGTAGAGACAGGGTTTCACCATGTTAGCCAGGATGGTCTCGATCTCCAACCTCCTGATCCGCCCTCCTTGGCCTCCCATAGTGCTGGGATTGCAGATGAGAGCCATCATACCTAGCCTAGTTCTTAAATAATAGACTTGAAAGTCAAAATGACTCCTTGATCCATGGGCTGCAGAATGGGTGCTGTGTTAACAAGCATGAAAACATGCATCTCCCTGTACATCTTCATCTGAGCTCTCGGATGACCAGGCACATTGTCAATAAGCAGTAATATTTTGAAAGGAATCTTTTTTTCTGAGCAATTGGTCTCAACAGTGAGCTTAAAATATTCAGTCAATCATGCTGTAAACAGATGTGCTGTCATTGAGGCTTTGTTGTTCTATTCATAGAGCACAGGCAGAATAGAATTCTTAGGAGCCCTAAGATTTTTGAAATGGCCAGTGAGAGTTGGCTTCAACTTAAAGTCATCAGTTGCATTAGCCACTAACAAGAGAGTTAGCTGGTCCTTGGAAGCTTTGAAGTCAGGCATTGATTTCTCCTCTCTAGTTAAGAAAGTCTTAGATGGCATCTTCTTCCGATAGAAGGCCATTTCATCTACATTGAAAATCTGTTGTTTGGTGTTGCCAACTTCATCAAAGGTCATAGCTAGATCTTCTGGATAACTTGCTGCAGCTTCTCCATCAGCACTTGCTGCTTCACCTTACGCTTTTATGTTATAGAGATGACTTCTTTCTGTAAGCCTCATGAACCAGTCTCTGCTACCTTCAAACTTTTCTTCTGCAGCTTTTTCACCTCTCCAAGCCTTCATAGATTTGAAGAGAGTTGGGGCTTTGTTCTGGATTAGGCTTTGGCTTAAAGGAATGTTGTGGCTGGTTTGCTCTTCTATCCATACCATTCACACTTTCTTTATATTAGCCATAAGGCTGTTTTGCTTTCTCATCATTTGTGTGTTCCCTGGAGTAGCATTTTAAATTTCTTGTAAGAACTTTTTGTTTGCATTCACAACTTGGCACTTTGGAATAAGAGGCCTAGCTTTTGATCTGTCTCAACTTTTGACATGCCTTTCTCACTAACCTTAAGCATTTCTAGTTTTTGATTTAAAGTAAGAGAAGTGCAACTTTTCCTTTCACTTGAACACATGGAGGCCCTTTGAGGGTTTTTAATTAGCCTAATTTTTATATTGTTGTGTCTCAGGGAATAGGGAGGCCTGAGGAGAAGGAAGTGAGTTGGAGAATGGCTGGTCTGTGGAGCTGTCGAAACACACACATTATTCAATTATATTTGCCATCTTATATGGGCAAAGTTTGTATGTCTCCCAAACAACTACAATAGTAACATCAAAGATTAATGGTCACAAATCACCATAACAGATATAATATTAATGAAAAGATCTGAAATATTTCAAGAATTAGCAAAATGTGACCCAGACATGAAGTGAACACATGTTGCTAGAGAAACGGCACTGATAGACTTACTTGACAAAGGGTTGCCACAAATCTTCAATTTGTAAAAAATGCAGTATTTGCGAACTGCAATAAAGGAAAGTGTGATAAAGTGTGGCGTGCCTGTACTTCCCTGTGTTACCTTGGTCACACAGCTAGTTGGTGTTGAAATAACATTAGATCTTAGGACTCTGACTACAGACTTCCAGCTCATGTAATACACCTGGCTCTGGAGGGATGGCATAGACACTAAATCAGTGGTTTTTAACACTTTAATATACACTAGAAGTACCTGAAGCGTTGCTCACCATTGTCAGAGTTTCCCATTTATTAATTCTTAGTTGGGGCCTAGAATTTATATTTCTATAAGTTCCCAGGTGTTGCTGCTGGTGGAGGACCACAGATTGAGAACCACTGGTCCAAAACCGAGCCCCGCCCTCCAATACTTAATAGTCACATCAGTGAGACCAAATAAACAGATAAACATATGTGGCTTGAATGATTTAAATGACTGTTCAGTTCAGCAATCCAAGAGCTTTCTTATCACAAAGTCATTTAGATTACAGTTAAACAATAGGTAGGTGTTGAAGGCTAGGAGTTTGGGTTGGAAGGAGAGTTTATTTGCCTTGAGCTTGAGTATGTTCTTCAACTCCTCTTCTTCACTATCACTTACAGACCATGGAGTTTAATAAATGATCTTTAGGATCTTTCATCAGATGGAAAATATAAGAGAACCAGCCAAGGTATATGAAAATGACTAAAAAGTTATGAGAGTTAATCGTAAAATACAGGATAAGCCTACAGAAATCAAAATAGTATGGTACTACATCAGGAGAGATCCCTGTGACAGACTAGAACATCTTCAAAACTAGGTCCAAGTCATTATGGGACAATGGTAGATGAGAAAGATTATGTTTAAAAGCCCTGGGGAGATGGAAATATAATAATAAACACTAAGGAATCCTAAAAGTGGGAGGGTTGGAGGAGGGGAGGGTTGAAGAAATATCTGTTGGGAATAACACTCACTATTCAGGCGATGACACCTTAGAAGCCCAAACCTCACCATGGTGCAATATATCCATGTAACAGACCTGCATGTGTACCTCCTGAACCTGTTAAAAAAATAAAGCCCTGAAAAAAAGGTACAATAAATGGTTGAAGTAATTAAGAGATGAATTGAAAACTTTTAAACAAAAAAATTAAAATCGTATTATGGATGAATGCCTTTACAAATTTAGTAAGTAAAAGGCATGTTTGAATTCAGATATTTTCTCTTATATTTTCTTCCTTTTAACATTCCTACCCTCTGGCCACACTGGCCACCTTGCTGTGCCCCAGACAGAAGGCATAGCCCTATCTCAGGGCATTTGCTCTAATGGGCACCTGCCGCAGATATCCACAAAGTTTGCTCCCTCACTGCCCTCCAGGCCTGCAAAGTTACACTTTAATCACTCACTCCCTTTCCTCTTCCTCTCTTTTCTGTTTTTTCATGACCCTTATTACTACCTGACATTATATTATACTTTTGGTGGATTGCTTTTCATTCTGCCTTAAAATTAATTAATCTAGCCTACACAAGAATTTAAATCTCATAAGCATGTTTAGTTCCTTGTCTCTTTGATTCAATTCCCTAACACCCAGAAAACCTCCTGGTGTTTAGCAAAAATCCTGAATTTTTTGAATGAATGAATAGATGAATGGATGACATGAAACCAGGAAGTCATAAAGGAAGATGAATTATTTTAACGTGAATAACTTGAAAATTGTCAAAAGTAAAAAAAGATATTGAGAAAATTATTTGGAGCACCTATGATGTGGAGAGACCCAATATTTTAAATATATTAAAAACAACTCTAGTAAAAATGAAAATAAACATTGAAAGGCTCATTAGAAAATCGAGAAAGTATCCTAGCAGGCAGATGTATGAGAGATTATCATTTATTGTCTTTAATGAAGATGTAACCATTTCTAATGTTTCTATTCATTTATGAGGCCAATCTAAATATCCATTAGATAATATGTATAGAATGATGAACTCTGTGTGTTCTGTGGATGATAGCATCTCTTGTCCTAGAAATTATTTATTTATTTTTAAGATGGGATCTTGCTATGTTGTCCAGACTGGTCTTGAACTTCTGGGCTCAAGCAATCCTCCCACCTCAGCCTCCCAAAGTGCTGGGATTACAGGTGTGAGTCACCTCACCTGGCCTTAGCTACCTCGCCTGGTCTTTTTCTAGAAATTATTGAAATAGTAGGCATACCCTCATGTTTTCATTGAGCTTGTTTCACTTCTGTCAAGAAGATTAAAAGTTTCCTTAGGATTTGGAATTTCCCTTGGGTGTAAACAAGATTGACAGCTGTGAGAGTGTAACCCAAGAAAAGATGGGAAAATAACTATAAAACAAGAACATCTACAACATAAAAAAATCACTTCTATATCTGGAGGCCTGGGCATTTGGACACTGAGAGGTACATTTCTGTTTTTCATGTTACAATGACTTTAGAGTGGTGCTACTGGCATTCAGTGGGCTGGGTATTGATAGCAAACATTCTGTAATCTGAGAGAGAGCCAACACAATAAAGGTAGTCCTGCCCCAAACGCCAGTGGCAGCTCCCCATTCATGGAGATGCATTGGAAGCTCTTTCCAGCAGCAAATCCCTTGGGAAGTGCACAGTACGCCTGTGGTGGTGGAAACCTGCTTAACTTCTCTAGACCTCAGTTTTCTTCATCTGTAAACTGAGGAACTTAGATTGTAGAATCAGGAAGGGTTCCCACATCGTTAGCACATAGTGGTAGCATTGCTGGGCTTTATTGTTGAGATAGCCGACCAAGAAGATATTGGCAAGAAGAAATTCAAGAGAACAGAACTTCTTTACTTAACCCCCTTGCTGGAGAAACCAGGAAATCTCCATTCCCTTTGTAAAACACGCAGTTATAGCTGTAGAGTTGTATATTTACCAAGAGTGAGTTGTGTGTGTTCTTAAATCTGGGTATGCTGTTATACCTGCTGCTGTAATTACATAAGTTACCTTTGTAAACCCATGAAATATGAATGTGAAAAGAAAGAATTGTTGTATCTCTGGAAACTCAGCTCAATGCTTGGAAATGTCTCAAAAATACATGCTAAACAAACAGTTGAATTAGGTTTTGAGAAAAACAACTATAAAAGATTAGGAGTGAGGCAGAAATTATAAAAGAACCTAGATTAAAAAAAGAAAAAAAAACAGTGCCTTTAAGTTCTGACGCTGCTCTTAAAAATATTTTAGACTTGGATATTAAAAAGAATGCATTATATGTGTGTTTCATGCATGAAACGTAAGGTACTCTAATCTGTAAACTCATGGGCAAAAGCTCCTTCCCCACTATAAAATGAATGTATGGTTATATATTTCAAGAAAGACATATAAGATTTAACGTATGTATATATTTTGTAAGTCCTAAATGTGACAGATCTGCTAGTTGTTGCCACATCCATTGTTTATTTCTTCCTTAGAAATATAACTTTCAAATTATTGTCTGGCACATAACCTGAGAATTAAGACAATATTTCCTAGCCCTTATTGCTCCTAGGGCTTGCCATTTGACTAGGTTCTAGCCAAAGGAATATAAATGTAAGTGGTATGTACAACTTCTGGGAAGTGCCCTTCAAAGAAAAGCATGCGCCTTTCTTTCCCTGCTTCCTGCCCACAAGAATGTGATGTGATCATTGGAAGCCCTGTGTTGGGGAAAGCAGAACAAAATAGGCAGTTCTTGGGTTTCTGATGACCATAGATAGAGGTACCATAGTAGCCTTGAACTGCGTAACTCCATACTATATTTAAATGGGAAGAAAATTCATTTCTATCTTGTATAAGCCGCTATTATTTTCGGTTTTCAATTGTTCACAGCTGAATTTCATCCCAACTGGATGTTTTAAATTAACTGACTGAATACAGATGTTGCTTATATTAGATAAGAGGGGCTATCATACCAGGTACTGCCCAAGGGTCAAGAATTAATTTTGACTACTTCAAAAGATTTGCTGGAACAGTCATTTCTAACAATAGGATACACACTATGTTCTCAATGGTTGAAAATCCCAAATCATTCTTTTCATTTTCAGAGCACTTGCTAAGGGCAAGTGTGATATTGTAGAATACACTGTTTTGAAGCACAATGACTTCATCTGAAACTTGGACTTTTCATAAGTTACTAGATATAATAGATATTAAAAGGAAGAATTTTTTTATTGCTCAACTTCTTTGTAAATTTGTGTCATTATCTATCGAGGAATAACCTGGAACATTTCAAGAATGCCATCATGTAAAGCTGATTTCACCATCTGAGAAAGCACATATGCTGTTTTGTAATGCATTTAGAACTGCTTATTTTAGGATTAAAGGGTATAGAATGAAGGAATATGATTAATCCCTTTGATAGCCCCTATCATTTTACCAGCAGACTAAGCAGAGAGATTGAGTTCACATTACATATGTGGAGAAGAATGCCACAGTGCTACTGTATGTGAGCGTGGGTGAGGGCTGAAACCTTATAGCCTTTGTGCAAACACAAAACGGCATGTGCCTTTTTAACCTCTTAATTAAATAATCACCGTCCAAAAAATTTTCTCGCTAGAAAGTCGATCTTGTTGGTTGTGTCCCTGGGTAGTTTTGTGTGAAAGTCTTTAAGCTGGAATTATCTTTCCGATGGTTATTACTGACAGCTTTCTCAGATTATCTGAAGAGTGTTAAATTGGTAATTAAAAAAAATGAGAAAAGTTGGACGACATTTTGGGGTCAAGTTTTCACAAGTTAAGGGGAACACATTGGGAAATTTATAAGGAGTTTAGAGGGAATTGATTCATTCAAGAAAATTTATTGTTTACCTACTATGGCCTCATATGCCATGAAAATACTATATTGATATCATAAATTTATATATCTAAAGTTAGATAGACTTTCTTGATGCATATATAGTGTGTGTGTATGTGTGTGTGTGTGTGTGTATATATATATATATGTACATATATATAATACTGCCAGTATGAATATGTATGTATGTGTATATGTATTAATACATATACTTGGTTTTTTTAAACATAAATGTTGGTATACCCAGATACTTCCCTCTTTTTTTTTGGTCTTTAACAATAGTTCTTGGAGAGATTTCAAGATCAGTATACATAACTTTTTTTTTTTTATCTTTTTGAGACAGAGTCTACCTCTATTGCCCAGGTTGGAGTGCAGAGGTACAACCTTGGCTCACTGCAACCTTCACCTCGAGGTTTCAAGCAATTCTTGTGTCTCAGCCTCCAGACTAGCTGGGATTACAGGCATGTACCATCATGCCCGGCTAATTTCTGTATTTTTTGTAGAGACGTGATTTCACCATGTTAGCCAGGCTGGTCTTGAACTCCTAGCCTCAAGTGATCCGTCTGCCTTTGCCTCCCAAGGTACTGGGACTATGGGTGTGAGCTACTGCACCTGGCCAACATAAGTATTCTTAATAAAAAATGTAAAACATTCATATAATATCCCTTTCTATAGCTTTATTATAATTTATTTTTACCAGTTCTCCACTGATGATCATTTAAGATGTTTCAAGTTACTGGAGATTACAAATGGTTCTTCAGTATACATTCTTGTCTGTACATCATCGTGCCTCTATGGGTGAAAATATATTTAGGATAACTTTGTTGAAGTAGAATTATGGAATCAAAGAGTATATGCACTTTAATTATGTGAATATTGCTAAATGGAAAAAAATTGGTTTTTAAAAATGTATGGACCTATCAATTTGGATTTCAGTACATGACAGGATAATTTTAAATGGCTAAGTACTTAACTTCAAACTTTTTGGAATGTCATTTTAAAATGTATTTTTTTATTGCAGTAAAATTTACATAACTGGAACACCATTTTTATTCATTATTTTCATTTGCCAACTTCACGTTCTTGCAAAACCACTAAATTGGATTTCACCCCCTTGTACTTAAGATAGAAACTATTAACCTGGTAGAGTCTCTATGGAAATAAGACCTAGCATCCTTATTGTAGATAGTGACCAACATGCTGTTAACATTTAACTCTTGATAATGCAATTAGCTACTGAATTTTGGTGTTAGCAGACTGTGAGTTTGTGTTCAGTGTGAGTTTGTGTTCTGCCACAAGGTCAAGTGGAATGAGGTAGAGGGCTGGGTATTAAGGATTTCAATACTGGTCTGTTCTGCCCCCTCATTTTTTCATCTCATCTCTGGGTCTTGATTTATACGTTTGTAAAAGTCATGGGGTTAAGTGGATTAGGAAATAAAACCCTTCTCCCTCACTTCTCCTATCTCACCTTCCAGAAGTATTTCTTTAAATTAAACCTTGAACCCATTTGGGAAATCACAGAGTAAATATGCCTGGGAGCATCTGTTCCCCTACACTCACACCACAACACTGCTGTAACCTCCATTACTTCTTGCCTGAACAACTGCCTTCACCTCCTAAATAGTTCTCTCCACTTCTGCTTTTCTCTTCCTCTAATCCATTCCCCACAAAGCAGTCAGATAAAGGAAGTGGTTCTTATGAAATATTGAGCAGATACAAAAATGTTGATAAAATATGTATAAGGCATAAACAATAGTGATATAATGAACACCCCTGAGCCTACCACCTGGCTTTAGGAAAAATAACCTTGTTATTACCTTTTCTGGCTCCATTCTCTTCCCACCTCCCCACCCTCCACTGGAGGTGTGCCCCTGTCTTGAGTTACAAATTTATCATGTCCTTGCTTTGCTTAATAGCTTTGCCAAAAGTATGTCTCCCTAACAGTATTTTGTTTGGTTTTGCATGTGTTCTTCTGGGACTTACATACAAGAGCTTTTCTGGAGCACGTACCTAGGAATGGATTTGCCCGGCTGTGGTGCGTGTACCTGTAACTTTACTAGATAAGGGTGCATTGTTTTCCAGAGGGGCTATGTTAGTTTATAGTCCCAACAGCGGGTAAGATTCTCTTTGTTTCTCATTCGCACTTGCACTTCATTTTGTCAAATCTCCCTTCAATCCTTAGTACACATGGTTTTCTCTGCCTGGAATGTCCTTTCCCCATCTATTCCCAGCAATGGCTGCTTCTACTCTCATCCTCCAGATTTCAGATTAAATGCCACCTTCTTGGAGCATTTCTCTGACCCATGTCCTCCTTGCCCCGAGACTATAAGCTGCGGGAGGGCAGAGCCCTGTCTATTTGTATTGTATCCCCACAGTTGTATCCCCGCCACGGCCCAGAGCTGCAGCAGGCACCTGATAGATGCTCAAGACATAATTGGTGAAATGAATAAGTGGCTGTGAGTCAGGTCCTTTCCAGCCTGAAGTCCCCCCAGTCCAGTGAAAGGAAAGAAGGACATGAGAAAGTTAAAGGAAACTCACTGCATGTTTGCCTCTGACTTCAAGGAAGTTTCATGATGGAGCTGATATCTGAAGGCTTCTTTGAAGGTGTGCAGATGCTAATCTACTTTGATGGAACAAAGTACATCACACCTTCACTTTCAACACTAAATACTAAAAGTGATATTTAGATGAAATAAATGAATAAATAGAGCATAAATAAGCAGGAGTTGTAGATTTGTCTCTAAAGAGAGGAGGTGAGTGAGGATGCTTTCAGAGCATGGAATTAACCTATACTCCAGGCATCAAAACGTGGGAAAACATAAAAAGTAATTGAGCCTAGATGGGAGGCCTGAGGACATTTTACTCAAGAGCCCATATTCCCGTTGTGGACATCCAAATTCACTTAAGGGTGTTTTTGTTTCCCCGCCTGTGCTGGTGGGAAGTGGATTCTTTCAGTCCTTGGCAGGAACACACTGGCTGAGGGTGGAGCATGTTTGAAGCTGGGCAGTACAGCTGCATTACTGGACAGACTGCATGGGGATGCCATACCACTGTTTGAGGTACCCAGAATTGAGGCAAGGAGATATGCAGACTGCTGTCATAAAGAATGAAATGTACAAGGCATAAACAATTACATAGTTACATTACATAGTCTCTCACAGCCAGCAAAGCATTTTCTCGTATATAGTTTTATCAAATTGGATGTGGAAGAAAATCGATTAGTGCCCAGTATTTCTATGAAATCCCAGCAGCAGTGATGCCATACAGAGGGCTGGAGTCTCTTTGCTCATTCACTAGCTCTGTAAACTTGGGGAAGTCACGTAGCTTCTCTGCGCCTCAGTTTTCTCATCTGTAAAATGGGAGTATCAAAACCTAACAGGTTTCCTTTGGGGAAATGATGATACTGAAAGTGAAACATTGGGCATAGTATCTAGCACATGAGAAGTTCTCAAATCTTTTTTTTTCCCTTTAAAGAACTGTTATCCTTATTCAATACAGGAGTGAGTAAAGGTTGACTTATCCTTATTTTATACATGAGGAAGTTGACTTACCGGAGTTATTTGTTTGAAACTGGGCCCAGAAACAGATGTTGGAACTTTTTGGTAGTGCTTTTTCAACCCATTACTTCTCGCTGTGAGAGTAACTCAGATACCTTAAACCTCTTTTAATTAAACTCTTTGTAAAGGGGCAACTCTTTAAAAAAGTTGTACAAGTCATTTTTTGTTGTTTTATTACATTCTTAATCACTTATAATTTAAAATGGGGGGATTAAAACTGAGCAATTGGTAGCAGTCTGTAGGTACAGATGACTTTGAAGATGTGTTGAAAATGAAGCAAGAAGTAGCAAAAGGTGAGTAGAGCTGTCCCAGCATCAGTCACGAGACTGCAAGCTGGTGGGAAGAGAGGCTTCTGGAGGCTCTCCGTGGCCTTGCTTGCCTGCTGACCTGATGGGTTCTCTTGAAGCCTGTAGCTAGGAGGAAGTGCCTTTTTGTGAAAAGTCAGCTTAGTGTGAAAGGACGGGCAGGCTGCCTTGTAATTAGTGACCCAACGAAGCAAAAAGTCCATTCTCAGGCTGCTTACCCCCATAGCCAACACACTTCCCACTTTAGCCCTGACCTTTTCTTGGCATCCTTCTAGAACAGGGTTACTTAATCTGAGAGTCTACAGATAAAACTCAGAGCACCCCTGAACTGGGGTGGGAAAAAAATTATATCTTTGTTTTTACTAACCTCTGTTTGAACGTTAGCATTTCCCTCAAATAAGAAAGAAGACAACAAATCACAGTAATTGCATCAGCAATACCTGTAGCCTCATCACCAACAAAAACCCTGGATGTTTTCCTAACACATAACGTTGTGGCAGTTATCTTGAAATATTGTTTATGCCCATTACCACTTGGAAATTATAGAGGTTACTAGACTTGTGGATAGATTTTGGTGTATCATGTGTTAATAAATATAACCATTTATACTAAGTTACATAATATATATCACAGTATATATTATTACCATATGTGCTGAGTTGTATGTTATATAATAATGTTTTATAATACATATAACTGATATACAATATACCAAGTTATATAGTGTGCATGTATATGCCTTTATCCTTTATATTAATGTATAGGAAGGACATATATGACTACATCCTATGCTCATTTTTACATATAATTTCAACTTTTATTTTAGATTCATAGGGTGCATGTGCAGGTTTGTTATGTGATTATATTGCCTGATGCTAATATTTGGGGCATGAATGATCCTGTCCACCCAAGTAATGAGCATAATATCCAATAAGTAGTTTTTTAGGTCTTACCTTTTTCCCACTTCCAGTAGTCCCCTGTGTCTATTTTGACCCCAGTAGGTCATTTGTACCTACAGGCTGCTACCAATTGCTCAGTTTTAATCACCCCATATTTACATCCATGAGTAGCCAATATTTAGCTCCCACTTACAAATGAGAACATGTAATATTTGCTTTTCTGTTCCTGTGTTAATTCACTTCGGATAATGGCCTCCAGCTGCATCTATATTACTGCAAAGGACATGATTTTATTCTTTTTTATGGCTGTGCAGTATTCCATAGTGTATATGTGCCACATTTTCCTTATCCAATCCACCATTGATGGGCATCTAGTTTGATTCCAGGTCTTTGCTATTGTGAATAGTGTTGCATTGAACATGTGGGTGCAGGTGTCTTTTGGTAGAATGATTTATTTTCTGTGGCATTTAATTGATGGGTCAAATGGTAGTTCTCTTTTAATTTCTTTGAGAATTCTGCAAACTGCTTTCCACATAGCTGAACTAATTTACATTCTGACCAGCAGTGTATATGTGTTCCCTTTTCTTTGCAGCCTCACCAGCATGTGTTATTTTGACTTTTTAAGAATAGCCATTCTGACTGGTGTGAGATGCTATCTCGTTGTGTTTTTGATTTGCATTTCTCTAATGATTGATGATGTTGAGAATTTTTTCATATGTTTGTTGGCTACTTGTATGTCTTCTTTACGGAAGTGTCTGTTCATGTCTTTTGCCCACTTTTTAAATGGGGCTATTTGTTTTTTGTTTGTTGAATTGTTTAAGATCTTATAGAGGCTGAATATTAGTCTTTTGTTGGATGCATAGTTTGCAAATATTTTCTCCCATTCTGTAGATTGTCTGTTTACCCTTTGATTGTTTTGCTATGCAGAAGCTCTTTAATTAGGTCCCCGCTTGTCAAATTTTGTTTCTGTTGCAATTGCTTTTGAGGACATAGTCATAAATTCTTTACCAAGGCTGATGTCCAGATGGTGTTTCCTTGGTTTTCTTCTAGGATTATTATAGTTTGAGGTCTTACATTTAAGGTTTTAATCCATCTTGAGTTAATTTTTCTATATTGTGAAAGGTATGGGTCCATTTTTATTCTTCTACATATGGCTAACCAACTATCCCAACACCATTTATTGATAGGGATTCCTTTCTCCAATTGCTTATTTTTTGTCAACTTTGTCCAAGATCAGATGGCTGTAGGTGTGTGACTTTATTTCTGGGTTCTCTATTCTATCTCATTGGTCTATGTGTCTATTTTTGTACTAGTACCATGCTCTTTGGGTTACTGTAGCCTTTATAGTATACTTTGAAGCTGGGTAATGTGATGCCTCCTGCTTCGTTCTTTTTGCTTAGGATTGCTTTGGCTATTCGACCTCTTTTTTTGGTTCCATGTGAATTTTAGAATAGTTTTTTTTTTTAAATTGTACTTTAGGTTCTGGGGTACATGCGTAGATCATGCAGGATTGTTGCATAGATACACACATGGCAATGTGGTTTGCTGCCTCCATCCCCCCGTCAACTACATCTGGCATTTCTCCCCATGTTATCCCTCCCTGACCTCCCCACCTCCCCACTCTCTGTCCCTTGGACCCCCCCAGCCAACAGACCCCAGTGTGTGATATTCCCCTCCCTGCATCCATGTGTTCTCATTGTTCAACACCCACCTATGAGTGAGAACATGTGTGTTTGATTTTCTGTTCTTGGTCACTTTGCTGAGAATTATGGTTTCCAGATTCATCCATGTCCCTACAAAGGACACAAACTCATCATTTTTTATGACTGCATAGTATTCCATGGTGTATATTTTTTTCTAATTCTTTGAAAAATGTCATTCATAGTTTGGTAAGAATAGCATTGATTCTCTAGATTACTTTGGGCAGTATGGCCATTTTAAAGATGTTGATTATTCTAATCCATGAGTTTGGAATGTTTTTTCATTTGTTTATGTCATCCATAATTTCCTTCAGCAGTGTTTTGTAGTTGTCCTTGTAGAGATCTTTCACCTGCTTGGTTAGATGTATTCTTAGGGTGTGTGTGTGTGTGTGTGTGTGTGTGTCTATTGTAAATGGGATTACATTCTTTTTGTGTGTGTGTGTGTTTTTGTTTTTTTTTTTTTGAGGTGGAATTTTATTCTTGTTGCCTAAGCTGGAGTGTAATAATGCAGTCTTGGCTCACTGCAACCTCTGCCTCCTGGGTTCAGGTGATTCTCCTGCCTCAGCCTCCCAAGTAGCTGGGATTACAGGTGTGCACCACCATGCCCAGCCAAATTTTTTTATATTTTTAGTAGAGATGGGGTTTTACCATATTGGTCAGGTCAGGAGTTCAGGATTGCATTCTTGATTTGGCTCTCAGCTTAAACATTATTGGTATAGAAATGCTACTAATTTTTGTACCTTGATTTTGTATCTTGAAATTTTACAGAAATCATTTATCAGTCTAGGAGCCTTTGGGTGGAGTATTTATTATTTTCTAGATAGAGAATCAGCATCAGTGAAGACAGATAGTTTGAGCTCTTTTCATGTTTGGATGCCTTTCTTTCTTTCTCTTTCCTGATTGCTCCCGCCAGGACTTCTGCTGCATCACATTTTTAAAAGAATTGAATAAACATGTTTTAGTGCAGTTGGTTTTCTTTATAATCTGATATATTTTATTCACTCATTTTACTTTGAAAAGTTATTCCCAGGCTTTACCAGGTACCTAAAGGCAGAAAAGATGAATGCTGAGAGGAGTTCAGGGGTGGGAGGGGGGAATGGGAGGATGGGCCTCTGGTATTTTTCTTGTTGCCTCTCCTTAGAAGTCTGTGAACACAGTTGAATGGATGATTTGGGGATTGTTCTGGCTTTTCCTTTATTATTATTATTATTACTTTTTTTTTTTGAGACAGGGTCTCACTCTGTCATCCAGGCTACAGTGCAATGGTGTAACCTTGGCTCACTGCAGCCTTAACCTTCCCATCTCAATGGATTCTCCTACCTCAGCCTCCCATATTACCATGCTTAGCTAATTTGTGCATTTTTAGTGGAGATTGGGTTTTACCATGTTGTCCAGACTGGTCTTGAACTCCTGAGCTGAAGTGATCTGCCTACCTTGACCTCTCAAAGTGTTGAGATTCCAGGCAGATTTTGGCTTTTCTCAACCACACAATTGAATAGTCTTTATTTTTTAAAACAAACTTTGTTTTTTACAAAAACAAAAAGCCTTTTTCTGGTCAGAGACTTGTCCTCCTCACACAAGTGTTTTGTGAAGCGTCTATTTCTCTAAATCTTTTAGGACAGTCAAAATGAGAATGTCCAGAGGTGAGTCAGAGCTTCTCAAAGGACGTTTGTGTGTTTTCACCTTTTCCAATAACCAATCCATTCCTCCTGTTCACTAACAACCATGTAATACACATGCGCGTGCCCTAAGGATTCCCTTCCTCTTCCCTTCACTGTGTGATGAGCATTTTCTTGCCAACCCTCCTCCTAATCAGTATTCCAAGAGAGGAGAAGGCAAAACCAGGACATCACCAGAACCTTCCACAAACACCTTCCTCATTAAGAAAAAACTGCATGTACCATTTGGAAAGAGACCAGGCCTGGCATCTCCATCTTTTCTTCCCAGGCTGTATTGCTTAGAACATTTCTTCCCAAGCCTAGTCACTCATGGCCCTCTCCATTCCTCTTGCCATGTCTAAGGACCTTTCCTATTGCAGAGAGGAGCTTCTGTGTTATGCTTCTGTTAAGAGCTCTGGCTTGGGGCTCAGACTGCATAGATTTCTAGCCCAGATCTGCTCCTGAGCCCCTGTATGTTTTTGGGAAAGTTGTTTCACCTCTCCAGGCTTCACTGTCAGTTTTCTTATCTACAAAGCAGGGATTGGAATAGTACCTTCCTTAGGGGGTTGCTAGGAGGACTGAGTGAGTCAATATACGAACCGTGTTGAGAGCAGTGTGTGACACATAATAAGCACTCAGTAAGCATTGGCTATCAAAATTAGTGATTCATGACTTAGCATTTTCTTTAAAATTGGCTCTTAAAAATCAAGATGAGCTTAATTTAGATAGGAAACTAGTGCCTAATAGTAGGAAAATAGTAGGAAGAAAAAGATAAGTGCAAGAGTAGGAAGCACGATGGTTTCAAGGAGAAAGGGTTGAACTCCAAGGGCAGAAAGTAGAAATTCCTGAGCTGGGCCCAGGTGTCGTGCCTGTGGTGAGAGAGGTGGTGGGAGCAAGGAGGGCTGGCAGGACCTGGGGCGTCTGACGCTGCATAGAGATCCGGGGTTTGAGGCTGGGGAAGGACAAGTTGGATGAAGATTTAGAGAAGGTAGGAGCAGAAGTTGAACAACACAGGGTCTATAACTGGAGGGGGGAGCCAAGGTAAAGGGTCATGGGAAGAGGGAGAGGTGAGTTGAAGCCTAAGGACAAGCTTTAAGAAAGGGCCTAAAGGAATGGAAGCCCAGAAGAGGCAGGGGCTGAGATTGGGGGCTTTAAGGCATGGTATTGATATTTGATTAGGATATTGGACCCAACGGCATATAATAAAGATTCTTCCAAGGGATGTACAAGCATGACATCCTTTTCTCAAACTTTGCATTGAAATGTAACACGCATAGATAAAAGTATACAAGTCATAAGTGCACAAGATGAAATTTTTTCCCCCAGTTGAACACTCAGGGCCTGGACTAAGAAACATTATCAGCCTTGCTGCATGGTGCTCTCTTCAACGATATGTGTGCCACACTTCAGAAGACACTCAGAAGAATAGATTGGGCAGGCTTAATCCCCTTAGTAGGTACTTTCTTTTTATGCTGTAGTCATGAAATCTGGGGTTTCACCATGTTGTCCAGACTGGTCTTGAACTCCTCAGCTGAAGTGATCTGCCTGTCTTGACCTCCCAAAGTACTGGGATTACAGGCAGGTTTTGGCTTTTCTCAACCACACTATTGAGTAGTCTTTATTTTTAAATCAAACTTTGCTTTTTACAAAGAAAAGCGTTTTGCTGGTCAGAGATTTGTCCTCCTCACTCAAGTGTTTTTTGAGTGTCTATTTCTCTGAATCTTTTAGGACAGTTGGAGCAACGAGAAGGGTTGAATAGCTCTTTCCTCAATAGTACCCAGAAATAAGTAAAGACAATTGGCCAAGTGTATGCCCAACATTTCCCCATTAGGCAAAGAAAGAAACACAACCAAACATAAAAGAAAGAGAGAAGAACGAATGTTTGCTGGACCCCTACTTTGTGGCAGCTACTGTGGTAGCTGCTTATTAATATGCCTTCCCTTAACTGCTGACAACAACTTTACAAGGTAAATCGCCATTTTACAGAGGGTAAAACTGAGTCTCAGAGTCTCGGTATTGGCTTCAGTCACACTGCTGGTGAGTTGCAGAACCTGCCTTCAAACCCAGGTCTGTCTGGTCTTAAAAATCTGGGACAAGTTGATTAACTTTGCTGATGGTTATTGCTTCTCCTATACATGAAGACAAAGACACCTTCCTCAAAAACATTGTTACAGGATCTCATGTAGGAGGAATGCTACGAGGTTCATGGAGTTTTGCAAGGAGTAAATGAGATAATACACATTAATAAGCTTGGAAAAGTATTTTGCATATATTAAATTTTCCCAGAAATGCTCATTATGACACCTGACAAATAGAGGTATTTAATAAACATTAACTTTTGTTGTCAAGCTTGAAGGCTTGGAGCTTTTTTGTTCAATCTCATTATTGAGTGTGTGTCTTTAATGTTATTTGGTAATGGTCACTCCTTGGGCCTAAAACATCTAATTGCACACGGAATTTTTTTTAATGATGATGCCTGATAAGAATGGAACCTCTTTTTCCCCATCTACTCTTTCACTGAACAATTAGTTCACTTTCAGTTTTTGTTTTTCGCCACAGTAGGTATGGATTCTGTGAAAAGGGCCCTGCATATTTCATTTCTTAAAGGTAGTGATTTCTTTTTTCTTGTCCTGGTGCTCACACCTGTCCTAGCTACTTAAAATTAAAAGAAAAAGAGTGGTATTTGAGAAAGCCATTTTAACGTCATCCACATAGAAAAGGAAAAACTCACAGTAAGACATTCAATTTAAACTACTATGAAAGATTAGTCCTAAAAAATAAAATGTATTCATCTAAAAAATTCGAAGGCATATTACTTTCACTTAAACTGAAATAGCAGCAGTGATTTTTAATTAGATTTTTTTTATAACTCTCAAAGTTCCCAAGCTAGAATAGAAAAAGTCAAGACAATTTTTGGAGAAAAAGTGATCTAAGTTTTATTTTTCTATTTTCTAATCATATTCTTGTTTTTTTTTTTTTTTTCTCTCTCTCTCTCTCTTTCTGCAGTAGCCAACAGTCTAAAAATAATCTTGTGTTGGTTTGTAAGCTTCCTCAGTCTGGCCTAGGATAAAACTGTTTTTTTAAAAAAAGATGTTATCACATTTGGTTTCCAGTGATAATTTACATGGACTTAGAAGAATTCCCCAAGCAAAATCTTGTGAGGTCAGTTAGGGCCAATGTTTAACATTTCGGCAACTTGTCTCCATGTTTATTTAGCATTTCTTAGCCTTTGAAGTTTCACATAAATAGTCATGAAGTTATCATGAGGAAATTAGCTGAGATGGATTGATGTTATTCCCAAATGCAAGTCTAGTACGAGAAGCCAGTTGGTATTTCGGAAAGATGGCAGCAGGAGCAGTATTATCTGCATCATGGAAAGTCCCTCTTCATTGACTGATAAACTGCGCTGTTAGTGGTTCTCTTGATGGCTAACCTAACTGGACCTTTGACAAACCTTTTTCATTTTTATTTCATCCTGGTGGGATAAAGTATGAATTAAGGCTGGGTACGGTGGCTCATGCTTGTAATTCTAGCACTTTGGGATGCCAAGGCAGGTGGATCACTTGAGGCCAGGAGTTCAAGACCTGCCTGGCCAACATGGTAAAACCCTGTCTGTACTAAAAATACAAAAATTAACTGGGCATGGTGGTACACGCCTGTAATCCCAGCTACTTGGGTGGCTAAGGTGGGAGGATAGCTTGAACTCAGGAGGTGGAGGTTGCAGTGAGCCAAGCTTATGCCTAAGCGACAGAGTGAGTAAGATTCCGTCTCAAAAACAAAAGTATGAGAAACAGAAAAACTGTATTTTCAAATTATAGCATTAATTTACCAGTTAAATGAGTTCCTCTGGTTGGGGAGGGGAGGGTGTAAGTGTCTCCAAAATACTCCCCAAAATACATGGCCACACCTCAAGGCCACCATCAAGTATCCAAGGAATTCAGAATAGAAAGATATATTAGACTCAATGGACTGGATAATTGTACTAATTACCTACTTTGCTTTGACTGTTAAGGCTGAATGTTGTGAAACATGGCAGTTGTATTGCCCTTCATTGAAAGTCATGCCTTAGGCACCAATGTCAGCTCCAGAAAATGATGATCCTGAAGCTCTTGTTGGAAAATACAGCATTGTGAAGGCCTTTGTTGGAATCTGCCCTTTCCCCTGAACCCTTGTCCCCTTTTATAGCCCAGTCAGTCTAGGGCAGTGTGAGGTTTGAATCTGTGAGCCACTTCAGGATAAGAATCCTGAAATTTCAGTGACTGATTCAAGATTGAGGGATTGAAAGAGAGGAAAGGATTCTACATTGGGAAGCTGGGTGATGCTGAATACCTGCAACAGGAAAGCTAGGAAGAGGAGGAGAGCAGATAGGGAGAGGGGAGAAAAAGTTTAGTTTGAATAAGGTGGGGTTGAGTGGCTTGTAGACATTCTGATTGAGATATTCTGGAGGCATATCTTAGATTAGTTTAAAAATATGGCGGCCGGGTGCAGTGGCTTACACCTGTAATCCCAGCACTTTGGGAGGCCAAAGTGGGTGGATCACCTGAGGTCAGGATTTTGAGACCAGCCTGGCCAACATGGTGAAACTCTGTCTCTACTAAAAATATAAAAAACTAGCTGGGTGTGGTGGTAGGTGCCTGTAGTCCCAGTTACTCGGGAGGCTGAGACACGAGAATCGCTTGAACTTGGGAGGTGGAGGTTGTAGTGAGCCGAGATCGTGCCACTGCACTCCAGCCTGGTCAACAGAGGGAGACTCCATCTCAAAAAAAAGAAAAAATATGGCTAGGACCTGAGATAAAAGTATTAGAGTCCTTCATGTTTAGGTAGTTGCTATGGTCTGAATGTGTTCCCCCAAAAAAGCCCATGTTGGAAGCTTAATCCCCAATGCAATGCTGCTGGGAGGTGGGACCTAATGAGAGGTGATTTGGTCATGAGGGCTCTGCCCTGTGAATGGATTAATACCATCTCGCAGGAGAACATTTTTTATAGAGAGATGTGTTGGGACCCCGTTGCTCATGTGTGCTCCCTCTCCCTCTCTTTCTCCCTGTCTTTCCCTCACCACATGCCAGTGCCTTGATCTTAAACTTCTAACCCTCCAGAATTGTAAGGAATGAAATTTCTGTTCTTTATTGTTACCACCTCAGGTATTCTGACACCAAAAGCCAGACTAAGACAACATTGAGGATTGGTAGTTGAAGTTGTGAGAAAAACATGACCAGAAAAGGGTATACACTATACTGTAAAGTAAAAAGAGTATAGTTTTGGCTGCAGGCTACAAGTGGCACAGACCCCTACCTCCTCAAAACGAAGGGTAGCTGAAATGACAATCTGTGTGTGTGTGTGTGTGTGTGTGTGTGTGTTTGGAGACAAGGTCTCTGTCACTCAGGCTGGGTGCAGTGGTGTGACTGCAGCCTCGACTTCCTGGTCTCAGGTGATCCTCTCACTTCAGCCTTCCAAGTATTAATAGCTGGGACTACAGGCGTGCGCCACCACACCAGGCTAATTTTTGTATTTTTTGTAGAGACAAGATTTTGCGATATTGCCCAGGCTGGCCTTGAACTCCAGGGCTCAAGTGATCCACCAGCTTCAGCCTCTCAAAGTGCTAGGTTTGCAGGTGTGAACCACCACACCCAGCCCGTTGAGCATTCAGGAGTTGTATGCCAGCTTGATGTCTCCCCTGGAACTCATGCTTCTCTCTCTCAGTTCATCCATCCTCAGTGTGTCCTCTCATTCTCAAGGGGACAAGATGGTTTCTTCCTGCCCATCCCCCATCCCCCTACCCTGTGCAATCACTATACTGTGTTTGAGACAGAAAGAAAGGAGGAAGGAAAGGGGAAAGTAGTGTTTCAATTGAGTCATCTTCCTTTCACGGAGATCCACCCATGACTTCTATATATACCTCACTGGCCAGAATGTGGTCACATGACCATCTGTGTGGGATATTAGGAAATGAAGTTGAGCTAGATTTATTGCCATCCTGAGTATAAAATTAGGGTTCTGTTTAAGGCATTTGGGTCAAAGCAATGAATAAATGAATGAATGACACATTAAGTACATACTTATTGAATGCCATACTTATTGTGTGCATACTTATTGTGTGCACAATGTATAGGTCTTCTTCCTCGATCGGCTTTCTTTTCCTTATTTTGAAGTCTTCTTTCAACAGGATCATAGCCAGCCCTGAATAAAATTATAAACTGTTCATTGAGTACTATTGGTCAAGAACTGTTCTCTATTACTGCATTTGATCTTCACCTAAAATGTTCTGAGGCTGGCACTGCTATATCCATTTTATAGGTGGGGAAACTGAGACACAGAGAGGTTAAGTCACTTACCTTGTGTCACACAGCTAGTGATACTATTTTCAATACTCTTTACTTCTTTTTGTGGCCCCGCATACCCAACCCAACCTCCCACCTTCTATGAAGTCCCTCATTTTTTTGGTGCCCAGTTTTCTGATGCCAATTCATTGCTCAAGTTAAAAGAAGCTCCTCTCTACTTAAAGGTAAGGTACTGCTCACCCTTTTAAAAATAAAAATTACTTCAGATTTATGTTCCCTAAGAAAATTTGCATTTTAACAGGCTCATTTTATATGAGAAATGGTGGATCCAAAGGAGTGCATCTCTAATAGTGGAATTTTCACCCACTTGAAAGTGGGAAGCACTTAGGGGATGTGGATAGAGGGAATCCAGTGGAGAGAAAGCTGGCTCTTTTTGCAAGATTGTGACAGGAGAGTTCCCATTGAATCAACTCATCCTTCAGTGAGAGAGAATTAATAATTTAGATACGTGTGGACATTTTTGCTTGGCATTCTACTCAAGGTGCCAATCCCCAGTGAGCAGGACAGAAAGTGCATGACTCTCCAAGTTCTAGTTGGTTTCCGTTTCTTCATGCCTCTGGTGGTGTGGGCTTCTTGCCATACTGAGTGAGATGTTAGTGTTTGAAGATACATATTTTTTTAATGAACTATAGCTCTTTAGTGCAAGCCAGCAACTTTCTCTAGTTTTCAACGGAGACGGTAGTATCTGTTTCAACATCAGAGAAAAATCAGCTGGGGTAGACAAGGAGAAGTGGTTATCACTCTTCAAGATGGCATAAATGGATCATGAGGAATATTTACAAAATCATTTCTGGAATGGATTGTTAAGAGGAATGTTCACTCTACACCAGAGTTTCTGAACCTCAGTACTATTGACACTTTGAGTCAGATAATCTTATTGTGGGAACTCTCTTGTGCATTGTACAACATTTAGCAGCTTCCTGAATCTCTATCCACTAGATGCTGTTTGTGACAACCCAAAATATCTCCAGATGTTGCCACATGTTCCTTGGGGGCAAATTGCCCCTGATTGATCACTCTCTACTTGATCTGATATTGTGTGCTAACTTTAAAATCTAAGCCCTACCTAAGCTGTAGCACTAGTCCATATTTATGAGGCTCCTGTAAAGCTGCTGTAGATGTGATGTTTGGGGCTCACAAAAATACCATGTCTTGACATTGGGGAGGGAGAGACAGGTAGAATCTACCTGTGACATTCTCTTAAAGCATTCATTCATTAAATATTTACTGAGTGCATGTGCAAGGCACTGAACGAGCCCTGGGTGCAGCAGGGGAAGGCAGAGATGTAGTCCCTACCCTCTTGAAGCTTCTACTCCACTTCTTTGTGCTCTTGAAGCATCTAATTATAGATTTAATAAATTGCAACAGGTGCTCTACAGGGAAGGACAGGATGGGCTGAGCAAGCTGGCGTTGGGGGTGGGGAGACCAAAGAAAGTGCCATTGAACATGAGAACTGAAAGGTAACCAGGTGATGGGGTAGGGGGAGCGTGAGTGTTCCTGGCAGAGGCCACAGCAGGCACAAAGGCCCTGAGGCAGGAAGCCTCTTGCCACATTTGAGGGGCTGAAAGCCAGGGTGGCTGCTATGCAGGAACCAAGACAGAGAAAGAGACGAGGTTCAACAGGATGCCTGGACCAGACTGCCATGGAGATTAAGGATTTTATCCTAAGAACAGTGGGAAGCTGTTGAACACTTTTACACAAGGGAGTGACATGATTTGATTTGTGCTTTAAAAAGATCCATCTGTCCCTGTCTAGGTCTATAAAGTGCAGGTTTCTCTCCAGACCATGAGGGATTGATTTTGTCTCCTGCTGCGACAAAATCTGATATGGAGTCTTTTGAGGTTACCACTATCATTAGTGCCTGTACGCATCCTCCAACCATCCCAATTTGGAACCTTTTAAAACTTTGAATAAAATAAGTAATTTCTGTCCGTGTTATACCTTTGTTCTCCTTCTTTAAACCGTGATTGAAGCTGGGCTTGGATATCTTTGAAAACCCCAGAGAAGAAAATTATTTCCATAGCAGCTGTAACCATGGGAAACCTTCAAAATAGCTTCCGTTTCTATATTCCACTCTGCTCCTTTCCCCTCTCAATTGGTTGACTAGAAATGAGGGCTGGCATTTTTGGTCTTCTTCTTTTTGTCCAAATATGTGTGGATGAGAGTCATCTTTTCACTTCTACATCCATCTTATCATAGCTTGAGAATCAAAGGATGGCATATTTGGGGAGGCAAAGAAAAGAGAAGCTTCTAGAATACCTTCATTTGTTCATAAAATAGAGGAACTCAAGTGGAATGTTGATTTAGATCTCAGGTTTCTTTTCCTGCTGTTTGTTTCTTCCCAGGTCACATGATGGGACCAAGCACATCATCTCTGACATACAAAGATCAAAGTTTTTTGTTTTTTGTTTTTTTTCTGGAGACACTTAAAAGTGGTTTTCATCAGTTTCCCTTCCATTCTGCTCTCACATGCTCTTGGTAATGAGCCATTTCGTAGTCAGTTCAGAGAGATGCTCACAATTTTTCCAGAAACATGTAATTCCCCTTTAGAGAGTTTCTGTTGCAAAAATCATCACAACGTGTGAGCTGAATTTCTGGCCTAGTTCAAGAACCTCTGATGGGCGCAGGGTAAATGTGGGTGACTCAGTGTTTCTCTTGATGGACAGATTTTAATGACATGGGGGCATGACAAGAAATCTGAAGTTATTGCTGTAGAAGTTAATAAAGAGATGGGAACATTTGAGGATACTGTTTGCTTCTGGAATTTAGCCAGGCCACTGGGAGAGGCTCCTGAGGAAAACGGAGAAGGGAAATATGAAGGTCAGGCAAGTCTGTTACGTGCATTCTCATTTCCACAGTGTTTGAGAACCATGTCGAGAAATGCATTGCATAAGTTAAACCAGCTGCCAGCAGATTTTGTATTCAGCACTTTCCTGGGTCACCAGATAGCAGGGTAACTTCTCCAAGATCTCTGTGTATTATAGAAAACTAGGGGAATTTCCTTTATGCAACATCCTTATCCTAACAGGGCAGCATCCTTTTGTCTCCGGAACTCACTGTATAAAAAGAAGTAACAACTATTGTTGGGTTGTACTTATCTTCATTGTTGTATGTTTGGGTTTATGTTTCAAACAAAGGACTGAGTACCTGGCAGTCAGTCAGAATCATGATGCTGGCATTTAAGAGATTCCTTCTGGCTTAAGAGCTTGGCCTGGTCTTCCAGAGCTTTCCTATGGACACCCATGTGCCTGATTAGAGTATACTTGTAAAACTTAAATAAGATGACCTATGCAGTGTGCTTCTCATGTGCTCCATAAATGTCAGTTCACATCTCTTGTTAAACTTTTATAAGGTTGATCTGAAGAGAATACAATTGAGTCTGTCTAAGTGAACCATCTGGGGGGTGAGCATGTTGGTATATCTTCCACAGCTTTAGTGTTCAATGAAGGATGTGGGATATAGTCAAATCAAGAGATAGAATGGTGCTAATAGTTTCTTTAGCCTCTTGCCTGCTTGCAGTTAAGCTAGTTACCTGAATGCGGCCCTTCTCTCAAAGCAGTCACCGGTGTGACTCTGAGACAGCTCATCTGGCTAGCATGCTGTGGCCTCCTTGAGGCCTCCAAGGTTGTCTGTCACCACCTGAGATACTGGTGCCTCAAGCTTAGAAAACTCACTTTACCACAGTCAGCCTTCATGAACATGCTATTCCTGGTAAGAAAGTCATTAGCCTTTAAATAACAATGGACTCTGTTACCTTTAGACTACCTTTTGGCTCGTTAAAATTTTTTTCACTATGCATCATCTTTCAAGAGTACTTTGAGAAATTTCTAGATTTAAGACCTCCTTTCTTCCCAGACCCTGTTTCTCAGTTTGTGATAAGCAAAACATATGACTTAAATAATTTCGGAGAAAACTACCTTTCTTTTCTATGACTTAACTAGAATCTTAGATATTGGAATACTCTTGGGAAGTACCTGGTGTACCCAGTAAAGAAAACTGAATTATAGGGAAAGTAAGTGACTCTTCCTAAGGAAACATATTTGGTGGTATGGCTGAGACCAGAATCTGGGTCTAATGTATTTTTCAAACTAACAGTGTAAGTCATCTGAAAGTTAAGAAGAGATTATTTTAAAATATTAATATTTTAAAAGTGATTTTACTAGTTATGAATATAAAACTTCTATTTTATAACGGGCAGTTCAGAACTGATCCATGTTTTCACTGCATAAGATTTTGGTTGCTTACGTTTCTCTCAAACTAAGCCCTAGCCCATGGAGACTGGCAGGTGCCAGTGAGAAGGTTGAGCAGATGAGGGCACTGTGTGAGACCTTTCTCCTTTAAGAGTTTGGGTTTTCTCACAAAAATGGATTTTGTGCTTAAGATATCTGATTCCAGATGAACAGAGATTGATGTTTCAAATCTCTTTGTGGATATTATTTGGGGGAGGTTTTGGTTTTAGACAGGCCTGGATTTAATCTCTGGTACTTCTGATACCTGTTTGTGAGCAAGACACCGAAACTCATTAAGGCCCATTTCCCTCTCAGTATGATGAAGTTCATAATACTTATTTGATGAGGTTATTGTGAAGATTAAATTATGTATAGTACATGTAAAGGCGTTAGCATGGTGCCTGGCAATAGCTGGAAGTATTATTAGCTATTATGATTGGTGCATGATTGCTGTTCTTGAAATTGAGTCCATGCTAACACAGAAGGCCCTTGCAACTTCCTTGTAATATGAAGTTCTTCTAACTGGCTGAATTTTTTTTTCCTTTTTTCTCCTGTTCTCACTCACCCTGACTGAATCAGACTATTCTTACCACAAGGAAAAGATTATATTTGTTACTTACGTGTTAACTTTTTTCCCCCTAAAGTCTCCTGTGTCCATATTCAGATGAATCCTCTGATTTTAGGCTATTTATTACTTCTTGATACCAGGGTCCCGATAGACCCAGTGTATCTACATATTTTGTTTCTAGCCCCTTCGTTTATCCTTGGGAATCTGAGTCCCACAGCAGGGATACAAAAGTGCTATTTAAAACTATGTGTCGATGAAAAGAACAAGAAATGTAGCAGGAACAATGCAGAGATGTATAATATCTCACCCTTTCTCACACATGGAACTAATTGTGACATTCATCCTAGAGCCCAGTTTCTGCACACAGACCCCAGAGTCCATGCTGCAAAGATGTTTTTGAATCCCACCTCTGCCAATGCCCAGTTGGAGAGGCTGCAACATCAGCTCACAGCTAAGAAAAATAATAAAGTTGAGCATTTTTTCGAAAAGATGACCCATATGTTTAATAAATTTCAGTATGTGAACCAGAGACAGGATTGATTACAAGCCACATAAAGGCTTCACTTAGATGGTGGTTCTTAGTTTTCAGAGTGGGGATTCACTGAGCTTGATTCTCTGTGGGGCAGCTGCTCTCCCTGCTACTGTTCACCCATTCTGTGTGCCCATATAATGAGGAAACTTTGAATCCTGTATTTACTCTTTCATGTTCTAGGATATGCATTTGTAGACATCATCTTCTCACACCAAAAGAAATGTTAATCATAATATTGCAAATAATAGAGCTATATAGTTTTTCACTCTCTTGTAATACTTCTTTAAACTGCATTTTCCCTTTTTATTGGCCAATTCTTAATATATGGATCTCATTTAAATTCATAGGGGTTTTCATAAATAGACTTCATTAGTATTCATTAAGTATCCTTTATTAAGCACCATTAGTTAAATTTCAGTTATTAAGCACCATTGGCTGGGCATGGTGGCTCACGCTTCCAGCACTTTGGGAGGCTGAGGCAGTCTGATCGATTGAGCCCAGGAGTTCAAGACCATCCTGGGCAACATGGCAAAACCTGATCTTTTCAAAAAATATAAAATTAGCCAGGTATGGTGGCACACACCTGTATTCCCAGCTACTTGGGAGGCTCAGGCAGGAGGATCTCTTGAGCCTGGGAGGCAGAGGTTGCAGTGAGCTAAGACCACACCATTGCATTATAGCCTGGGCAACTGAGCAAGATCCCCCCCACTTTCTCTCTCTCTCTCTCTCTTTCTCCCTCTCTGTGTGTGTGTGTATATATATGTGTATATATATCTATGTACATAGATATAGATATTAAGCACAATTAAAACAGAAGTGCCCCCTGAACATGTTCATGTGGCCTATCCAGGAATAAGAATAACCTTGTATTTTCTTGGCTCTTCACAGTTTTTAAAATTTTATATATATTATTTTACGATACTAACACCTTGGAATTTTTTGGTTTTGCTTTTGATTATTAAAATTACCACTTTCAAAAGACGAAACCAAAGCTCAGAAGGGTGAGTGGCTTGTTCAGCGTAACTGGTACGTGGCAGAGCCAGGATAAGAATCCAGTTCTGACTCTGCAACCTGAGCTCTTGCCCCTGCCCCATCTGGTGTCTCCGTACTGCAACTCAAGTCCATATTGATAAGCACAGCAACATGGGATTTTCTGGGCACCTTCCATAACTGAGTAATGTATAGATTACTTCATTTAATCTTCTCTATCACTCTCTAAAGTAAGTAAGAGTCCCATTTTGTGGATGAAAAAATGGGATCAGAGAGGCTAAGTGTCTTGTACAAGGCCAAAAATTATTCAGTTGTAAAGTTCAGATTCATTTTAACAGCCTATGCTCCATGTTCCCTTCTAAAATAAAATTAGAACTCTGTGTACTATATGCTCTGTTTGCTGAGGTAGGCAAGGCTATAAAATATCTGGAACAATTATAAGTAAAAATGATTAAAGGTGGATTTCAAAAAGATAATCTGCAAATATTTGAAAAATGCATACATCTATTGGAGTTTAGTGACCAAAATAACTGAATATGAGGACCCAGCTCATTTGTTTTCCTTTGCTTGAGGAGAGGACTTAACTTTCTGTTAGAACCAGTTAATAGGAAAAGATCCAGATAATTTATATAAAAGTGGGTGGGAATGAGATGGAGAAAGAAGCTGCATTGCATCTCCTATCACCATCAGCTACTCTGGCATAATGGCATCAGTTCACCCTCTTCTATTCTAGGAAACTTCTGGAATTTGGGGCCTGTATCAATTAGCTATTGCTACCATAAGGATGTGTAACAACTAATCTCAGAATATCAGTGGTGTGCAAAACTAAGCACTTATTTCTCACTTGTGAGTTTGTGGATTTGGCCGAGTGGCTCTGCTTCTCCTATCTTTCATCCTTCTCCTGGGACCAGCCTGGTCATGCTCACCTTCTGGCAGGGACAGAGGCACAAGAGAGCAAGCCAGAAAACATGAGTCCTCTCTGAAGGCCTAAATTTGGAATTGGCACATTGTTATTTCCACCCATTTGCTGTTGGCTAAAGCAAGTCAAGAGGCCAAGTCAAAGGCAAGGAAGGAGTGGAAATTATACTCAATGAATGATAGGCATGATGAGTAAAGGTGTGGATACAGGCAGATGTGAAAACTGGGACGAGTATTGCAATCTACTACAGGTTCCAATAACAGGTATTTTGGCATTCATCCTTTCATATCAGTGGTTTTCCATTTCTGAGTTCATGGGCCCTTTTGTGAACCTGATGAAAGTTCTGCACGTGCTCAAGCAAATGTAGTCTAAACCTAATTTGGCTTTCAGTCTTCAGGGAGTCTCTTAAGTTAAACCACAGGGCCCAAGTTAAGGTATCCTGTAGGGGAGTGCTGCCCTGGGTGGAGCACTGTCTTCTTCAGGAGCAGGAAGGTAAGACAGCAGGTGCTGTTTCTGCCCCCTTCTCGAAACCTGCTCTACTGGAATCAGCACCTGTTATTTTTTTCCGATGTGAAAGTAGCTTTATCAACATTTTTGACTATTGAAGAAAGTTTCTGCAAAGGTAATGGATAAGCAAGTGCTGCTCTGTTATGATATTTTCATTGGATGATTTTATCCAAATGTGAAGACTAAGTGTTGCAAAGTGCATTCAATTCCATTCATTCAATGTAAAGAATAATGAAGCCTGTATTTCTTTGTTTTTGTTTTATTTTGTTTTGAGATGCAGTCTTTCTCTGTTGCTCAGGCCAGAGTGCAGTGGTGTGATCTTGGCTCACTGCAACCTCTGCCTCCCTAGTTCAAACAATTCTCCTGTCTCAGCCTCCCAGGTAGCTGGGATTAGAGGCACCCACCACCATATCTAGCTGATTTTTTTTTTTGTTGGAGGGGGGGTATTTTTAGTAGAGACGGGTTTTCGCCATATTGGCCAGGCTGGTCTCAAACTCCTGAGCTCAAGTGATCCACCTGCCTCAGCCTCCCAAAGTGCTGGGATTAGGGTGTGAGCCACCATGCCTGGCCATTAAATTTGTTTTAAACATTCTCTTATTCTAATAAGTCATAGTCACATTAAATAATCATTTTTATAAATGTTTTTAAACCCTATATAGTTTCCAAAAATTATTTTGGATGTTTTCCTGATCTGTGAAATCTCAAACTCTGAGAACCACTGATGCAGACCAACTCTCCTTCTGGAGCTGGAATCTTGAGATTTCTCTCCATCCCTAAGGAATCATCCAGATTCTGTTTGATTACCTTGAGAGTTGGAAGCTCATCATCATTGGTCAGCTGTGACCACTGGATCATTCTTTCTTATGTCAGTCTGAAATCCTCCCCCGGTTGCTGTACCATAAGACACATCAGACCAGCAGTTATCTTTAAGAATTTTCCAAGCACTTTTAAATACAGAAAGAGGAGCAGATTTACTTTCATACGCCTATGGCTGTTTCCTTAAGCCCTCTGCTTTGGTATTTTGTAACAACTTGCTCTCTCTCTGAAACTTAGAGATGTTTCAGGGGCTGATCAGCCTTTATTCTACTTGTGAGTCCTTAACTGCCCTTATGGTTGAGAGAGCAGGTGTGTGTGTATCAGTTTGTAGCAACATCCTCTCAATCTCAGCTGCGCCCCTAGAATTCTTCATTTTGTTGAGAACCCTTAGGGTTGCCCTTCTCCATTTTGGTGGGGGCAGCGCTTGAAGAACAAGTCCGTGTCCTCACACAGGTCCTTCCAGACTCATGGACCTTAGATCCTCCGCCTGGCCCAGGTCTCCAAACGAACACCTACTGCACTAATGAAAATCCTCAGTAGAGGGCAGTCTCTCATGCGTAACAAGGCTTCCTTTGTGAAGATGTGTATTTAATTGAAGAACCGATAGACAAGTTTCTTTAATTAGGCTGGCTTCATAAAGGGGAGACAAATCCCTTGCCATCCTAGAAGCCATCTTTTGTCTATAGGAAGGGCCATTTTGTTTTTGAAGGGGAGAGTCCCCTCTTCTTCTTATTTCCCCACTGTTGGGTCTCATTTGTGAAGTTCAAAGATAGAAGGGGGCTAATTTTAGAGTAGCCTTTCTGATTTTTTTTTTTTTTAACTAAATATGCATAGTGGTAGGGACATTTGAACACTGCAGGCAGACTTGCTGATTTCTCAAACAATCTTTTTTTGTTTGTTTGTTTTCTGAGACGGAGTCTCACCCTGTCACCCAGGCAGGAGTGCAGTGGTGTGATCTCGGCTCACTGCAACCTCTACCTCCTAGGTTCAAGTGATTCTCCTTCCTCACCCTCTCAAGTAGCTGGGACTACAGGCAGGCGCCACCACGTCAGGCTAATATTTACATTTTTGGTAGAGATGGGGTTTCTCCATGTTGGCCAGGCCGGTCTTGAACTCCTGACCTCAGGTGATCCACCCACCTTGACCTCCCAAAGTGCTAGGATTATAGACATAAGCCACCCTGCCCAACCTTCTCAGACAATCTTAACAGCCTCCCCGCTTACAAAGGATAAACCTGGAGAGGATTATTAATGCCAAACATATGTTTTGCTTTTTTTGTGTCAGGATTTTGCTGAGCCTGTCTGACACAATATTTAATAGTCACAGAAACCTTACAAGGTAGATCGGCTTGTGGTTTTCGTTTACAGATGGGGAGACTGAAACAGTGAGATTGAGAAACTTGCTGTGTGATCATGAGAAGTCACTGGACTTCTCTGGGCCTTACCTTGTTTATCTGTAAAACAAAGACATTGAGATTAAATAGTTTCCACCATCTCCATTTTCTCTAGGCTTGGGACAAAATAAAATCAAAAACACTAAAGCCAGACTTAACTATGGCAGTGGGATTATCTGGAGGTGGAGTGTTGCTGTTATTGACAAGGAACCAGTCCCATGCTTTGTCATTGGTTTAAAATTCCTTGAACTGAGCCAATGGCATGTTGGAAACCCAGCACTGGCTTGGTTTAACATCCATAAATGTTAAGATGCTGAGCCTCGTCCAATTTTAGCAGTAACCTGCTTCAGTTCCCTAGGCATGATAAAATGGGAACTGCGTTAGTGGCTCTGAAAGCCTGGCCACTTAGCGTATGCTTCTGCTCTTCCATGAGATGCAGAGGCGAATTGTGAATGTACTGAATTATACCAAGGAGATTAATCTCATTTTGTTCTTCCCAATAAAACTCCCCAAAATGACCTGACTTGTCCCTTATTCTTAAAAAAATGTCCAAAAAGGAAACAAAAGAACTTTTGGTGGCCAGTCTTGTTAGATGGAAGTTTTATTCTCCCAGGCAAGAACCAACTGTCAGAAGACTTATTCTGAGCCGGGTTTCTAAAATTTTTATATTCCTTCATACATCCCCAGCCTGGCCCTGGATACTGGGTGCTGTTTAGCAGAAGTGGGATAGAGGCAGGAGTGAGAAAGCCACACCAAGTGGTTCTGAAATACCAGTGAGTGTACCTTGATTGCATCTGAACTGATCACTGATCCACACAGGTTATAACATGGCAGTGGGTGATTATTTAATGATTCGGGGGGTTTACAAATCATATGACCAGAAGGAATCATTTTAAAGAGAGAGAGAAAAAAAATGGTATGAGCGAGAGGTTTTTTATTGGTTGCTATATTAAGCCATACCATATGAAATTGCTCTTTGGTAGGGAAGGTCTGGGCTGGGGAAAATAAATTCAGGAATCATCAGCATATTGATGGTATTTAAATCTGTGAGTGAGATCATTTAAGGAGAGAATGGAGCTAGCACTGAGGGCCAGCTGAAAGCCTGAGGCTCTGCAATGTTTAGAGGATTTACAGAGGAGGAGGAAAGGCTAAGGAATTAGAGAAGGGAAAAGGTGTCCTTGGTTAAATATTCTGCTGGGGAGGTTTAATACACACACACATGCACACACACACACACACAGTTACACACAGTTAGAAGTCCTGGTTCCAGCGTTTCTTTTTATGAGTGAATCCTCCCCTCCCAGATAACCTTGCCTGGTGAAGATGCTATTTTGTGAGAGGAAGCAGCAGGAGCTGCTAAGCTGAGATGATGATTATCTGTTAATGGTTTCCCCCTGTGGTTTTTCTCTATTCCTCAATCCCCTACCCCTTTTAGCGGAGTTTTCTTTGTGCTAGAAAATCCATCTCTGTAAAATCTCCAGAATTCTTAAGCCTTCTAGACTTTTCTTGACCCATGGAACATGGAAACTTCTACACTAATCCAGAAGCAATGGCAGTTAAGCTATACCTGTTTGGGGTGACTTATGATGGTTAATTTTATGTGTCATCTTGGGGCCTCGAGGTGCCCAGATATTTGGTCCTATATTATTGTGGGTGCTCCTGGATGAAATGAACATGTAAATCAGTGGAACCTGAGTGAAGCAGATGGCCCTCCAGCATGTGGGTGGGCCTCATCCCATCAGTTGAAGGCCTGATTAGAACAAAAAGACTGACCCTCTCCTCGGTAAGAGAGAATTCTGCTGCTGTGACCGCCTTTGGACTTCAGTTGCAATATTGCCTCTTGCTGGCCTTTGACGGGACCGTCAGCTCTCCCTGGGTCTCCTGAACCACCCTGCTGATGTTGGATTTACCAGCTTCCATTATTCTGTGAGCTGATTCCTTATATTTCTCTATGTATCTCTACTTCTGTTTCTATCTCCATCTCTCTAAGTTAAGTCTGTATCGCCTATTGGTTCTGTTTCTGTAGAGGACCCTGACGAATAGAATGCTTTCTACTGCTCTTCTATACCATCTGCCTTTCTATTCCCATGAACTTCAAAGGCTTTGTCCTGGTATGATCTATCTGTTGCACTCAAGAGATCCCCATTTGTCCTGGGACAGCATCAACAGGAGAGGAAGTCTTGGGACTGTCACATCCAGTGAAAATATTCACATTTACTACACAGACCTCTATCCTGAGAGTGGTGTCCTTATCAGATGATACACGCAAGCCATGAAGGACTATTTTCACCCCATTCTATTAACTACTTAAACTCTGCCTTGCATAGTAGTAGTGCGCTAACCAACTTAGCCCTTTTGATTTATTTTACATGTTTTGCAGATTCTTAGAGATGGGGTCTTACTATGTTGCTTAGGCTGCCCTTGAACTCTTGGGCTCAAGCAGTCCTTCCACCCCAGCCTCCCCACTAGCTGGGATTATAGCTGCACACCGCTGCACCCAGAGAAGAATGAAGGACTAACATTTCAAATTTTCTTTGCTTTATCAAATGTACATTTGGTGGTTAAAAATCATGTTTAAGTCAATATTTACTGTTTGTTTTAGAAGACATCTTCTCATACATTAGCTCATTTAAACAACACAGGAATCTATACAGTGTGCAAAAACAAGAATTTCTCAGGGTTGAGATTTAGTCACTGAGTCCCAGAATAGCTGTACTGTGGTTACACTGTTGATTGATACTGGTACCAAAGCAATGTGGTGGTGAAGACATCCTGGGAGTAGCAGCAACAGAGAGGTTGATAGGTCTCAGATAGCGGCAGCTGAGTGCACTGAGGTAGGGCCAATGCTGCACCTGCCCTCTGTTTCAGAGTAGACAGCACTGGGTGGGGCTTCAGAGAAGGAAGCAGTGAGAGGGTGGTGGTGTGCGTGTCAGTAGAGCACAAGGTTGGATCCCTACATCCAGGTCATGTGAGAAGAGCTGATACCCAGTCATTGGCCAAGATGCGACAGTAGCATCTGGTCACAACAAAGTGCCAGGATCCAGGATCCTAATGACTATTGATGGAATGTCCTTGAAAGAATTTAGCATGGTTCCCTATACCAGCTATGGTTCAGAAAGGAGCATCATTTATCAGTGACAAATGTATCAAACAAAAGAAGCTGCCAACACATCTCAAAGTCAACAAATGATTTGGAAAATCTTAGAAGTATTTGATGTAGAATATGTGGTAAATCATATATCAAATAGCAATTTCTGGCAACAGCTCACTTTAATGTATATACATATGTTATATATAGAATTAAAGAGAACCCATTTTAAATTTTGGTATGCATTTATATATCAATTTATATTAAGTTGAATATCTGGAATATAATCAATGAATAATCTCATTTTACAGAAAAGGAACCGAGGATGTCTGACGCCAAATGCTGGACTGTTTTCCCTTCCATCCTGCTCCTTGGAGCTTTGTTGATTTCCTCTCTGCACAATTTATATTCATAGATTGGCAGTAGTCAATCAGACCTCATGTCTTAAGTCTTGTCCTAACTTCTCCCTAGAAACTGTCTTAGTTAATGTACAAATGGAAGAAACACTAAATTAGACTAGTCAGGCATTGGATAAAATGTAGGCGTTTTTAGACAGAATAGAGTTTTTGTCAGTAAGTGAAGAGGATTCAGAAGCTCTGGAATTGTCTATAAATAGAGAGAGCAGCATGACAAACCCATTGAGGCTCATGTGAATAAAGAGAGGGATGATACAGCAGAGCGGTATAACTCATGGAATCAGACAGACGTGGGTTCAAGTCCTCACACTTCCTTTTACTGTTTCTGAGTTGTTGGCCCAGTTGTTTAACCACTTGTCTTCTCACTTGTAAAATTGATATAATCATTATATATAAGAGAGATAGAGTACATGTACATAGTTTTATTGGGAAATTAAGAGGAATAATACATAGAATGTGCTTAGCACAATGCCTAAGACATAGTAATTGCTGAATAAATGTTTGTAATTATTGTTGCTATTTCTGTTTTTAAGCAGTTACAGTCAGTAAATAAACTCTAGCTTTGTAAGAAATATACTCCCTTTGTTTGGAGTTACTTTAATATTTCTATTTATTGGTGATATCCCTCTTCGTTCTCAGTGCAGTCCTAGTTTAGAAATATAGTTGGTTCCTCAGTGTCTGTAAAGGATTGGTTCCAGGACCCCTGGGGATACCAAAATCTGAGGATGCTAAAGTCCATGGAATAAAATGGTATTATATTTACAAATAACCTATGCTTATCCTCCCACATACTCTAAATCATCTCTGGAGTATTTATAATACCTAATATGATGTAAATACTGTGTAAATAGCTGTTATACTGCATTGTTTTAAATTTGCATTTTTTATTACTGTATTGTTATTCCTATTGCTTTTTTTTTTTTTTTTTTTGAGACAAAGTTACGCTCTTGTCATTGAGGCTAGAGTGCAGTGGCACAATCTCGGCTCACTGTAACCTCTGTCTCCAGGTTTCAAGCAATTATCCTGCCTCAGCCTCCAGAGTATTTAGGATTACAGGTACCTACCACTGTGCCCGGCTAATTTTTGTATTTTTAGTAGAGTCAGGGTTTCACCATGTTGGCCAAGTTAGTCTCAAATTCCTGACTTCAGGTAATCCGTCCACCTCGGCCTCCCAAAGTGCTGAGATTACAGGTGTGAGCCACTGTGCCTGGCCTTTATTGGGTTTTTAAAAAAATATTTTTTATCCTCAGCTGGTTGAAATCATAGATGTGGAACCCATGGATACGAATGGCTGACTATTCTTCCACGTGACTCATGTATCACCTGGAATACACCAGCAACACATCTCAGAATGTCCATCCTTTGTCATCTAGACTACTCTTCGCAGGATGTGTTTTTCACTTGGAAGAACATAAAAATCCTAGTTGAGCCTACTGTGGGCTTTAGAACATATGGCTACTGTCTAATTTACCAAGGCCAGTGTGCTCTTTTATCATATCAGTCACCCTGATTCTTCCCTGCTCCTCCTGTTCATGCTATTTGTGTTGCCCTCCCACTCTGACTCTGAGCCTACCCATGGCCATGGGTCTGCTTTGGTCAATGGGATATCAGCAAACCTGAGACAAACAGAGGCTTGAGGAAATAGAGACATATTTCTGCTCTCACTCTTCCACTCCCCCAGCATCACGAGAAAGACATGCCTGGTGAGCTGACCAGTCCAGGGACAGAATGAGAGGCACAGAAAGTAGAGCAGAGTAGACTGGCCAGACGGAGCCTTAGTCAACCAACCCCCAGGTGTGTGAGGGTGTGCAGCCTAGATAGACTGAATTCTGTAGATGCATGGAAAATAATTGCTGCAAATGTCTTGCATTTGACATGGTTATTGCCATAGGTAATTCAAACACCAGGCTGGGAGGCTTGTTTTCTGGTGGTCAGTATTTTCCATGGCAAAAGTATTGGATTTTTCAAAAAAAAATCTTTTAAAATTTTTATTTTCCAAATATGTTTAAGCTTTAAAGGGAATGTAACTGCAAGCTGGCACATTTTCAGGAATGCCTACCAGATTTTCAGCTCATGGCAGGATGTCGTTAGAGTCTGCAGGGAAATAAAACCTGTGTACTCGTTGGAAGCTGCTTGTAAGTACCACAAACAATCCTCTGTAAAAATAAGGAAGGGGACTTTGTTTCTCTGCAGGATTCTACTTATAACTGCTCAGAGTAGTGAGAGCTCAGGCCCTCAAATCACTACAAAGCAAACTGTTGGAGATGACTCTACGTGGTAGAGGAGTGATGTGGACTTCTTGTATGCTCTGCTGCTGAGGATACAGGGGAGCACCAAGGAGCAAGTCATTCTTGCCCTGAGTATTCTACAGACTGGGGACATTCACCAGAAGACCCCATTGCCAGGGACTTTAGCAGGGGAAGACACTCATGACCATCTGAGGGGTCCTGCCTCCTTTGGGATGCCTGCTTCCTGAGCTATTTAGGGACCTGAGCCTGACCATTATTGTACCTTCTACTAAGCGCTTGTTTGGGGGAAAGGGAGCATCTCTCATTTGACTATGATTACTTTGAGGGCAGCGAGTGGGTCTTATTTTTCTCTGTTTATGAACTGTCTGGCATGTAATGAATGGATGAACCAACAAATGAGCAAATGGATGAATGAATTATGTACCACTTAGTATTTACAGGTTGCTAATTAGCTCTCTATGACTGCAAAAAGAGAAAGAGACATGTGTGATACCAAACAAGCTATGTAATCTTTTGAAGCCTTAGTTTTCACATGTGTAAATGGTAATAATAATAGTCATTGCTTCATAGGGTTGGAATGAAGATGATTCAGCCAGGCCTAAAGGATGTAGCATAGTGCCTGGTACACTGTAGAAGGCTAATACTAAGTCAGTGGTGGTGGTGATGATGCTGATGGCATTTATACTTTGATACTATAAATTATGCTTATAGACGTAATTTCCTCCAAAGAGAATCCATCTGCCAGCATGAAGTGGAAACATCACCATGAGAAAGACAAAGTCCCAGTGGGAGTGAGGGTACTGCAGCTGGGAAAGGCGGAGGGGGCCATAAAATGGCAGAGAGTGGGCAGAAAAGAGGACATCTAAGGAGAGACACTAAGGAGTAGGTGGCATTTGAATAGTGGGTGAGATTTTGACAAAATCTAAATTATGTGACACAGACTTTGGGTCTTCAAGGAATTCTGAGAAGGTACAGATCTGCCTTGCTTTGTGGACCTAGATCTGCAAGAGCTTGGTGAGGAAAGTGGAGCTGCCATTGGCTTTGGGGAAAAAGAATATAATTCCCCTAATAATGAATATAGAAGAGAAAGCCTTACTTTATTTCTTATACTGTTTATGATTTTACTCTTACTTTCCAAATAGAGAGAGCACATTACAGAATACCTTCTTGATTTCTTTTCCTGCTTTCTCCTTCTGTTTCTTTCTCCACTTCTTTCCTTTATTGTTACCACTCGTGAAAGATCACGGACTGTGTCTGGACTGATTTCAGACACTGCTGCTTATTTATATTGCGGCTTCAGGAAAGATATTTTGCTCTCTGGGTCTTAACTTTCTCATCTGTGAAATGGAAAAATAATTCCTACTTTAGAAGGTTTGGGGGATGGTCATTTAAGGTAGTATATTATAAGGGTGAGGTTTAAGTGTTCTTAATGAATTACAGTGATCATCATCATTCAATTTTTATTTCTTCTGCCACTCAAGTAAAAGGGTTCCTGTTCATCCTACCTGAGATGCTTTTGATAAATCAGTATAGACCCAAAAGTTCCAAATGACTGAGCTTTATTTTGTAGCTCCGTGACCTCACTCTTCAGCTGAGTGGTCTTCCCGTGGGACAGTGAGTTGGTTACCATAATATGCCATCATATGCCCATGGATGCCTCCTCCTTTGAACATGTGACTTCCCTGAGCCCTTGCCTACCACCTTCAAGTGACTCCACATTCCACCTCTTGCCTTTTAACCAAAGGATGCCACTCCTATAGCCGATAACCAGTATGCAGGAAGAAAGTCTAGCCCCTTAGTCTATGTAGACCTCTCTTCTGATTGCTTGGTGCTTGTTACTAAATGTTTTAATTATCACCCCTGGCTGCCAACTTCACAGGCATGAATTTGCAAGAGGAATGATTCAGAGGTGACTAATCCATGCCTATCTATGAGGAATATAATTTAGAGACTAGAAACACCCAGCCTGTGACCAGATGTCCAGATACAGGTAAAAGAGAGTGAGGAAATTGGAGAGTTTCCATTAAGAAATTCATATTCTAGAAAAGTTAATTAGAGAATCTGTGTTTCTGAGGGATCTGAGTTGGATCAGTTCTCTGTGGTACAGAACTGAATCACATAGAAAACACTTGTCCTTCACACACTAAATACACATAGCACCAAAAAAGTGCCCCCAAACATTTCCAGATGTTCTTGGTGGAAGGGTGGTAGTAGACGGGTACACAGTAATGTCCTTGGTGGAGAAGCGGAGTGTGATTAGCTGAACAGAAATAGTGAACATTTTATAAATATAAATTTAAAGTATAAAGGGCTACTTAAAAAAATAATTATTGAACATTTAACTTGCCACCTAGCCTAACCTTTGCCTTTTAAGACTGACAGTTAGCAGCCCTGAATGATTTCATTTAGCACAATAATTGTACTGTTCTGGGGACTGGGATAGGCGCTAGGGGCATGGCAGGGAACAGGATGCAGTTCTTGCCCTTCAGGAGCTCACATTTGTAGGCAGACCAGGGTGCAAAACACTTCTGCTTCAGAGACCTGGGCAGGTAACTCCCACTTACCTTTCCGTCCCATCCTAGAAGAAATAGATCTTGATCTCCTTTATCTGGGATCTTATAAAGCAACATTTACCTCTATGAGATCCTAGTTGATGGGTTTATCTTCCTCTCACCCTTGAAGTAAGACAGGGAATGAAAAGGAGACTTGAAGTTATTTCATAGTCAAGTAAATATTCAAAATATTTTAATATTCAGACTATTTAATAAAGACTGTGGTACAGATACCTGAAATTAGCAACTAATACTGGCCACAGCACTGGAAATGGATTTTGGAAGCCCTGAAATTAACCCTTTGGAGGCCATGAATTAATGCTTTGGTGATGGTGGGGTTGCCTCAGGGAAGGTGCCAGAGAAATGGTTATTTGTCAATAAGCATTTCAATATTTTAACAACAGTATGGTTATTCATGCTCACCATGGAAAGGCAGACGGTCCTTGTGACTTTCCCTTTTCAGGGATGAGAAGGTTACCCAGGTCATTAAATTCTGAGCCCTGTTTAAGTCTCCTGTCCTGCCAGGTGGCTTGCCATTTTCAGCCCGTCAGCGAGATGGCTTCATTAGGCACTGTTAGCGACACACAGGCTACACGGAACTGCATTTAGAAAGAATGTGTCCGCGTACCTCAGGACAAACATTACAAACACATTTAACGAGGATATAAAGAGTTTTAGGCCAAAACAAAGTGGTTTCTTTCCCATCGAGCACCAGTGCTAGTCTTTCCCGTTTTATACAAGCTCACGCGGTATCTTTTCAAAGGTGACTCCACCCTCCCCAGGGCCAGATCACTTACAGGGAGCTGGCTGTCTGGGAATCTACTCCCAGTCCTGCTGCTTAGTGTTTTTGTTTCTGTGGTTTCAAGACAAGCCCCTAACATCTGTCCAATGTAGCATTTTGTGGTCACATACATGCATGCACAGAGCTTATTGAAGTTGATTGGCATTCTTGTTTTACAAATTGCCACCTTTGAGATTTTCTTTTGGTTTTCTTTGGCAAAATAACTTGGTCTTGAGAATCTTGGCAACATCAGATGTCTGTTTGGCTTTTGTGTGTTTAATATCATAATTGCTTTGATATCTGTTCTTCCAACTTGGTAGGAATGTTTTTGCTCAATGCCTTGGGTGTGCAAAAAGGATACTGTAAATCCATAAATGTGTTTGATTTATGTTCACTGGTTTGTTTTAAGATGGCTTCTTAGTACAGCATGGTAGAAATGGATGCCTTTCAATCTATTTAATAATCATCAACAACTCAAATGAGAACCTGAAAAGGAGTATTGATCGCAATCATAGCCTCTAAATGCACATTAGCATTTGAAAGAAAAATGTGCCTGAGATGACAGAACTACAAAATGGACTGTTTAGCAAACATTTGCCGAGTTGTAAGTCATTAAGACATTTTTGTTCATGACTTTAGGGGAAAGAACTTAATTTGTTATCTGCCTTACAGAAATTTGTGCCTCTATAACTTGGTAATTTTAGTAAAATCAAGTCTTTGTTGACATGTATTGTTGAAACTCTGCCCAGGAATTATTTTATTTTATTTTATTTTATTTTTGAGACAAGGTCTCACTCCGTTATCCAGGCTGGAATGCAGGGCCATGATTTCAGCTCACTGTAACTTCTGCCTCCCAGGTTCAAGTGATTCTCCTGCCTTGACATCCAGAGTAATTGGGACCATAGCACACGCCACTGTATCTGGCTAATTTTTGTATTTTTTATAGAGGCAGGGTTTTACCATGTTGGCCAGGCTGGGCTTCAACTCCTGGGCTCAAGTGATCCGCCCTCCTCTGCTTCTCAAAGTGCTGGGATTACAGGTGTGAGCCACTGTGCCTGGGCTTGCCCAGGAATAACTTTTAAAGAAATAATTATTTAGTCACAAATCAAAGCCTCAGTAAAAGAAACATGTCAACTGAGCAAAATGGAGAGTGTTCCCTTTGATAAGTGATATAGCTCAGTGTGCTCATCTTCTGAAAGTAGGAGAGACCCTTTCTGGATCTTTTTTGTCTCTTGTGGTTCTGAATCACTTCTTGATTTTTATTCTCAAAGTCCCTATTGAAGGCTTCTGAGGACTAGATAGAAGAAAGTGGGGGTTATTGGAGGATTTGAACACAAGAAATGGTATTGGATGGGAAAGGAGGCATAATTCAGGATGGAGAAGGGAGGGTAGAGTGAGAGGTTGGGGAAGGTAAGAAGGTAGAGAATGAGGGAGCAGTTCTATACCTAGCAGAATTTCCGTGGACAGCTCTAAGCACAGTGTACAATAAGCCTGGCACAATGAGCTTTTTTTTTTGTTGTGTTGAACCATCGTAGAAGTTCATAAAAGTAGTAGTAGTAGTAATAGTAGTAGAAATGGCAGCTAACTTATTATTGGGTGCTGACTATCACCCTTTAACATGCTGTGTTTTAATTGGTTTATCTCATTTAATCCTCATAACTTTAAGAGGAGGAAATGTATTATCCTCATTTTCCTATTGAGGAAACAGAGGCTTAAGGAAAGAGAAACTTAAAGTTAAAAGAAGTAATCATTAAATTGGAAAAGGGGGTGTGTAATCTATACCTTTTTCTTTTTACATGAGGTGTCTTTTTTTTTTTAATGATCACCATTCTTTTTATTTATTTTATTTTTTGTATTTTATATATATATATTTTTTTAATTGCATTTTAGGTTCTGGGGTACATGTGAAGAACATGCAGGTTTTAGGTTCTGGGGTACATGTGAAGAACATGCAGGATTGTTGCATAGGTACATACATGGCAATGTGGTTTGTTGCCTCCATCCCCATCACCTATATCTAGCATTTCTCCCCATGTAATCCCTCCCCAACTCCCCACCCCCCACTGTCCCTCCCCTACATGTGGTATCTTTGGGTACCCATTTGAGACCATCTCCATGGGAAAATTCTCATCTAGATGTGACAGAGATGTGGCTAATGTCAAAGTGGAAAATACCGTGAGGTAGGCTTCCACTATTTGGAAAATATTGCATTACACTGACTGAAAGAGAGGTCAGAATTTATCAATTTGTTTGCTTGCTTTATTGTTTATTACAGGACTTACAGCTTTGAATATATTAATATGTGTCACACATTTTCTAGAAGGGAATCTAATATATATTTTTCCAAACGTACTTGGCTATAGAACCACTTTGTTCTTTCTCTTTTTTTAGGGACTATCTATTGACTTCTCAAAAATGAAAACAGATGAGGTACCTTTTGAGAAGCATGGATGAAAGCGCAGAATGTGGGGTGGAAGGAAAACAGCCTTACGTTCTACCTAGTCTCACCTATTAACTCTCCACGATGCAGGAACAAATTTCACTTCTCTCTGCCACAGCTTAGAATGTGCGCATCTCTTGTGATATGTTATAGAAATGTATTATTGTGAATAATTTAATGAGAATCAGAACATAGTTTATGGTGGGCACTAACCGGTAGGAAAGCATTTTGTAAAGAAAAGTGTCCTAAAAATGTGTTGTCATTTTTTAATCTTGGCCCCATAGAAAAAGGAATTTGAATTTTCTTTCATCACCTAAGAGTTTAATGATCTGAACTATTGAAATCAATTGTTTTTCTTTATGCTTGGGAAGTTGGAAAGAACATTTAAAAAAAAATGATTGAGATGATCAAATCCTGACATGTATGTGCTGGCATTGAATCAGCTGAAAGCTTCAGATGGAAGGTGATCTGCTTAAGGAAAGAGAAACTCAAAGTTAAAAGAAGCAATCATAAAAGAAGAACCCTCGGTTTTGAGGTGGAGTCCTCCGAAACTGTGGTCTATTCTTCGGCTTTAGTGCTTGTGGTGATGCTTGAACCCAAGTAAGAAACAGCTAGAGAGCAGGCAACTAGACCAAGGGCAGTCAAAGAAGAAAAGGTCACACCTCGCAAAATCCCATAGGCCAAAAGAACCTGGACCGAATTCGGCATCCACAGAGCAAGGGAGCCGTCATGCAGAAACTCATCCTTGAGTGTTGCATGTATTTTTCTTTCTTTTCTTTTGTTGTATCAGATGTGGAGCCAGCTGAAGTCAGACATTTCCCTAACACCACACGTGAAAGTGCAGTGGAGTCTTCTGAAATGAACTCAAGAGAAACAGATGTGTGGAAAGAAGAGCGCATTTATCCTCAGCGAGGCTATGTGTTTAGCAGCTCTTTGATTTTACTTGACCTCTGAAGCATGACTGTAGCACAGTTACGTTGTTGAAACGTAAGACTGCACAGAAGGCTAGGGAAGCAAGGCAGCCATCTCACTGATGGTCAAAGATTCAGCTCTGGTTAGAAAAAATGTGAATTATCTTTCCATCTCAACAGTGCCAGGCTGGTGGTGGGTTTTTGGTTTTGCTTTTTCCATCCTTCTTTCTTTTACAGTTCATTGACAATTCTGCTCATGCTTTAAAATAATCTGGGCCTGAAATGAGGCTTGCGTCTCGCTGATTTTGATTACTCCCACATACTGTATTTATTTGCCATTTAAATCATCGTTGTCTGGAGGAGATTCAGTTTCTGCAGCATCTGATCTCTGCTGTTGTGAATTAAGGAAAGGCGAAGGGGAGGCAGGTCCCTTCAGAGGGGCCTATTGTGTGAGGAGGCCTCATGGGAATGGGGGGCAGATGAAATTCAAAATGAGGAGGAGGGGTTAGCTGTGCACTCCAATCTTTGTCTGGTGCTTCTCTCTCTTCTGGGGGTTGATGGATGGGTGCGCCTTCAGGACTGTTCTTATCATATGAAATACACAACGCTCATTGTGTCCCTCCCAGCTGGGCCTTTCATTTGGTTCCACAGACTCCTGTCCTGGGGCTCTGGTCTCCTTTGTCACACCTCAGGGTGACATGAGAGGCTGGGTGATGAAGAGCCTCCCGGTTTCCCATGAGTGCTAGCAAGAATCTCTCGCCGCCCTCCTGGCAGAGGAACAAAATATCAAAGGTTTACATAAATTAAATCAATTTTAAATAAAGACAGGACATTAACAGTGCAGTTCAGTGCCATATCAGAGCCCGAGCCAAAAGAAAAGAAAAAGTCATACTAACCCTGATTTATTTAAGATGTTTGATATTTTGTTCATTGTTGACTTTTTTTTAGCCATTAATTTCGATCTTTAAAAATACTACATGAAAATAGTATTTTTCTCGGTCACCAAGTGTTTTGGTGTTTCTTAAATTTTGCACCCAAGATGAGTATCTCTCTTGCTTCCCCCTGGTCCCAGGCCTGGTAATAAATTCTACATGAGTGCTTTTCATAAAATTATTACAATTAATAATGTTGCTTAAGCCATTTATCCTACAGTGAGCCCCTGTGCCAGGTACCATGGGAAACATTTACGAGCACTGACTCATGAAATCTGCCTGAAGTAAGTACAGTGATTATTCCTACTGTAGAAATGAAGAAATCAGGGCACTGAGAACTTATTTGCTTAAATTAACTTATTTGCCAGGTTGGAGGGGTAGACATAATATTCTAGCCTTGGTATGTCTGGCTTTGAATCTCTTCTAATCTAGGCTGTCTCTGAGGAACTACATGTTTTTTACCCATGGAGGTTAATGCCCTGTTGCATGTGTTCAGCAACTTAAGGAGTTCCTCAAGGAGCAAATGTCTTTCCTTGATTTTTGCTCAGGAAATAATGCATGAAAGTCGAGTGGAACCTGAAATATAAGGTGTGACGAAACTATATGCAAGTCCTTGATTCTGTTAATCCATAGAGAGAGGGTAGGTGGGTGTTAGCCCAGTTTCCTTCCACTTGTAATAGAGGTGATTTTTATAAAAAATGGTTTTTATAGCTCTTTTAAGAATATGTAATAGAAAATATCTGTGTGAGTACTGGCTGGTTCTTCAGCAATATTGCAACATGGTTTCTTTGCCTTCACTGGCTTTTTCCTCTAATACGTTCATTTCGGAATTCTTGTTAGGACATTTAGGTCTTGACTTGAAATTTTATCTCCCCTTTCTATAGACCTATATTGTCTGGCACAGTAGTCACTCTCTTCATTTGGTTGTAGAACACTGGAAATGTTCTACATTTTAATAGAGGTTTATTTTAATAGAGGTGTGCTCTTTTTAGCAAACACACTGGAGTTAGAAGGCTTTATGTGATATATTGAACTATTTCATTAATAATTGTTCTTATTGATTACATATTGCAATGATATTTTGGATCTACTAGTTTAAACAAAATGTATTGTCAAAATTAATTCCATTTGTTTTTATTTCCCATATGGCCAGTAGAAATTTAAAATTACATATGTGGCTCACATTTTATTTCTGTTGGACAGCACTGCTATAAAATATTGCCTCTCGGGTGTTTATATTTGTGAGGCAAAAGGTTGATTTGTTTTGTTTTATTTGTAACCGTCACAGAAACAAGTAGAATTTGTCAAAACACGCACCAAAAAGGCCGAGTGTGGTGGCTCACATGTGTAATCCCAGCATTTTGGGAGGCTGAGGCAGGCGGACCATGAGGTCAGGAGATCGAGACTATCCTGGCCAACATGGTGAAACCCTGTCTGTACTAAAAATACAAAAATTAGGCCTGGTGGCACATGCCTGGAATCCCAGCTACTAGGGAGGCTGATGCAGGAGAATCACCTGAACCCAGGAGTTGAAGGTTGCAGTGAGCTGAGATCACAATCACTGCACTCCAGCCTGGTGACAGAGAGAGACTCTATCTCAAAACACACACACACACACACACACACACACACACCCCAGAAAAGAACCTTTTTGGAGCTTAAGACTCTTAGCCAATAGATAGTGGGAAGTGCCACCTCTGCAGATATTTGAATTCTTTAGGCAGTAGCATTCACTTATATGCCAAGAGGTTTATAAACAACCCAGTCTGTTTTTCAGATCAGCAGCTTTTAAATGACTCTACATAGTGTTCGGACCCTACATAGTGTTCAGGTGCCCACCTAGGCATGGTATATTGATAGCACTGCCTGTGTTTGCCAGGTTCAGGGTTCTGTTGCCTCTTCCCTAAAGCCAGAAAGCAGAATGGTTGTCTGGGCCTTAGGGCCTGGCATCTTGACTCTTGCTTAGTCCTTTTAGGCTGCTATAACAAAACACCTTGGATTAAGTAATTTATAAGCAACAGAAATTTATTTCTTGCAGTTCTGGAGGCTGGGAAGTCCAAGAGCAAGGCACCAGCAGATTCAAGGTCTTATGAGGACTTGCTGTCTGCCTTAAAGACAGTGCCTTCCTACTGCATCTTCACATGGTGAAACTCATGTTCCCTCCAATTTCTTTTATAAAGGTATTAATCTCATTTTTGAGAACAGAGCTCTTATGACTCAGTCACTTCCCTAAAGGTCCCACCTGTTATTGCTGTCACAGTAAAAATTAAGTTTCAATGTATGAATTAGGGGACAGGGGACATTATCACTACAATAGTGGCTCTCAAACTGCAGTTGGTAGAAGAATCACCCGGTGACCCTGATGAACATGCAGATTCCTAGGGGTTGCTCCTTGAAGTAGAGTATCTGGTTTAACTTCTCTGCACCAAACACATTAGCTATATTAGTTGTCACTATCTCCCTCTACCACCTCTCCTCTCCATTTTGACATTGGTATTCAGGACCTCTTTTTCCTCTGTCTTGGGCATATCTTTGCTCTTTCCAGAAAGCATTCCTCAGTAATCCAATTCGTTTCCCACTCTCTTTTTTTCCCACACACTGTAGGATTTAATTTACTTCCAAATAGATATTGGCAACTCTTAGCTTATACTTGAAAGCTATTCCTTTAAGTGCATGGAAGGCCGGAGATGGAGGGGAGGGTGTCTTTGTTCTTTTTTTCCTCTTAATTATCTTACGGATCAGTGAAGTTTATTTAACTTGAAAGATATCTGAGGTCCCCTTTGACGTAGATGAGATAAAATTTTTCAGCAAATGTTCAGCCTTAGTACTTGGCACATAGACGGTACTCTATAAATATTTATTGAATGAATGAATGTCTTTCCTGTTTGTCTTCCTTGGAAGCTGCATTAACCCTTCCTGATCACCAGGGGACTGACTCTAGTTCACTAAGGCAGTAATTAAGTAATAAGCAAATGCTATATGTGGAGGACTTGAGTGCAATCTTTAATGTCACATTGTAGAATGTGCCGTAATGCGGCAAATAATCAGGAGTAACTGAGCATACCCTCTACCCTCATGTTTTTCTCTAACCTGTCTTGGTGCAACACATATACCCATTCTCCATCTCTCCCTTACAGTGGAACTGTATTTGCTGACTCTGTGTTGCAGGTGACAGAATCTCAAAGGGGCTTAAGTAAAACAATGAGAAAGTTTTGATTGAGGTTGTTTAGATACCCAGGCAAGGCTGCATCCATAGTCTCAAGTAGCATTGTTAGGACACAGCTCTCTCATTCACATTAACTCTACACTCAGGCTGTCTGCACCCTTGTAGGTCAGATGGCTAGTCATTGTTAAATCTCTTCTCAGCACTCCGAGGAATCAGAAGACCCTGGCTCTCCAGATAGCTCCAGGAAAAATTTCTGGGATTCTGAAACTCCTCCTGAAGTGTGGCCAAGGAGATTTAATGCTCTGATTTGCCATATCTGGGTCACAGATCCTCCTGGATCAGGATATGAGGGCAACCTCATCCAAACTGCTTACATTGAGAGAAGGGAAAGAGAAGGCATCCCAAAACGAATTTAAGGTCGTTTTATAACTGAAAGGAAAAGAAGGGTGCTGAGTCAGCAGAATACAACAAAGGGTCGTTTTCAAAACCTACAAAGGAATCATTTTTCTGTTTCTATTTGGGATTGAATCTTGCCAGAGAAACACAGCCCTTCCCCCACTTCCAAAGCGTAGTCGGCGGTGGCGGGGGGGGTGTCTCCTTACAGGGAGAGGGCACACCATATTGATTTTTGAACATAGCCTACTATATTGCACACAGCAGCTTTTAAATAATTGTTCCAATCAATAGAATTTGATTGTGTACCTACTGTGTGTCAGGACTGTTCAATCAATGAAGCATCTGTTCTTGCAATAATCAGTCAAATTGGTTTTTACACCATAGCCTGCTAAGAGCATGAGCTTTGAGATGACGGAAACACAGCTCCAAATCTGACTCTGCCATTTACTAGCCCTGTAGATTTAGGTAAGTTTTCAGCTCTTCTAGGCCTTACTTTTCTTCATTTATAAAATTAGGCTAATATAGCATCTCCCACATAGAGCAGGTGTGATGATTAAGTGAGATGATGGATGTACAATGCTCTGCACAGCAGCTGGCTAATAGTTAGGGCTGATATACAGCAATTAATATATTTATATATTTAAAAGAGCAAATATTTGTCGACTATTTATGTTCATTCATTTAGCAGCTGTTAAATGTTCTCTATATGCTAGGCCCCTTAGTAGACGTAGCATAAAGATGAGTAAGATAAAATTCCTGTGTTAAAGGAATTTGTGGTTTCTTGGTGGAGACAGTCATGGAAACAGACAATCAAAGATAATGGTTATAATCCCATGTGGTCCATGGGATCATATGGTCTCCAGAGCTGTGTAGAAGCAAAGTAATTTCAAACTAGTTCACATTTCTAGGATACCATGAAAGAGAAGCATATGTTCTACCAATACTTACCATCTTCTCCTTTTTTCTCTTATCAGCCACCCTTAGCCCACTCAGACATGCAAGTCACTTTGTGTCATGGGCCTTGCTGGACTCTTCTGACCCACCCGAGCCATGCGCTCCTGCCAAGATGCTCTGAAGGTGCCATTCTGTTTCTTATTTCAAGTTCTCTATAGCCATTCTCCTCTGCCCAAAAGGCTCTCTTTATCTCACTGTAACCTGACTAACATCTCATTTTTCTTTAAGACTTAGCTGGAGTATCACCTTCTATGACGGGCCTTACTAATCTTGTTAGATACCTCTCTTCTCCTCCTCATTCCTCTGGCACCCTATGCAGACCACCATGACATTGTTTAACCCTTGGGCGATGTAACTGTCTGCATCCCCCTCGGCCTTCTTGACTGCTGTGTGTGGATCACACACAGGCTGATCCTCCTGAGAGGACATCATCATTTCCTGTATTTCTCGGCACTCTAGCACCATATGGAATGGTGGGAGGAAAGAAGGAAAGTGGCTCTTCCCAGAAGCCATCCAAGGAGTCCTCTAAGTTTGACAGTCATCTGTGGGGCATTTCTAAGGTAGTCTCCACCTGTAATGTATAAATGGTGATTTATGGTCTAGGTTATATGATGGCAGTAAAAGCAGAGTAGTTTAGTCCAACCGCGATATAGCGTAGGCTTTGCCATCAAGTAGAATTGGAATGGACTTCTAGCTCCTACTGGCGATGAGCAATTTACTTAACCTTTTAAACTTCATCACTAAAGTGGACATGATGAGAGGACCTGTCATAGGTCGCTATGAGCATTTTATGAGGTGATACAGGGAGAGCTCTCGGCAGAGTACTTAGCACCTAGTAAAGCCTCCAGTAAGGAAGGATGCTATTGTTGTAAGTGTAGAAATTTATTTTGGAGATTGCCAAAAGTTTTTCATGATGAACCACCAATAGTTTTCTTCAAGGAAGGGGCTTGATTTTTTTAAAATGACAATTAGGAAGAAAAAACAAACAGCATATTGGTTGCAGAGAGGGAAAATTATTTTGTTTTGGTTGTTTTTTACTTTGTTTTTCACACCTGTTTTCTCAGAGGAATGGGACTTAGTGTCTCGCCAAAACTTGACAACAAGTAAAATACGTGGTTTTAAGTCCTCAACAGTCCTAGCAAATGTGAAATCAAATCTCTCATTTGCTTTGGAGCATCCGGACGGCAAGGACAGCTGGAGTGTTGCTATTTTTTATTTCAAATAAAAGAGTCAGCTCCTCGTTACCATAGAAACCACCAACCTAATTATAAGGAGTTTTGTTCACTGGATAAAAGTCATCATTTCTCTTTCCTCCCCACACTCAGACAGGTCCCCAAAATATTGGCATGGATTTGATCCTGGATAAAGAAATTTGCTCTCTTTTTAGAAATGATTGCAGTGCACTGACCACTAACATAGGAAACTAAGCAAATGGCACTAAGCAGAGACTCAGAGAAATAGTGCCTGCAGCTTGTCTTCTACTTTGAAAACAAGTCATGAGCATTTCATGAGAACAAGTTAGTGTTTTAAAAATAAAGTGCAAAGGAAGATGCTCTTGATCTACCCCACCACTAGGTAGATGTACCCTTTTTTGTCTGGGGATAGAAGGATGGACTCGATTCCATCTTAATGTCCATTCTAGCTCTGGGATCTTTCTGTTGTAGGGTATTTTACTGGGACTCTAAGATTAATCATATTATATAACGTTGCGGCGTTTAGAGAATAAATGCTAAACCATGGGTTTCTAATAGCTCACAAGCAGTTCGATATATGTTTGGGGCTTGCTAGAATAGTAAATAGTTGTATCTCACCATCAAGGCTCAGTCCAAAGAATGTGGAAGTTTCTTGTGCATGCTTCTGTCTTATTTTGGTTGGGGGAGCTATTCATTTTATAGAATGTACCTGCTGTAGGTTAATGCTGGTGTTGGGCATATCACTTCAGTTTTGTAGATACTGAAATACTTATTTGAGACTTGAATGTTCTGTACCTACATGCCAGGAGTTTGGGAAGATGCATCAGGCTATGTGGGACTGGGGGACAGAGGGACATGTTTTAGAGAGGGGTTGGACTAGGACGTGGCCAGGTAAAAGTTTGGAAGACAGGGGTCTCTGAAGAGTTTGTAAACATGAAAACAGGCTTACATAAATATGTGTGGAAGACGATGGGTTGGAGAAAGGGTCGTGGAAGAAATGAGTTAGGCCCTGTAACTTGGGTAAAATCCCATGGTGGGTCAATATTTTACTCTTTTTTTTTTTTTTTTTTTTTTTTTTTTTGAGACAAAATCTTACTCTGTCACCCAGGCTGGAGTGCAGTGGCTTGATCTCAGCTCATGGCAGCCTCTGCCTTCTGGGTTCAAGCAATTCTCCTGCCTCAGCCTCCCAAGTAGCTGGGATTACAGGCATCTGCCAACACGCCTGGCTAATTTTTGTATATTTAGTAGAGATGGGGTTTCACCATGTTGATCAGGCTTGTCTCGAACTACTGACCTCGTGATCCACCCGCCTTAGCCTCCCAAAGTGCTGGGATTACAGGCTTGAGCCACCATGCCTGGTGTCAAAGTTTTACTTTATGCACCTCCAGAGCAGATCCAATTTGGATGCAGCTTTCCTTTACCTGTATTTGTTTCTTCTTCCCCTCCCCTCCTCTCCTCTCCCCTCCTCTCCTCTCCCCTCTTCTCCTCTCCTCTCCTCTCCTTTCCTCTCCCCTTCCTTTCATTCCCCTCCCCTCCACTTCACTCCCCTTCCCTCCAATTTCCTCCTTTCCACTCCTCTCCCCTCCCTTCCCTTCCCCTCTTCTTTCATTTTTTTGGCAACAGGGTCTTGCTCTGTCACCCAGGCTGGAGTGCAGAGGCGCAAACACAGCTCACTGTAACCTCAGCCCCCTGGCTTCAAGCAGTCCTCTTGCCTCAGCCTCCCAAGTAGCTGGGGCCACAAATTCATGCCACCACGCCTGGCTGATTTTTACATTTTTTGTATAGACAAGGTCTTGCTGTGTTGCCCAAGCTAGTCTTGAACTAGGTTCAATTGATCATCCTGCTTTGGCCTCCCAAAGTGCTGAGATTACAGGCATGAGCCATCACACCCAGCGTCGTACTTGTTTCTGTGTGGTTGTCTTTGCTCTTCCTGCCCCTTCTCTCCTGGTCTGTCTGCATGTATATATAGATCAGTTGATTGAGTGATTGAGACAGGGTCTCACTATGTTGCCTAGACTTCTCTTTTTTAAAAAAATTTTTTTCATTTTGTTTTTAATTGACAAACAATAACTATATATTCATGGGGTACAATGTGATGTTTTGATACATGTGTAGGTTGTGCAATGATCAAATCAGGCAAATTAACATATCTGTCACCTCAAACATTATTTTTTTCTTGTAAGAACATTTAAAAATGTCTCTTAAATATTTTGAAATAATGTTGTATTGCATTATCATTAACTGTAGTCACCATGCTGTGCAGTAGACCACCAAAATTTATTCTTCTGTAAAAGTGAAACGTTATACCTCTTGACCAATGTCTCCCCCTTTCTCTGTCTGCTCCCCTCTGCCCCCAGCCTCGGGTCACCACCATTCTGCTCTCTACTTCCGGAAGTTTGACTCTTTTGGATTCCACATATAAGTGAGACCACACATTATTTGTCTTTTTGTGCCTGGCTTATTTCACTTAGCCTAATGTCCTTTAGGTTCATCCGTGTTGTCGCAGATGACAGAATTTCCTGCTTTTTAAAGACTAAATAGTATTTCATTGTGCGTGTGTTTATGTTACATTTTAAAAATCCATTTGTTCATTGGTGGATGCTTTGATTCCTTCCCTTCATGCTGACAAAAAAATCTAAGACCTTATGACCATGGCCTTTAGTCCCCAAATTCCCATTTTATGAGCCTTATGTCCTTCCACTGTCCCCATTGCGTGTTCTGCTCTCGTCTGACCTGATCCTTGAGTACACCACATCCTCCAGTCTTGGCTCCTGCCGTTCAGATCTTAGCGTGATGTGTTCTCTTGTTTCATTTAGACTTTCCTCAAATTAACTTCCTCAAAGAAGACTTCCCTGATCATCCTCTATTAAATAGCAGCCTGCCCTCTGTCATCCCTCACCTTCAATTTATCCCATTTACCCCATTAATATTTCACAGCACTCAGTCATCATATTGCAATGTTTAATAATATATTAAATCTAGCAGAAAAGTTTCCTTTCTAGGATATAAACTTTGTAAGGACAGGGACCTTGCTGAATTATTCACCTTTGTATAATTTTGGTTTAGTGTCTGGCTCACATTATGGCCTTCCATCATAAGTATTGGTGGCAGGAATTAACAAATGGCAGCTTATACAATAAAAAAATAACTCTAAGAGTTATAGTTTCCTATAACAGATGAGGAAACTGAAGTTTAGAGAGATAAATCATGCCTTAGACTTCTGAGAAAAAAAGCTAAGCACTTCCATTTTTTCTGAGAAGCCTATTATATAGAATCTTGGGTTTATAACTCATTTGAACTTCTCATTCAAAGCTCCAACCCTGGCAGGTCTAATATAATGTTTGCCCAACTATAAAATATATAATAATTGGTATTTGTTGTGTGCAAGATATTTTAGATAATTAATTGATGAGACATTTCTGTCTTAGTATGTTTTTTGCTTCAATAACAGAATCACAGAAACTGGGTAATTTATAATGAACAGAAATTTATTGGCTCCCATTTCTGGAGCTGGGAAGTTTAAGATCAAGTAAACAGCGTCTGGCAAGGGCCTTCTTTCTTTGCTTTTCCATGATGGTGGGTGGAATGGCAGGAGGGTACTAAACAAGAGAGAGACAGAGAAAGAAAGAGATAAAGGATGCCAAACTCCCCCTTTTCTAATGAACCCACTCCTACAATGTTGGCATTCATTATTCACTTCACCATCATGGCCTAATCAACTCTCATTAGTCCCCACACCCCAACAGTGTTGCATCAAGGATTAAGTTTCCAATGCATATTTTTTGGGTGCATATTCAAACTATAGCAATTACTATTCTTTATTTTTATTTTTTTGTAGAGATGAGGTCCAGAACTCCTGGTCTCAAGTGATCCTTTTGCTTTGGCTTCCCAGAGTGCTGGGATGACCTGTGTGAGCCACTGTGTGCAACCCAGCAGTTACGATTAAGTCACAGTGAATTTATTGGGATAATTATTATTTTTTTTTTGGCAATGGCATGTTTTAAGTTTTCATTGTATTTTTAACCATTTTGTTGAAATGTAATTTGTGTCATGTAATTAAATTATATAATTCAATGTTTTTTTAGTATATTCACACAGGTGTGCAACTGTCACTACAATTTTATTACTGCTGAAAGAAACCTCCTCATACGTAGTAGCAGCTGCTTTCCGTTTCACCCTAACTCAAAGCCCTGCCCTAGACAAACTACTTTCTGTCTCTTACAGGTTTGCCTTTTCTGATCATATCTTACAAATGGAATAATACAATGTGTGGTTTTTTTTGTGTCTGCTTACTTTTGCTTTAGCAAAATATTTTCAGGATTCTTCTATGTTGTAGCATGTATCAGTACTCCATTCCTATTTATGGTTGAATAATACTCTATTATACAGATACACCACATTTTGTTTATTCACTCATCATTTGATGGACATTTAGATTGGTTTCACTTTTTGGCTATTATGAGTAATGTTGTTATGAATATTTGTGTATATATTTTTGTGTGGACATGTTTTTCATTCTCTTAGGTATATACCTAGGAATAACATTAATGGATCTGGCCAGATACAGTGGCTCACACTTGTAATGCCAGCACTTTGGGAGGCCAAGGTGGGCAGATCACTTGAGGTCAGGAGTTCAAGACCAGCCTGGCAAACATGGTGAAAACCTGTCTCTACCAAAAATACAAAAAATAGCCAGGCATGGTGGACTGTGCTCATAGTCCCAGCTACTTGGGCGGCTGGGACACAAGAATCACTTGGACCTGGGAGGCAGAGGTTGCTGTGAGCCAAGATTGTGCCACTGCATGCCAGCCTGGGTGACAGAGTAAGACTCCATCTAGAAAAACAAAAAGAAGAAGATCATATGATCTTCTGGATCATATGATAATTCAATCTGTAATATAGAGGAAGCACCAAACTGTTTTCCAAAGTTGCTGCACCATTTTGTATTCTCACCAGCAATGTAATGAGGATTACAGTTTCCCCACATCCTTTTCAACACTTGTTATCTGTCTTTTTTTTACTGTAGCCCTTCGAGTGTATGTGAAAGTGAGTTCATTTTTGCATTTCCATTTTTAACAGAGAAGGTGGGCCCTCAGAGCTGTCAGCAGAGAGATTATAGGGTCTAAGGAGAATTTTGACTTTTAATGTATTTATATTTTTTAATAACAAGTCATTTTCCTCTTCTCCATTTTAAATTGAGGGTATTATATTAACTTTTTTTAAACAGCTTCTTTGAGATGTAATTTACATTCTACATAATTCATTCATTTAAAATGTATAATTCAATGGCTCTTAGTATATTCAGAGTTATACATCCCTCACAGCAATTTTTAAGTATTTTTTTTTACCTCAACAGAAAACCCTGTAACCTTTAACCATCATCCCCCTAATCCCTCTCCCCCATAGCCCTAGGCAACCACTAATCTACTTTCTATCTATAGATTTGCTTGTTCTGGACATTTCATGTAGTTTTTGTAAATGGTCAGTTTCCATTTATAACAATGTATATTGTTTTTTTCTATGGGAATATAAAGTTTCCTTTTAAAATAAATGTATTACGCCAGGCATGGTGGCTCATGCCTGTAATCCCAGCACTTTGGGAAGCTGAGGCAGGCAGATCACAAGGTCAGGAGTTTGAGACTAGCCTGGTCAACATGGTGAAACCCCTTCTCTACTAAAAATACAAAAACTAGCCAGGTGTGGCGGCAGGCACCTGTAATCACAGCTACTCTGGAGGCTGAGGCAGGAGAATTGCTCAACCCAGGAGGCGGAGGCTGCAGTGAGCTGAGATTGTGCCATAGACCAGCTTGGGTGACAGAGCAAGACTCTTTCTTGAAAAATAAAAGTACTACAATAAAAATTTAATAAGCTTAATAGTAAATACAAATAATAAAGGCGATGTGTATAGAGAAGGTTGACATTGCTACAGTGATTGGTGGTGGGCTACAGAGAAAGGAGATAGCCTCATGGTTGAATGCAAATGGCCAGCATTTGAGAAATGGTAGTTGGTGGATATCCTTGGTCTAGTCTGATCAAGAAAATGACTTCATCTTCAGACTAGAATGGAGGGAGCCTTGAGTGCCTATTAGGCCCACACATCTGCATTGCCAAAGAACATCTGCCTCTTGGGAGCTTTGTGACCTTATGCATCAGTGCCTCAGTTTGCTAATCTAGCCAAATGGGGATGGTTAATAGCAAGATCTATTTCATAGAGCTGTCATGAGGAATAGGTGAATGGCATGTGAAAAGCATTTAGCATACTCCCTGACACAAACCAAGTGCTCATTGTGTGTTAGCTGCTAGCCAATTTCAATCACAGCTGAGAGGAAGCTCTGATCCCTCCCCATGTTCCATGCCATCCCAATTTGATCTCGCAGTTGCTGTCTTCTCTCTGCCCGTGCCACTCACCTTTCCAAGCAGAGAGTTCTGCCAGAAAAGTACCCCCTTCTGAGAGAGAGGAAAAACTTTCTTCAGTGGAGAGTATTTGAGTAGCTGCATTCTCCTGCTGAAACATCCTAGCCAGCTTTCAACCCAGAAACACATTGCCCTTAGCAAGTTTACAAAACCACAGGTTACCTGTTTATGTTTTGGCAAACTGCATCAAATCAAACCCTGAAAGCCAAGGCACTGGGGACAGAGCGCCTTCATTATCGGTGTACCAAGTAACCCTTCGACAAGTACATGTGTCTGTGTACCCCAGCATTTGGAACACATCAGTAGACCAGACACATGATAAACATTTTTTACAAAACCATTCTACAAGCAAATCAGGATTTTAAAAATGCATTTGTAAAGTGTTTTTCTTCAGTTGAATCAACCATATGTTAAAGTAAGCTTCACCTATGGCAACAGTTTTCATCTGAGGCTTATTTTAGCTTAATAAAAGAGTGTGTGGGTGGTAAGCAGAACCTTGTGCAGAGCTGCTAGAAAATCGGGACTAATGGCTTTTTTCTTTCTGCCTTGTTGATCTAAGATGGGTTGATTTTTGCCTGGATTGTGGATAGGTGAAACCAAGTGGCCATTTCTGCAGGACTTAAGCTAGGCTCTGGAGAAGCACTCCTTTGGGCACATGTAGAATGCCCTTGGATATGGGTTCATCTAATTGCATGTAATTGCCACACTGACCTCTTCTCTGTTTCTGGAGCACCAAGCTTGTTCCAGCCTCAGAGCCCTTTTGCACTTGCTGGCTCTCCTGCCCAGGTGACCATTCCGCTGGCCCTTCACATGGCAGCTGTTTTTAAACCTTCAGGTCTCTTGCTAATACCCCTACCCCACCTCCAGGGCTCTGCCACCTCAGTTCCCTTTATTGTACTTCCCCCCAACATGGAATTACATTGCTCATTTATTGTTTCCATGTCTGTTGTCCATCTCCGCCATTAGAATGGAAGCTCCATGAAGTCAGGGTCTTCATCTGTCTTACATAAGGTCATATGGGCAGCACTCAGCTCAGTGCCTAGTACACAGTAGGCATTCCTTAAATATCTGCTGAATTCTAATGTATAACTTGGACTTCAAATACAAAGTTTCATAAGTAATGAGATAGGATATGAAGCTTTAAAATTAGTGTCAAGCTAGAAAGGCTGCTTAAATACTTTAAAAGCCTATGTGCTGAACTTTTCAGTGTTACCTCTCCCCCAGCTCTCCCCTGATACAACCTGACACTATCAGAAGGAAGGCAGGGAGGATGAGAGTGACTATTGATAAAAGCAATTAGCACTGGCTTAAAGGCTATCAAAGGATCTGGCTTTCATGCTAAAATATTGGAAGGCATATTTCACCTTGGGCAAAATGCAGATGAGGAGATGGACCGTGTTATCATCTTTTTGGCTAGTTAGTAGATATTTCAAGGGAGCCATTAGAATGGTTATAATGTAAATTTTATAGTGCCTCCAATGACAGACATTTAAGGGGGAAGAATGTTCTTTAGGGGCGTGATTGTCATAAGATCTGTGGTGTTCCATTTCTGGTTTTCCCAAATCATTAGAGTTGGAGATAAGGAAGTAAACTAATAAATATACATATTATTAATTGCTCATTTCAATAAATGCCATGGAGGGAAAGTACAGCAAAACTGTGGTTTCTAGAAGAGAACTAATTATTGGAGGAGTCCCACTTTAGGTTAAATGATCGAAATAAATGAATGAATTCCTTGGAGAAAGTCAATATGGTTTCCTGTATTTTGGCCTGACAACCAGCCCTTATACCGGATTTCTTCTTCTCTGTTGTTGGCACAGGGCAGAAGGGACAGCATCAATTATTTACGCACTGGGTTAATTTCTCTCCTTTTCAGACTCACAGTAGAAGCTGATTTCTCTTCTTGCTCCAGTTTTCCTCTCCCTCCCTGCTACCCTCCCCAGCTGATAGGAATGAGCTTTTATAAGGTCCAAAGCCACACAGGAGGCTTGGGTCTGCTGGAAAGCCAGCTGCTGGGGCCCGTTAATGAGAAACCACATTCTCCTGGGAAGGAGTGAGGACAGCGATGGCTTCTGGGTCATGTTCTTGTCAGGGCACAAGCTTACATGCGGTATTTCAGATGCCTCCAGAGCAGATCCTAGTGCTGTTTGGAATCACACAGATGTTTTGGCAAGTGGCTATCCCTTCTCCCATCTCATTCACCCCACCCAGCTGGGGCTGTCTTGCTGTTCAGATGTTGGAGAGCAACCTGTGCACATATGTTCTGGCAATGTCATCTGAAAGAATATTGTGTGCATATTTGTTCATTGATATCCGTTTGTTTCCTTAAATCTGCTTCTGTTTAAAAGTTATCGATTTATTAGAGGACTGTGAGTCAGTATCTGGGTTAAGCACTTAATGTTCATTGGCTCATGTCAACCTCACAACAGTGCCAAGAGAAAAGCATGATTTCAAGACCTGACTCCTTTTTCAAACGGGGAGATTGATGCTGAAGGAGATTATTTTGCCCAGGATCACATGGATAGGAAGCAGCTGAGTCCAGACCTGCACTACACAGACCTTTCTCTTAACCACAGTGTTCTCTCTTCCCTGACCAGCGCCACATGTTCATTGTAAATAACTAGAAACTAGGGATGGGGAAAAGAAACTTAAAAATATACCTCTAGATCACTCATAATTTTACTACCTACCCACTCATAATTCTAACCACTGGTAAATTTTTGGTTTCTAAACTCTGTGTGGGTGTGTATATTTATATGTGTGTATACATGCATATCTGCTTATATAAAATATCTAAGGCATGTACCTCTATATAAACATGTTATTATAACTTGCCACTTTTTAAATAAATAGCAAATAATAATTCCCAAGATCAATATGTATCCACATTGCTGTTTTAATAACAGCCTTATATTCTATGCATGATTTACTGTGATTTATTTCAGCACATCCCTTGTACTGGACACTCACTCTTTCTTCCCTCCAAGATGACTTGCATAAGCATCCTGTGGTACCCTTGCTTACTGCTTGAAACAACTGCAATGGGTGTTTTTGTACATGTGCCTTTTTGAATTTGTCTTGTTACTTCTGTAGGGTAATTCGTAGTGTAGTATCAACCACTTACCACAAAAAGCATTTCAGAATAATTACATGGCCATAGGCAATCATACCTTGGAAGAATACAGTTGTGATTAGCATTTAACCTGGCTTTCTGCTTCCCAAGATTAGTAAATGGTGGTTGGCTGGCTGCTTCCAAGGAGCCATTGGGATAGAAAGAACCTGAAGCCTTGTGTTATGTGACGTGGTAGGTTCAACAATAGAAATATGCTCAATATATGTGACAGAGAGAAGTTGCAATTACTTAGCTCCATGTAAGCCTCAGGTGCTCCTATGGAGTTAGCCAGGTGAAGAGGTGATAAGCAGTTTATGCTTATCAAGTGAGGTGTCCTAGGCACAGAGTGGCCAGAGATGAGGCTAGAGAATATCAGAGCAAAAACTGATCAGAGAAGTCCAGCCTGGTGTGTATTATTGAGAATAATAGGACCTACCTGTGGATTTGATACCACAGGTGATGAGGCGACCTGGACAGGCTCTGAGTGAAGGATGATTTGCATTTTAGAAGATCTCTTCTTACCAGAGGATGGAGGATGGTTGGATGGGAAAAAATGTTGGAGACAGAGACATGTTGGAAGTTTTCCAGGTGTGAGATGATAGAGGTCTGAACACATGCAGTGGTCAAATAGATAGAATGGAAGGGCAGAATGGAAGGATGTCTAAATTTGGAGCTTCAACTTAGATCTGGAGCTACGCCTGCAGGAGTATACCCCTAAAATTTCATCTAAAATTATGCACATATGCAAAGTATTATTCCAAGTTTTTATAATGATAAGACTTGGGTGCTGGGTGTAAACAACCTATAGGATTGTGCCTGTTTTGTTACAGTCAGAATGATCAGATTTTCAAAAGGATCTGCATACATGAGTGATCTTACTGGAATGGTAATAGTCTTTTAAAACTGAATTGTGGTGATGGCTGCAAAACTCAGTAAACTTACTAAAATTTCCAATTTATACACTTCAAATGGGTGAATTTTGCATGTCCCCATAGTCCAAAAAAGATTAAAAGCCACTAAATTATATGCGTTGAATTAAGGCATGATGGTTAATTTAACATGTCAACTCAGGCTATGGTGTACAGTGGCTTTAGTTGTCAATGACTGGTCTATATATAGCCGTAAAGGATTTTTTAGATATGATTGACATTTACAGTGAGTTCACTTTAAGTAAAGCATATTACCTTCTATAATGTGGGTGTGTCTCATCCAATCAGTTAGAGACTTTAGGAGGAAAGACTGAGATTCCCTGAGAAAGAAGGAATTGCCTCCAGACTACAACCTGGATTCCCTGCTCCTGAGTTTCCAGGCTGCTGGCCTGCCCTACAGATTTCAGACTTAGGATCCCTAACAGTTACATGAGCCAATTCCTTAAAATCAATCTCTCTCCCTCTCTCCGTGTGTGTGCGTGTGTGTGTATTAACATACTATATATATATAAAATATTTATATATCATATTGGTTCTGTTTCTCTGGAGAACACCAACTGATATATAAAGTGAATTGAAATATTTTGGTTGTTTTAATTGTTAAGTCCTCGACACTACAGGAAACATATTCCAACTTACAGTTCACAGGTGTGTCATATGTAGTCATTTGCACGTTGGGCAGCCCCTGTCTGGTCCTGGTTATTGAGATGAGTTTGGCAGAAACATTGAGGATTCTGGATTCGCTCCATGCCAACATAGAATTTCAGCTCCAATGTACTGTGGGAAGAGGGGCATGCTATGTAACCTGACTTTCATAAGGACAGGGTCTTGCTATGTTGCCAGGCTTATGGAAAGCAGTGGGGAGGCAGGCCAGCATACTGAGTACTTTGTATTGTGTTGTAAAGTACCCAACTGAATCACAGGGGAAGATAGTTCTCATGTGACCGGCTCTCAGAAACCTAGCCACCCTCCTTGGCCTTCTGTCTGAGTGTGTGTTTTGAAAGAAGACAACCTAGTGGTGGTCAGCTATGTACTGAATTTTATTAAGCGCTAGCCAGAAACCACATGAAAATGACAGCCAGTCCTCAGATGAGCTCTGGTTCTTGTCCCAGCTGCTGTCCATGACTCAATTTGTGTCCATTTTATGGTTTTGCACTAGAGAAGCGAACAGTTCCTTTCTCCTGGTTCAGTTTTTGCTGTGGCCTTGAGGAGTGGGCCCTGCCCTGGCTGAGGGATGGCAGGAAAAACATCTAAGCAGTCATTTCTGGACAAAACTCTTAGAAGGGTGGAGACATTACATAGGACAGACTGAGACCTAAGTCCACGCTGGACTTGAAAGATTCGGTCTTTCTTGAATGCCTACTCTGTGCCAGTAATTGTGCTGGGCTTTGGGAGTCTGCTGGTCCATACTTTTGATGTGCTTGCTGTCTTGCTACCAGAAGGAGCAAAGGAAGGAAGCCATATCTTTAACGTCAAAATTGGCCCCAGGTTTTATTTTATTTTATTTATTTTAGAGACAGAGTCTCACTCTGTGTTCAGGCTGGAGTGCAAAGATCATAGCTCACTGTAACCTCTAATGCCTGAGTGCAGGTGGTAGTCCTGCCTCAGCCTCCTAAGTAGCTAGGACCACAGGCACACCACTACACCCAACTAATTTTGTAAAAAAAAAAAATTGTAAAGACAAAGTCTTGCTATGTTGCTCAGGTTTGTCTTGAACTTCTGGCTTCAAGTGATTCTCCCACCTTGGCCACCCAAAGAGCTGGGATTACAGTCATGAGCCACCATGCCCAGCCCCCAGCTTCCGTTTTAAAACAAAGAAAGGGTACAGACTTTTAACCACCTCTCTGATTAACCTATAAAGAATTGCCCAGCTACGGTGTCTGAGAAAGTCTTGGATAGAGACCTCGCTGGGTTCTACACGGTGTTTAGTACTATCCAGATTCTAGGAATATTTGTAGAAGGTCACAGAATGGTTTGCTGGAAAGATAATGTCAAATTGTTTGTAGTCTCTGCTATTTCCTGGCTCTTTGGCCTTTTCCAAGTCCTTGCTCATTTTGAATCCTTATTCCCTAATCTATAAAATCCTTTTCCTCACAGTGTTTTGGCAAGGAACGGATGCATTTATGGCCATAAAAAGAACTTGCATGGAGGTACTGTGTACTGAACACTAAAAGCCATTTTTTAATAGTTCAGGAAATGCTCCCTGAACTTACTAAAATTATGTTGCAATGAAGGCAATGCATTTTGGTCTGTGTGTATATTTGGTGCATGTATGTCAGAAACTGGTATGTTTAAGAGAGGTGTTGTGATCAAAGAAGCACATATGACAACTGAAGGTAACTGCAAAGTAACATCCATCCTTTCTCACTCTTCGCAAACATAATAAAGGGATACTCAGAAACAGTTCTTTACAAACCCTATTTTCCCATCCTATCCGCTTCCCTCATCTGTTGTTGGTTCCTGTCTATCTTTCTCTTGCAAGTTCCTCAGAAGACACTCTTCCCTCAGCCCTAGCCTTCAATCTCTCCAGTTTCTCTTCCTTCATTCCGACTTTCTCTCCATTCGGCTTTTCGGAGACCTAAACAAAGTCCTCTGGAGAATACAGCCCCTACTCAGTCCTCAGATTTCATCGTCGGGGAACAGGGAGGGGATAAGGTGGAGATGAAGACACCAGCTGGGCAAATCCAGGACTTGCATCCATAGGGTGAGGAAGGGTGTGAACATTTGTGTATCAATATTCTTCTCCTCTCATGGTCACCTGAACCTAATGCTGCAGTATGACCTTACAAGATGCTGTGGTATTGCATAGTAATGGCCACCAACTCCATCTGGAGAAGTCCTGCGAAACCTCCCACTGGAGGTCTTGAGCTTGGAACTTGGAGTTGAGGGCCAGTGCATTAGTGTGGCAGCATGAAGCAGCACACTGTGAATTAGGGAAGAGGAAGGCATCCTGTGTGACTGGAATGTCAGAGACTTACATGAGGCTGGACTGGGTTTTTGGGGGCTGTATGTGATACGAGCTAGCTCAACACAGAAAATCTCTATTCCCTTGTTTCAATGGCTCCTTAAACCTGCTAGTTGCAAATAATACTTACCTCCCATGAACCTAAGGTGAGGTGTGTGAGATGATGTGGGTCACCTTGGGCAGCCAGCCCTGCCACCCAAAAAACTGCAGATGTATGCTGGTAACATCTTCCGTGTTCACAGAAGGTAGTGTTTAATGTTTATTTCCCTGGTTTTGCGGTCAGATCACTTTAGGTCACAAGGGACAGAAACCTAACTTAAAGGGACTGATTCAAAAAGGAATATTAGGTCATTTAACTGAGCAGTCAGTGGTTGGGGAGGCGTGGCGGGCATAGCACTGGCTTTAGGCCTACTGGTGTGATGATTTCAGTAGAGTTCTCCCCACCCATCAGGTCTCTCTCCTCTCTCTCCGGCTCTCCCTGGTCTTACCTTCTTTTCTGTTAGGCCCCCTTCTTGTGCTTACAGGAGGACCTTCAGCAGCCCTAAGCTTACATTCTCTTAACATTAGTACCTCAGGAAAAGAGAGACTTCCATTTCCAGACACTTCTGCATGCCTCATGAGATTTTTTTGCTCTGAGGTGAGGCACATACCCATCCCTGAACTTTCTGATCATAGGAGGATGGACTATGCTGATTGGCCAATTCTGGCTTAATTTGTACTGCCATGGGAGCTACCCTCTATGGACTGAGAGCAAGAGGCAGGCAGACCTCCCAGAGGAAAACCTAGATGCTGTTACCAGAAGGGGGAATGGATCTTGAAGAGACTTAAAGAACAGATGGCCCTAACATACAGCTTCCTTTTCGTCTCATATTATCATACGGATGAGCAATGAGAAAAACGACCCCACTAGAGATCATGAATGTCATAATCATCAGGGCTTTTTATGGAGGGGCGAGGCAGAGCGACTGCGAGGAATTAAGTACAGCAGGAAAAGATTTGCAAAGCAGCCCAGCCACTTATTGTTTTTTTAAATATCTTCTTTGCTGAGGAGTCTTAAGCAAGAAGAGAACTTGATTGCATCTAATTGCTTGTAAAAGTGTTCAAAAGACATTTTATCACACAATTTAGAGAGGTAAACACCTGTGAGGTGAACACTATGCCTCCCCAGTGACAAACAGGGTGAGAAAGGGTTTCTTCATATTGCAGTTATTTAGGCTTTAGCCATTGCAGCCTGTGTTCATTGCTTAAACTAAGAGGAGTTGTGTTAACTCAGGACAGATGGTGCTTAATACTGACCACACATGAAGACTGGTGGCCCCAGGCTCCAAGGTCAGACAGAAGGCAAGACAGATTTGCTTCCATATGGGATGGGTACCATTAGATGCTAGGATGCTATGGCTTAGGAGTGAAACTGCAGTATTATTTTGGCTACATGTATATTATTGTTACTCTTGGTAAATTTAACAACCTTGTCATGGCAGGGCTCTCCCATTTACCTAACGCTTTCAGACACCTCTGTTCTCTTTCCCCTCACAATAGTCGTGTGCAATAACGTTTATCTCCATTTCCATAGATACCGAGTGACTGACTCAAGATCTCAAAGCTTTATTGTGTTGGGGCCAACACTTGAGGATTATTATCCATGCCTTTGACTCGAAATCCAGGATTGTTTCTACCATTTTATAATCACTTGCCCAATAGTCTTCCTCGGTTATTAAAGTGATGCATTTCTTTATACGTCACGCTCCAAAATTAAACTGTCTACATTCAAGGCTTGGCTCACCTCTCTATCCATAGGAGACTTAGTCATCCTCCCCAGCCATCCTTGACCCCATTCTTTCATCTCCAATGCACATACACGCAATGGTTCTGTGCGAGAGGAAAGAAAATATGAACTCTTTTATTCACATTTATTTTTAGATACTAAACTTCACTAATCGGTAAATACTTTTATTTTGAAATAACTTTCAGAAAATTGCAAAGATAATACTGAAAGCTCCCATACACCCTTCTCCCTGCTTCCCCTAGGGTTACAATCTTACACAATCATTGTATAATATCAAAACTAGGAAATAAACATTAATGCAGGCTATTAGCAAAACTATAGACCTTATTCAAAATCCAGCAGCTTTCCCATGCATGTTTTTTCGTGGTCTTGGATCCTGGCCAGGATCTCACATTGCATTTAGTTGTCCTGTCTCCGCTAGTCTCGTCCTCCAGTCTGCTGCAGTTCCTGTCATTGTCTTTCCTAGAATTTCCTTTGATCTGAGTTTTTCTGATGTGTTTGCATGATTATACTGAGGTTGGCCTTTTTTTTTTTTTTTTTTTTTTTTTGAGACAGGGTCTCACTCTGTCGTCCAGGCTCTGGAGTGCAGTGGTGTGATCTTGGCTCATTGCAACCTCTTCCTCCCCAGTTCAAGTGATTCTCCTGCCTCAGCCTCCCAAATAGCTGAGATTACAGACATGTGCCACCATGCCAGACTAACTATTGTATTTCTAATAGAGATGGGGTTTCACCATGTTGGCCAGGCTGGTCTCAAACTCCTGACCTCAAATGATCCACCTGCCTTAGCCTCCCAAAGTGCTAGGGTTGCAGGAATGAGCCACTGTGCCTTTTTTGACAAAACTATAGAAGCGATGTTGTACCCTTCTCAGTGCAGCATGTTGGGGATAGGTGACATGGTGTGCCTTGTTACTGGTGATGCTCACTTTGATCACTGGTTGAAGGTACTGTCTACTAGGCTCCTCCCTTGCAAAACTCTTTTTCTCTTTGTAATTAATATGTATCTTGTGGGGAGACACTTGTAAGACTTTGCAAATATCCTGTTTCTCATCATACTTCTGCCCACCCAGTTTAGCCTCCATTGATGATTTTTGCTTGCAACAATTGCTACTGTGCTGTTTGCTTAATGACTGTGAGTGGAATTTAATACATAGATTCTCTTTAGTGCTTTTACTCAAATGTCATGTTATGTGGTCGTATGCCAAATATATTTCTTCCATTTTCTTTTCCTGTTTCTCTTCACACATGTACGTATTTCTTACCCATTTACAATAACAGCTCGTGAACAAGTTAAGAAATACCTTACTCCTTAAAAAAAAAAAAACACACACACAAAGAATTTTTTCGGGAAGCCTATCACTGACTTATAGAATTGACAGGCGGCCGTTTCCTCAGGCCACGGAGCTCCTGAGTGCTATGTTTCCATTCTGTTTCATAAGCGGCTTCCTGAGGCGTCTTGCTCAGTGGGCAAATCAGCATGGTGGGGGCCAGCGTCTGGCAGCACCAGTCTCCATGCATCTTGGGAAGCAGATTAGGGGAAGTGATGGATGCTGAGATTGGTTTTGACAGATCTCTAATTTTTTCTCTCTAATTGAAAGCTGTTGTTGGAGATGGTTCTCAGTGGTGCCTCTTGTGGGAATTGAGTTTCCATCCCCTTTTGAGCCCTTGCAGCTTTCTTTTGCTACTGGTATCTGTGGACTCTGGGTACTACGGGATGAGAAGGATGTTAGGGCATAGGATGACCAGTCCAGCAATAATTATATTCTAACCTGGGGAGGAAGTGCCGAGGCGCTCTTCTGTAGGTGGGAGTCGATTATCTGGCATTAAAATTCACTTTAAAGGGCTAGGTCAGCAGTAAAAAAGATAAAGTTTAAAAAAATTTTCAAAGATTGAAAGGCGGGAGCAGAACCTATTTTCTCTTTCACAAATGATGGTTGTTTGCTTTCAAAGTGCCTTCCAGATGGGCAAAGGACATGAATGAACAGAAAGAAAATGTAGAGAAGCTGAGTGCACATATAAATAGGGATTTGAAAAGTTCAGCTCATGAGCAATAAGTGCAGTCCAAATTCAAGAAAAAGTGAGATGCTCTTTTACCTATTAAGTCAGCAAAGGTTTTTGGGGTGAGGGAGATTCTTTTGTTTTTGATTTGCTAACAATTATGCTCAGTGCCAATGAGATGCAGGCAGTGGACAGCTTCCTACTTTTGATGCTGGGTATATACATTGGTTCAAAATTTCTGACAATGCAATATCAAAAACCTGAAAAATATCCATGCCCTTTGACTCCACATTGTCATTTCCAGGAATTCTTGATAAGGAAATAATCCAAAAAAATGAAAAAGAAAAAAACTGTTATCACTCAGATTTATAGCAATGTTATTTTTTATAATTATGAATTAGAAACAACAAAAATATTTAGCAATAAGTTTATGAAATAGTCTAGCAATACAGGACTAGAAAATCAAAATAATATAGTGATTAACAGTGATTTTTACAAAGAGTTTTATGAAATGGGGAAAGTTTATGATATATAGTTAAATGAAAATTGTATATTTAGTTTCCTCCCATTATTTAAAAAATTTTAGAAAAACACAGGAAGAAAATATACCAAAATTCTAATGATGGTTGAGTCTGGCTGGTAGAAACTCTCTGCCCCCACCTTTTATTTTTTTGTTTCTGTACATGCTTTGTTTGTTTAATTCTGCTCTGTTCAGCAGTTTTTCAAAAATTAATATTGATTAAATGCCAGTTATATATCAGCATTGATTTATTATAGCTCCATTTGTGTTAGATGTTTTTTAGTTGTTATATGTTGGTAAATTGGTTATAGCACTGCGAGTTGCTTTCTCATGACTGCTCAGTGGAGTGTGTTTCAGCGGATGAGGACTAATATGCCCTTGTTTTGAATGAAACTCTGAGTTTCTCTATCAACTTAGCTGGTAGCTACTGTCCCCAGCAGCCTAGACAAAAGCTCACCAGCAGGAGATCCACCTGCATGGGTCCCTGTAGGTGGCCTCGCCTTCAGGGGTCTGATTGCTACAGGGCTTCAGTGACACAATCACAATGTGAAAGTTTAAGAGGTTTTATCACTTACAGACCCTAGGGGCACATGGCAAGCCTGCAGGCCACACACTGGGAGTTCAGGGAGCCCAGGCAGGGAGAGAGAAGAGAATGTGGCAACCAACTATACATATTTGGAAATAGATGTGGGTCTCTTTAAGTTCACAAGCAAATCCCTGAATGGTCCATGTAAAGGAAACAGCAGGGAAAGCTGGGAGCCCAGTCTGCTAGGTGGGCTAAGTTCTTACCTCTGCTGAGTTCTTACCTCTGGCTCCTTGAGTCATTTGGGTGTGATATAGAATTGGAAACTGTCAGAAATGACACTGAGCTCTGTTTCTGGCATGAGAGAGTTAAACTTATATTTAGAATGGATGCCAAGGCAACATAAAATTATACGCATTCAGTACAGCCCTTCTATCCTTGCCACAGTACGAATGTACTGTCAGTCTGTGACTTCTCTATCCTCCTCCTCTGCCATTACTGCATGGTCTCATGACACTGTGGCCCTGTGATATCAGGAAAGGACCTGCAAAAAATAGTGATAAAGGTGCCATGAAGAAGTCAAGGAAATCCATCAGCAATAGATGTCAAAAATGCAAAATTTATAGGAAACTGCTCTTTAGGAAGTGGCCAGGGAAGCAGCATGAAAATCAACTGGTGACGGGGTGTGGTGAGAGTCACTTAGCATCCTGTGGGCAGCACAAACATCATGGCTGGAAGGATTAACTAATCATTGTGTAGAAAAGTGAGTGGAGAGCATGAGAAAATATAGCTAGAGAAATGACATGGCTTTGAGGGCTTAGAATATGCAGAGGTGGGTTGCCAGTGTGCTGATGCAGAACTCTATCTCCATAAATCCTGAGCTATAAGGATCCAGTATAAGTGGCTTTGTCTCCATAAATCCTGAGCTGTAAGGATCTCATATAAGTGGCTTAGTTTGGAACATGAATGCATTGTTCTAAACATGGTGAGTATACACACACACACACACACACACACACACACCCTAAATTTGCTAAAACTGGCTATGCACATGACTTTTGTATTGGGGAACAGGGTTGCATATTTTTGAAACAAGGGAAGAAAAGAAGGAAGGAAGAATGGAAGGGAAGGAGGGAGAGGGCAGGAGATAGAGAGAGAGAGAGAGAGAGAGAGAGAGAGAGAGAGAGAGAAGGGTTTAGGGGGAAAGGGAAAGGAAGAAAGGGAAGGAAATGCACAGACAAAAAGAAGAAAGTGCTTTTCCAGTGAATTCTCATTGACACACTCTGGTTTCAGGTAGTTGCTTCAGAACTGCTGGACAAGTGTGGTTTTGAAACTGAGAGTTAGGTGAGTTCACAATTTTTCAAGGGTTAGGTGAGTTCATGATTTTGTAGATTGTAGATGTTACCTGGCTGGGACCTGGGGAAATCACCATGTCACCTGTAAAGAGTTTTTTTCTGTGAATGTACATTTGGGGTGTGGGCCTTGTTCTAACTTTGGATGACTCTCAGCTGCTTTGGCCTCAGTTTCCTCATCCATAATGTAAGGGGTTTGGAATGTGATCTTTGAGCTTCTTAACTTCCAGTGATTTTGTGGTCCAGTATGAGGTACCTGGAGATCTTCTCAACTTTCCAAGAGAAGGAACCAGACTTTATTCTGCCAGTAGCCCTTGAGTTAACATGTTTCTCCTGCTATAAGTAAGACTTCCATGAACTGTGGTTGGGTGCCAGAACAAGCAGAGTCACCTCATGAGGATCTTTTTTTAGATGCTGTGAGAGGTTTTAATAGCTCCACAAATAGTTGGAGGTCAAAATAAAATATTTACTACATGGATTATGGTAAATTAAATGCCACGCTTTGTCACCATTCATCCTCACAGGGGTACTATGAGGTAGGTATACCATTATACCCATCTTATGGAGCTCTAAAGAGGTGAAGAAGTGTTGGAAAGTCACATCAATGGCAAGTGTTAGAGCCAAGAGTAGAGTCCACCTCTAGTAGACTCTAAGATCTGTGTATTGAATCATCATCTACATTCTTTCTCTCTACTGTTTTCCTGCCAGAATCAATGAAATTCACAAAATACCCGAGCCTTGGTTAGCTCAAACAATGGTACCAAAATGGCAGTCACAGACAACAATATGCCTGCAAGTGTGTTTGTTTGGCCCATAGAAATTTTTTTAAAGAATAGAGTCAGTTGCTAATGTTTAGAAATTGGCAGTTTCACATTTGACCTACAGCACGGCAAGGCTGGTTGGAGCTCAGTACCTGTTGCCCCTTTCAGAGCATTTGCCTCTGACTTGCCTCCCTTATTAATGTTAATTCTCAGTTTGAAAGAAAAATTCAACCGTTGGATATTGAAAAAAATGGGACAGTCAGTTCTCAAATGATTATATATCCAAAGGATTATAAATCGTTCTATTATAAGGACACATGCACACGAATGTTCATTGCAGTACTGTTTGCAATAGCAAAGACTTGGAACCAACCCAAATGCCCATCAATGATAGAATGGACAGGGAAAATGTGGCACATATACACAATGGAATACTATGCGGCCATGAAAAATGATGAGTTCATGTCCTTTGTAGGGACATGGATGAACCTGGAAACCATCATTCTCAGCAAACTGACACAAGAACAGAAAATCAAACACCGCATGTTCTCACTCATAGGTGGATATTGAACAATGAGAACACATGGACATGGGGAGGGGAGCATCACACACTGGGGTCTGTAGCAGGGAACTAGGGGAGGGACAACGGGGTGGGGAGTTGGGGAGGGATAACGGGGAGAAATGCCAGATATAGGTGATGGGGAGGAAGACAGCAAACTACACTGCCATGTATGTACCTATGCAACAATCTTGCATGTTCTTCACATGTACCCCAACACCCAAAATGCAATAAAATATATATTTAAAAAATAATAATAAAAATAAAACACTAAAAAAATGCAATCACAGTGACAATAGAATTAAAAGTGCTACACATGTAAATAACATCTCCTTTCCCCCATTCCCCCTTTAAAAGTAGTGGAATACCATGTCTGAAAATAAAAATTGTGCAAAACACTATCAGGTACACACTGTGCAAAAGGATTCTCATATTTGCAAAAGGCTTTATCAGAATATCCCTAAAATGATGAGCTCATTTAAATTATTATTGTTTTATAAGGACCTTGAATTTAGTGCAACTTCTTAGAAATGCCTCTGATACACAGGCTGTGGTTTGCCTGTAGTTAAATAGTTTCTATTGCTCAAGGCAATAGAATAGTTTCTATTGCTCATGACTAGCATGGCAATGCTGGGGAGGGTGAGGTGGTAGCAGTGTATGTAGGTGTTAGAATTGCTTAATGTTTTTGGAGCCTTAGAAGCCTGAGTTCAAACCCTGGCTCTTACATATTCTAGCTGTGCATTTTTGGGATACCTGCACAACCTCTCAGGGCCTGAGTTTTTTGTTTCATTTTGTTTTTGGTAGAATGGAATTGTGTGAGTAGGAAAGTATACATATACACATACGTACTTAATAATTTATATGTTTATATAATGATTATCTATGTCACTTTAACATGGTGCCTGGCACGTTGAAATAACACACCTTATTATGGCTACTATTGTTTTTCTCTTTATGGGATTCCCCAAGAAACCCTTTTTGAAATTGCTCTCAATTCTGATCTGACCACCTCCTAACATTTCTTGAAAAGCTTTTGAACATTTGAGAAAACAGTGCCCTACGGTAGGTGACTTTTCACCTCTAGTGAAAGTAAGAGCAGGAGTAACAGCCTGTGCTTAGAAAGAAGGAATCACGTGTGAGCTGTATCGTAGTAACGACATTTGGCAGTCAGGCCAGCGCCCCAGTGAAGTGGATTGGGGCTGAAATCCTGTGGAGAGCCTGGGATAGCACGAGGCCCAGTTCAACTCTGGCTGCTCTGAGAGCCCCTCCCCTTCACCTTCAACAGGGCTCATTTCCTTCTAAGCCATCATCCTGTTAACTCTGCACATCCCACTTTTGTGCAGGAGATTGGTGCCCAGTGTTGTTACTTGGAAATAGGAGGACAAACAGTGGAACTCCATTCTGTCGCTTCTCTTGTGACTTTCACACCTTTTACTCTGCAGTTCTTTGAGTGTTCCCTGTCACTCTTACCTTTTCCTTTCTCCTTGTGCTCTGGGCTGCTGGAAAGGAGAAGACACTCAGCGAGAAAAAGCAGAACTAATTCTCTTGTCTGTCATGATAAGGCCTTGAGGACCTTATTTCTTACCCCACTGTGGCACACACTGGTTATCTTCTTCCAATATCTTTTCTTCCTGTCTTTTTTTATGCTGAAATTTAGGAGGGCACAGGACAAAGACTATATTTCCCAGCTTCCCTTGCAGCTAGGGAGGCTTCGTCCATCAGTTCTCAAGGGTAGATGACTGAAGCTGCTGGTTCATGCACTCAGAAGGAGAAGCAAGCCCTCCTTCCTCCTTTCTTTCCCTTTTCCCAGCAGCTATGGTGCTAGGGAGCCACTATTGACCTGTGGATGATGGTAACACTGTACTGGTGTGGTGCATTGAAGATGAAGGAGGCTGGATTCCTGAAACTGTGTAATTTTCACATCAGCCCTGGTATGCATATACTTGGACAGCTACACAGGAAAGAAATTAGCTTTCTCTTCTTTAAGCCACTGTTACTTTTGTCTTTGTGATGACTGAAGATCTAGAAACTTAGACACACACAAAGATAATGCCAGTTCTTTGTGATTAAAGGTTTTGTTTGGATCTGTAACTCATGGCCAGAAGTTGCTGCTGCTATATCACGGGAGCTTTTGGCTTGATTCCTAAGGCACTGAAAGAGAGAGAATTTGGAATTAGAGAAACCTGGATTTGAGTTTGGCTCTGCTTCTTATTAGCTGTGTGACCTTGAGCAAATTAATTAACATTTCCAAGCCTCAGTTTTCCCATCAGTAAAATGGAACAGTAATGCCTAACTCAGAGTTGTTAGCATTTTTGTGAAGCACTTAGCCAGTTGCCTAGCATATGTGAATGATCAAAATGGGTAGATACATGTATCTGATGGGGCTATCCTTAGCAAAGACAGAGGTGGTCTTTGATGACCAAACAAAAATTTTCGATGGCTATAGGGTTTTGAGTGTTTGTTGTAAAAATGAGTCATCAGGCATTCTTTGATTCGATTGCTGTGTTAGACAGAGGCATGAAACACCCAGCCACAGGTCTGGAGGAACTCTAAAAATGGCTGTTTGTGTTCTTCCTTTCTCTTTCATCCCATGTTCGCTTCATGTGAACATCTCCCCAAAGTCATTATGAATTCCTTTACATATTCCTCTTGTCATGCCAAAGCTCTTCTGTTGTGCTAGAAGCTAGGAAGTACTTTAAAAAAAAATTCAAGCATATTTGAATTCTATCTTATGGATTTCACTTTATAAAATTATGATTTTCCAAGTCTTATATGGTTAAGTTAAATATTTTTACTTTCAGAAAGGCGCCTATTTCTGACACATCCTTCAGTGTGTTATAGGCGTATGTCTAGACATAGCTTAGATAATCTTTAATATTTGACTTATTGGGATCATAGTTCCATTATTTTGGTCAGTATGGTGGTAGTAATAAATAACTATTCATAGATAACTTTCAGATTTTACATCTGTGCAGTGTTTGCGGAAAGTAGGAGAGGCTAGGGATTTGAATATAAAATCTGTAGGTAGACTATGTGGGGTTACATTTCAGCTCTGTACTTAATAGCTTTGTGACATCAGCATGTTTCTTAACACTCTGAGCCTCAGTTTCTATATCTGTAAAATGAGGAAAATAATTTAAGTCTCAAGGGATTGTTATGAGGATAAAATAAGTTAGTGTTTTAGCCTCTTACTTTGCAAATATATGCCAACCCCAGTTGTAACACAATGGTATTTGTGTATTTGAACATAGAAAAAGTACAGTAAAAACGTGATATTATAATCTCATGAGACCACCATTGAACACATAAACTGTCATCCGTAGTGGCCTTATGAAGCTCATGACTGTAGTTGACAACAGTTACTGTACAGCTTGCAAAGCCTAAAATATTTTCTTCTTGGCCCTTTACAAGAAAGGGCTGATTCTGGTTGTTGGTAAATTAAAGGTAGGGTTTGATATGGGAACATGAGTCTGGTCCTAACTCTGCCACCAAACTTGCTTATTTCCTTAGCCAGTTTGCTTTATACTTGGTTTCAATTTTCTAATCTCTGTATGCCATAGGATTACTTTAAGAACCTAAAGAAACTATGACAGTGCATTGAAAAGAATACAGGTTTACAATACATTGCTAACTGGGAAAAACCCAGCCTATATAACAATAGGTGCCATTTGAAACCACTCTTTGTTTTAATATGTTTCTGGAAAAATTAATAGAAAAATACGTAAACTAAACTCTAAAGACAGGTGATGCAGGGGTAGTGGGATTATGGATGATTTTTCTGTTATATAATTCTGTTTCTTTGGGATTTTTTTCGGAGTTTTATGCATTGACATATAATTAAAGAAGTTATTTTAGAGTAATAAAAGAATAAGATCATGATATAAAGATAGAGGGAGCAGGAATAACCTAATTTAACAGTGTCTTGGGCCTCTTTAGCCCCGGTTCTATGTTGTGCTGAAAAGAAAGAAAGGATTCCACGCCAGAGAGTGTCTCATGCAAACCACATCCCAGTGTTTTATGTGCCACCTGGAAACAGAGAGAAATACCGTTCTTTCCATAATTTTTCAGTCTTGGCACTTGAGCCTGGCATCACCTGTGTGGCTTTGGAGATTGTGCTGAGGATTTGTGACTTCCTTAGAACCCCACAGAGCTCTCAGATGTTGTAGAACCTCTGTGCCCAGCAGTGAGCAACAGACACACCCGTATCCACTTGTAAAACGGCTCCTGGCCAGTTCCACTTTTTAAGAGCGTCCATCTAGGACTTATGAACAGGACTGCCAGGTCCTCACAGCCATTGGCTTTGAACGTCAGGTGTCCATCCATTGGGGTGTTGCATACAGAGCTGAAAATAGGGGTGGAATGGGCTGGCCTAAGCGAGACTTCCCTACTGGTGGGCATGCCTGGTCTTGGAGAGAAGGAGTTCCAGTTACGCGAGCCACCTCACTCAGTCCTGGACTTACCACTCCCATGCAGGCAGCCTGCTCAGTCTGTCAGGAGCCACCCTTTGTCTGAGTTTGTTGTTTTGGAGCCTGTAAGATGCATGTGGTTTATACAATTCCTCCTTTGTTCTCCAGGGTCTGGGCAGACCAAATGCTCTCCAGAAGGCATCTCAGCAGGTGTCCTTGGATATGTGTGCTTTATTTAGGCTTCCTCAAGCTATAGGACTTAGTGGACAGCCTAGATGGAAAATGCAGCATCCAAAAAAGAAAATTCAAAAACAGCGAGTGTTGTTCAACTCTATTAGAGGGAAACTCATTCACCATCATGCATCCTCAGCTCATACTGTGTTTTTGTTCTTAAGATAAAAGATAGTCAGAGGCAATATAACTCAGTGGTTAAGCACTTAGGCCGGAGTCAAGTGCACCTGCCTTTTAGTCCTGGTGCTGTCATAAACTGGCTGAGTGCCCCTGGGCATGATCCTTGGCCTTGGTAAGGCTTTATTTCCTCATTGGTAAGAGGAAGATATTTAAAAGTACCTACTTCATGACATTGGAACAATAATGAGGTGTTGTAACGTGATGCTTAGCATAGTGTGTGGCACACAGTAAGTAATCAGGAGTTCAGCGTTCATCTATTAAGACATCTTTTGGCAGATATAGCCCTTAGAACAGTTGCAGAAGTTCCACGTATCAGTCATCCATCTGAACATTGTACGCTTTCTAAATTTCAAAACCTGTCATGCCCAAAATTGAACTAGGGTATAACTTACAGTTTTTTTATTTCTGTTTACCAGTATGATCTTTCTCAAACCCAACAGTTCCTGCCATTCTCCTATTTTATCAATAGAACAACAATAATACCAACAGCAGCAGCAAATACTTAAAACCATGCTATTTTACTTATTATCACATTAACCCTATAGAGTCCAAACTTTTGTCACCATTTGGTGGATTAAGAAAATGAGGTACAGAGTTTAGGTAACTTGCCCAAGGTTATACAGCTGAGAAATGATACAGTTGGAATTGAAACCAGACTATCTGGTTCTGGACCCCTGGCTTTTAACCACTAGCTGAAGAATTTCCCAAGTAGCAATCCTTTTATCATTTCCACAGCTGAATCTAGCCTGCCCCTTTAAGAAGACATAGACAGTAATAGTTGAGCACATTCAAAGCAAGGTTTCACTCTGGCCTTGGAAGGAAATGAGTCATGCTTATTCCTTGAATGCTTTTTTTTTTTTTTAGACAGAGTTTTTTGCTCTTGTTGCCCAGGCTGGAGTGCAATGGCACGATTTCAGCTCACCACAATGTCCCAGGTTCAAACAATTCTCCTGCCTCAGCCTCCAGAGTAGCTGGGATTACAGGCATGTGCCACCACGTCACACCCAGCTAATTTTGTATTTTTAGTAGAGATGGGGTTTCTCCATGTTGCCCAGGCTGATCTCAAACTCCTGACCTCAGATGATCCTTCTGCCTGGGCCTCCCAAAGTGCTGGGATTACAGGCGTGAACCACTGCACCAGGCCACTTTTTTTTTAAGTTTCACTAGCTCTGTGAAATACCAAACAAAATGAATCAGATAAATGCTTTGGTAGGAAGGTAAACTCTCTCTAGGTAGCTCAAGAGAATAATTCAATGAGTTATTAAGTTGAGAAGAATAAATACCTTTCTGTACCTAAATCTTTGTGCTTCTATTTCTTAGTCTATCAATAATGAAAGCTTCCATTGGAGAATTTCCTAAGGCAAGATTCCTCAACCTCAGCACTTCTGACCTTTTGAGCTAGAAAATTCTTTGTTGTGGGGTCCCTTCTGTACGTTGCAGTAAACTTAGCAGCATCCTTGGCTTCTTACCTCTAGGTGACAGCACCATGCAGTTTCCTCATGCAACAACCAAAAATATCTTTAGATACCCCTAAATGTCCCGTGGGATGCAAAATTGCCCCTGATTGAGAAGCACCACATTAATGTCCCACTAGATGTCTTTTGGAACTTTTGAGTCCTGTCACTGCCACAGCAGGCCAGTGTGACCTTCGGCATCTTATAACCCCTCTGAGCTTTGGTTTCCTCATCTGTGTTCAGAAGGGCATGCAAATCCCTTCCTGTAGGATGACTGAAAGAATGAAATGAGAACACCTAATTAAATTACAGTGGATGTTATATATAAGTGTAGATATTTTACAGTTCATTTCCTTCCAACTCCAAAATTCAACAATTCAAATCACAATTATAGTTCTTAGTTTAACCCCAGATGCTAACATATGTATGTGATAAATCAATTTATGTTTCTATGGAAGACAACTCCTGGGAATGAAATTTAGAGTAATTTTCTCCTTTTTCTTTTTTTGCTGAATTTATATATTTCTTTCTTTTTCTGCTAACGACTGCAGTAAAGTCTTTCATATTATTCAATATGAAGGATTGCCTCAAAGATCAAGGCCAGCTCCTTTGAATATCCACTAGCAGTTGAACAGGAAATGAGTTTAAATAGCAGCCCCTGGGATTTAAGTTAGATATAAGAAGGAACTTTCACACAAAGCTATCAAACAGTGAGAGTTCATTGCCAGGGCAAATGAAAGAATCGCCTCTCTTGGAGACTGCTAGAAAGCCATTCATCTGGACCGGTCTGGAGTAAGACTTCTAAATTTGGGAAGCATTCTAAACCTTGCCCTTTTACCCTTGAATAATCTGTGATGTGCCAATCCTCCTCAGATTCTAAGAAAGATTCTGGAACGATTCAATGGTTCTACCCATCCTCCCCCTCCCCTCTCATCACATGCTAAAAGCAGAATCTGAGAAACAGTTGGCTAAATTTTAGCACTTAAGACCTCAACAAAGGCAAAAACAAAAGCAAGAAATAATGATTCCTTAGTTGTCAGCAATTAAGTGTATTTTGAATGTAAGTTTTTAATTACTGAGGACCTGGCAGGGCAGTGGTCCGTGGTTCTTCGTCAGCCAGAGCACACCTTAATTACCCCTGCAGCTTCCTAAAAAAGATGAGTACTTGGGTCCTAACTCTGGATTTTGAATTCAGGAAGTCTGAGGAGGTGCCAGGTAACTGTAACACACACACACACACACACACACACACACACTCTCTCTCTCTCTCTCTCTCTCTCTCTGTCTCTCTCTCTCTCACACTTCTCATCTCAGACTTGATACTTATGGACTTTGGAGCTTTGTGATTTTGGGTGCTTCAGATCTGTGTCTCTCCCCATCTGTACAATGATGATAATAATAGTGCCAACCACACAGAGCTGTTGAGATGGTGGCATAATTCAAATCTTATGCTTAGCACACAGCCCAGCATAGATGTGGCTTCAGTTTCCATTAGCTGGTGTTGACATTTGCATTGTTGCCACCTCTGTCCTAGAAACGTTGGGCTGTTCTTGACTCCCTGGTTTATTTCCTAATTATCCAATCTACTAGCCAAATCCAGATGATTTCAAATCTTCTTCAGTTTTTCTATAACCTATCCCCTCCTTTTTTCTAGTCTCACCTCTCTGGTTCATGCCACTATCCATCTTATGTAGACGACAATCAGCCCCTTCACTGATCTTGTTGCGTCTCCCCTTCCCGAATTTTCTCCAAGGCCCAGCCAGAGTGATCTTTCAAATGTACACTGGCTACTACTCCCTGGCTTAAAATGCTTTACTGCATTTAGGGTAAACCATCTTCTTCCCATGGTTTACATGGCCTTGCCTGCTGTGATCCCATAGGCATCACTTCATGCCACTTTCTGCCCAGCCCACTGTGTTTGAGCCACAGTGATCTCTGGCCATATTGGGCTGTACTTCAATTAGGTTGGGTTCTTTTCTGCCTCAAGACCTTTGTACAGTGCTCCTTCTAAGAATCCCCAGCTCTTTGTGTAAGCCACTGCTTCTTACTTCAGGTCTCAAGCGTTATTACCTCTTAAGAGAGGCCTTACCTGACCACACCCATCCAAGTACGTGTATTGCTTTCTATCAATATCTTATTTTTTCATAGCACAATGTGCTTTGTAATAATTTTGTTTGTTGGCTTACTTGAGTTTTGTCACACTCTCTTGCCACAATGTGAAAAACATGCAGGCAGCGACCATCTTTGTTTTATTCACCAACCTGTCTCCAGTAGCTAGTTCAGTGCCTGACAACATGGTTTATGCTCAGGAGATATTTATGGGATGAGAATGAATGAAAGACAAATGAATGGGTGACTGAGTTTATGTTTTTTATTATCCAGTCACTTATCCACAGACATTTGTTGAATAGCTCCTGTAGACAGGACATAAGCTGAGAACCCAAAGAGGAGAAGGGATGATGTTATTTAGGATGCATTTGAGTGTTTTAATTTTCCCAGAGCACTTGGACTGATTTTACTTTTTGGACACAGTAAGTTGTATAATTGTATAATTTTTCCTTTTCCACATTGGCTGCTACAAACTTAGAACCAAATTTGTGGCCCATACGTCTTCTTGGTATGCAATTTAGCCTCATTCTTGGACCCATTTCATGTTCCCGTCCTCATTTTTCTTTCCCTTTTGTTCCTATTTTTAATTTATGCCATCTTGTATTTTTTATATCCTTATAAGCTGCCTTAAATTCTCCCTGAAACAAGACAAAGTATCAATCAATCAATATATTAAAATGTGAAGAGAAGAGCTTTATGAGAGGTATAAATAAAGTGCTTCTTGCATGAAAGACAGAGGTATTTCCCACAGCTTCTGTAACCCTAGGGAGCAGGGAGGAGAGGTGAGAGCCTTCTCCAGGGGAGATCCAAATACTTAGTAGGCACAGGAAATATGAATTCAATTGAGAATTTAATTCTGGTTACTGGTTATTTTGCCTGATTTGACTGCACACTGGAGCTCTAGACTTCATGCTGTTTTTTCTCATTATTTTCTTTCTCTAGAAGTACCATATAATTTTCAAAATAATTGGGAGTCATCCACCCTACTTTTTCTGAAAGGCTCACACAAGCTTTCATATAACTCTGTATCTTACTGAATTCTCAGCTGACCAAGGCTATGATTGATGTGTGACAGGGTTTGCTGGTTCTCCTTTTCTGTCTGTTGTTGCATTTGTTTAAGGGACATTCTGATTCAGAAGTGAGTAGTGAGGAGAATCTAAAACCTTTTCTGGATTTGGAGGGCTTCATGCACAAAATGCCTGTTATGATCGTGACCTCACCCTTCTCATGGCTCTAAATCCTCCATGTGCCCCAAACTCCCAGATTTGCATCTCCCTGAACTCAGACTTGCATAATCAATGGCTGCCTCAGTGTCTCCTTTTGGTTGGCTACCAGACTTCTCAAGCTTAACAGGGCCAAAACTGGACTCCTTGTCTTCTCCCCAAATCCCATTCCATCCATAGCAATTGATGACAATTTCATTTATCTCATTTTTCTCAGGCCAAAAACTTTGGGGTCACTTTTGACTCTTTTCTTGCTCTCACACCTCACACTCAGTTCACCAGGAAGTGCTGTTGGCTCTATTTTTTTTTTTTTTTGAGATGGAGTCTCACTCTGTCGGCCAGTCTGGAGTGCAGTGGCACGATCTCAGTTCACTGCAACCTCTGCCTCCCAGGTTCAAGCAATTGTCCTGCCTCAGCCTCCTGAGTAGGTGGGATTACAGGTGTGCACCACCACGCCTGGCTAATTTTTGTGTTTTTAGTAGAGACAGAGTTTCACCATATTGGCCAGGCTGGTCGCAAACTCCTGACCTTGTGATCTTCCTGCCTCGGCCTCCCAAAGTGCTGGGATTACAGGCGTGAGCCACCACACCCTGCCACTACTCTTAAAATATACACAGACCCTGACCATGTCGCATCACTTCCATTGCTACCAGCCTGGTTGTAGTCACTGTCATCTCTTGCTAGATTCCAGCAACAGCATCCCTTCTATCCCAGCCCCCAGAGGGGTCCTTGGAATGCATGTCAGGTCTCTAATCAAAACCCTCCAGTGGTTCACCTATCGTCCTCACTCACCATGTGATCAACAGCTCCTTTCCTTACCCCCAGTTTCTTTCATTTCTCATCTAGTACTGTACTCTCTCACGCCCACTCTGCTCCAGCCACACTGGGTTGTTCGTAGTTCCTGGAGCATGACCCTGCCTCAGGACCTTTGCATCAGCTGTTCCTTTTGCCTAGAATGCCTTCACTTCCTTCAAGTCATTCTTTGGTCTACTTTGACAATCTATTTAAAATTTAACATTCCTCCCCTGGCGCACTCAGTTCTCCCCCAGTGTACTGCTTTTCTTTATGCGAAGCACTTAATATATCATTTACTTATTTATTTATTTTTTGTTTGTCTACCCCTGCTAAATGTAGTCACTTCCTCCCTCACTAAATGCAAGGTCAGGAATCTTTTGTATTCACTGATGTATTCCAAGGACCTAGAACATTGTCTGGCATATAGTGGGTTCTCAGTAATCTTTGTTGAATTAATGAGTGAAGCATCACATCTTCTCAAGTTAGAGGGATTCTAATCTCTTATTCTCACTTAACCTGGTGCACCATCCTGCTTTAGGAAGCACTCTATAAGGTTTTAATTACATTGATGAGACTGGGACAAATTCCTCCTAAACAAATTGTGACTTAACAGCACCTTTCATGTGAACCTCACATAATTCTTTAGTAACCTCTCTTCGTGAGCCTCCTGGATCCATCTGGAAATCATTCCAAAAAACATCCATCCTATATAATAGATCACTATTTTCCTTTTTAATATGACTGTGGCTCCCCAGAGCCTGCAGTCGGCGTCAAGATGGATTTCTTATCTCTGTTGCTTCATTAAGAGTGTACATATTTGGTTGCCAATGCTACGGGTCCTCCACAGTGCAGTTTGTTGCAACAAAAGAAAGTGTTTGCCAAATGATTTGTCAGCATATGTTATAAAGCCACACAGGCACTCTTTATGTAACTGGAAAATACTGATCCCAATTAGTGACAGATGAAAGACCAAGAAGGAAAGGCTATGTTACTTTATTCAAAGGAACTTAAGGGATTGATGTAAAGGTGTAGGGGTGGGGTGGAGAGGAAGAGGGAAAGAGAAGCAGAGAATAGAAAAGGAGCAGATTGTGGGTGATGGAATAACATTCTGGAACCAAGGAAACGAGGATTTAGCATCATAGGTGCAGTTATCTATCTTCCTGATTCCCAGTATTCTTCAAGGTAATAACCTTTCCAGGCCAACTGGTCTTATGCATCTGCTCTTTGGAAGAGAAACATTCATGGGTTTTCTGAAATGGCAGTGATTGGAGCTGACCTCCCCAGGAGCAGAAGCCCTGCCTTTGTGCCATGCTGAGCCCCCAGGTGGGTTGGTGAGCTGCAATGAATGCACAGTTGGGGAAGCAGGCCCTAACTCTTGAGGTTGGCAGCCGTTTGTGAACTCAGCAGCTTATAATCCTGCCTGCCTTTGGAAGTGACTCACCTACACTTTGCAAGAGCATGTTAGGGGAGCCTGGCCTCTTCTTTAAGAATAAATATTTGACCTGTTGATGTTCTCCAGGCGTCTTCCTAATTAGGAAACTCAGACAGATCTCTAAGAACAAAACCAAACATGGGTTCCCATTGTAGGGCAAAGAGCCTTTCCCTTCTGTTAAATACCAAAGCCTGCAGCACGGAGATTGTTGGTGTCTCAAAGACATCTCTTAGGCTCATCTCCTGTGAAAACATTTAATAGTGGCATTTTGATTTGCTTCCACTGGGAAAAGAGAACTTCCTTTAGCAAGACCAAATATTTATCAGGTAAAAAGTTTCCTTTGTTTAGTATTCTTTGGGCAATGTCTGCCTGTAAATGTAAATGCTTGCAGAACAGACAAATACACCTTTTTCAGGTGGTGAGATAGCTGACCTCTAAATTAATGGACCCACGATGGATGATGCATTTTTCTAACACTTTGCATGCCTGGAGGTGCCATAAAAATAGCCTCTTGTTGATGGTGAAACTCCCTGGAAGGTTTTAAAATTGAGTGAACTCAAGAATTTATCATTGTTAGGTCATAGAGGGGTTTTTAAATTGTATGATGTAGCTGAGAAGATATCTATCTGTAAGAGGAACTCAGACATCTGAATCACAGACTAAACGGGACACTCACTATGCTCATCCTGTCATGTGTGGTTTGGGGTTCAGACTCCTCTACTTCAAGTTACTGTTCTTTAGCTAACAGTTTTCTCTGGATGAAAACCAGCCTTACCCCCACCGTCCTTCTTATGTCAACAGGAAGATATTTTACATTAAGAAAAGATTCCTAGGAAATGAAGAAAGAGCTGGGAGTTGGGCTGAAAAACTGCAAACGGTTCTTGAATCAAGTGATTTTTGTCTTTCTGTCTGGTTGGCAAGGTGGCTTCACCCACATCCCACTGACACTTTCATCCGAGAGTAAGTCCAAGCTCAGGAATCAAAAGGCAGTCTGTGGCAACACGTTCCATAGAACAGCTACGATGAACATGAAACATGTTTAATTATCAGCCCAGATGTATATCCTGTGCATTGGATAGCGCAATTCTAGCAGAGGAGGGATGAGAAACAGGCTCTTCTCCGTGGTTAATAATGTCATATCTATCTTTGGGTAGCATCTGATTACAGCCGTGTCTATTATTTAAAAGGTTCTTTAAAAAAACATGACCACAGGGGAAAATGGAGTGGCTGTTCTCTTCCTGCCATCTGCAGATTATGTTTTAATCATGCCCCATCTAAAGATGCAGTGTTTTCTGATGAAATTTGTCAAAACTAATAAGGCAATTTTCTAACCTATGGTAACCCCACTTAAGTAATTTATATAATTACTTAGGGCAACCCAGGCCTGCTCTAGGTTTTTAGGCCATGTTATTCTTTTTCTTTATTCCCTTCAAGACCTACTTGGGATGAACCAATACCCGTAGGTTAATCACTTCCACTTGAATCTTGTAAATGTATGTGCAGCCGCATTTTCAAGGGATGAAAACATTACTGTTTAGAAAGTTTGGTTCATTTATGTAGAAGGAGATTTTAATGATAACAGCTTAGAGGGCATGATACTTTTAGGGTCTTGGGAGAGAGTTGAATGAGAGAGAAGCAAGACCTCCTTGAAGCTGCCATGGTCCTAGAAATCTAGACTACTAAGCTGTGAAGGTATTTAGCCAAGCCTGGGGTGGTGGGGAGGGATTGCGGGGGGAGGTTGCAGGGAAGAAAGCATTCCTGTCAGACTGCACTCTGTGGAAATCTGGGGCCCTGCATGTTCCCTGAATGGGTAATGACTCCTGGTGGCATACCAAAACGCAAAGCAAGGGTCAGCAAACTGTAGCCCCTATTTTTGTATATAAAGTTTTATTGGAACACCACCATGTGATTTGTTTCATTATATGTGGGAGCTATTGTGTTACAGTGGCAGGACTGAGTGTGACCTCCAGAATTAAAAATGTTTACTGTGTGACCCTGAAAAGAAAGAGTTTGCTAACCCTTGAACTGAAAGGATGGATTTTTAATGTATAGGCCACAATTTCCCAAGGGTATCCATTGATGGCCATCAGTATAATGAACCCCCTGAAATTATATGCAGAATCTTTTATGTCTGCACATGCCCACATAGGATTTTCTGGCGAGAGAATGCATGGATTATAATAGGTTTTCCAAGGTGTCTATGATCCTAAGATGAAGATCCTTAACTTGAAAGGATATGCAAATTTTACCCCAGTTTACACTCTTGACTTCTGCTTTCCCTTGTAATCTTTTTTTATCCTAAACTCTTTAGGATCCTGCTAAGTAATTGGTCTGAAAAATAAATTATATCTGAAGTCTAACAGGAAAGTATTTTATTCCATAAGAACAGTTTTAACCAGGGCCTTTCATGCTAGAACCTTAAGATGTATGTTATAGGAGTAGCATGAGAAACTGGAGCACGGAGGGGGCGGGAGAGGGGGCTGCATGGCCAGGAAGGTGTTCGCTGGAGTGCTGTGGAAGTTTGGGTCCTGCTTAAAGAGACAGTAAGGGCAGTTATCTTTCTGGCCAAATAAGACCATAAGACCATAAAATTTACACATTCTCTTTAACAATGTGTAAATCAAAATGCTGAGCGTGTTATATGAAATATCTGACTTCATGCTCAACATCCCAGCAAATGGGTGTCTATAATATTAGAAGAGTGGCCAGCACAAAGTAGGCATGATATGATTGTTAGTGACCCTTTATCATCCTCGGCCTCACCATCCCCATTTATCATTTGAGGAAACTGAGACTCAGACTTGTTCAAGATTTCCCAGCACTTGAGTAGCAAAGGAGGAACTGGAAATTGGGTCTGTCAGCTTTAGAGAAACTGGAAGACAAGTCTGTCATTTCAAAGTTTTCACCTTTTTAAAAAACCCTATTCTGACCAACTCCACATACGCCAGGATGTGGGTTCTCTTTCAAAAGGTACCCAGAAAGGCTCCTATGATATTGGTATTAAGAGACATATCTTCTACCACATTTCCACCTCATCTCACTTCCTTGAGAACTTTACCTTGAGTATGTTGGTTCCAAACCAGTGTATCTCAAGCCTCGATGTCCCTCAGTGCCGCCTAGGACAGATTGTCAGTTGCCATGCCAGGACCATCTGTGTCAAAACCTCTGGGGGCAGGCCCTGGAAATCTGTGTATTTCATAAACCTCAGTAGGCAGTTATGTTCTGGTCAGCCAAGCATTGGTCTGTCAGCTGTCACTTGGACACCCCTATTCTAGATGCCACCGAGACTCTGGCCCTGTAAGGCCATCAGGGTGAGGGTGGGGGTGTGTAACTGCTGCTAAAAGCTGACTGCTTGAACCAAGGTGACTCACCCCCACCCCCTGCCTTTTGGAAACAGGAAAGATGTTCCCTCTTTGCAGTTGGGTCCTCTTGTCCAAACAGAGCCAGCAGTCTGTGGGTGGTCCCAGGCATGCAGGAGGGCTCCCTTCTGGCAGAGCCAAGAAGGAACAGGCTGAGATGCAGTTGGTTCTTAGGAAGGGAATAGAGAAAGGTGGGGGTGGTTGGCCCAGAAACAGCAGGATTAGGAAGTCATTCGAAACTCCAACTGGAGCTGGAGGAGGAAGATTTTTTTTTTTCTTTAGGCCTCATTTTAAGGTCTTTACTACATCTTCATTTAATTCATAAGAGCCATGGAAGTTTAGAACTGTCCTGAAAAAAAAGAAAAAAGAAGAGAAAATAAAGAAACGCACATTATAGCAAATTACAGTCCTGCAGTTTAAATCCATGCAGGTCTAAATTACGTACTGAGTAAAAGAATGAGAGGGGAAGTCTACGGGGTTGGACGTGGCTATGGAACCCAGCAGGTGAGCTTGCCAGATTCTGCATGAGAAGTCTGCACCCCTCAAAACAATTAGAGCAAGGTGCTCTGTGTGTGCCTGTTTGTGTATGTCCATATTTGCTAGTTTGCACCGGTCTTTTGCGGGGATTGGAGCAATTAACCTTGTTTTTCCTTTTAGCTAGAGGTTTGGAAAGAACTTGCAGCATTTAAAGTTTGGAAAGTACACAGGGAACAGACGTATTTATGTTAAATTCGATATTTGAGAGTCTTCTTTCCTCTGAAGCAACATGAGTAACTACCAGTGGGAATTGAGTACTTTGAGTCATGCATGTAGATTTCTGTCTGGCTTTTCCTGGTGAGCTGATGTCCTTAGAATCTCAGGGGTATATGAAAACGTCATTCCTAGTGTTTTGCTAAAGCACTCTTCTCCTTCGTTAACTCATGCAGGGGGAATGTCATCAGTGAAATGTAAATTGACCATATTATCTTGGCTAATTAAGTTATTAATTAGACACGTAAGATCCTTTCACAGTCTAACTTCTCTAAATTATTTGCTGTTCAAACCCATCCAGATAGAAAGTTTGGACTGGGATGCAATCTCATGTTCTGTTAGTATACGGATTTAGGAAGAGATGGTGGATGGAGTCAGCCTAATTAAAATGAAAATCTAATTAGCTGAGGAGAAAGGGAGAAATTCAGTGTCACACTTGTGCCACATTAACAGCCACTTCTCCCCCAAACATCTTCCTTTGGCTGAATTGTTCCTATTTAGAGACCAAGACACAAGCTCAGTTCCCTTTCTGGCTTCCCTGCCCCCTTGGGGAACGGGAACCAAACCAGAAGCTTGACTGTTCCAGAGAGTGTTAGAAAATGCCAGGGAGAACTGGCTTCTGAGCTGGTGTCTGTGTTAATTATAGCCCAGGGCCTGGAGGGACCTCATTGCCTGGCTACTCATTATTATGTTCATTATTCCTCAAGAATAAAAACATTTCTGTTTTTAACAGCAGGCGGGTACAGAAGTGGGGCTGGGGCAGGCTTACAGGAGCCACTGACCTTCAGCTTCTGACCTGACCCATCAGAACTGTCTTTAGGTTGGATAAATAACGGAAGTGGCCCTAGGCCCTTATTTTTATCCAACGGCTTTATTGAGATATTATATAATTCACATACCATACAACTCACCCATGTAAAGTATACAGCGCAACGTTTTTTGATATACTCACATGATTTTTCAACTGTTACCACTAGCTCCAGAATATTTTTATCAACCAATGATTAGCACTCACAACCAGGTTCAGTGGCTCACACCTGTAATCCCAACATTTTAGGAGGCCTAGGTGGGTGGATCACTCAAGATCAGGAGTTCAAGATCAGCCTGGCTAACATGGTAAAACCCATCTCTACTAAAAATACAAAAATTAACCGGGTGTGGTGGCAGGCACCTATAATCCCAGCTATTCAGGAGGCTGAGGCAGGAGAATCACTTGAACCTGGGAGGCAGAGGCTGCAGTGAGCCAAAATCGTGCCAGTACACTTTAGCCTGGGTAACAGAGCAAGACTCCATCTCAGAAAAAATAAAAAAGATTAGCATTCACTTTTCTTTCTACCTCTGTTCCCCTGAGCCCTAGGCAGCCCCCAATCTGCTTTCTTTCTCTATGGATTTGACTATTCTGGACATTTTGTATAAATGGAATCATTCAATATTCAGTCTTTTATGACTGGCGTCTTTGATTTATCATAGTTTTCAAGGTTCAACCATGTTGGAGCATGTATCAATATGTCATTCCTCTCTATTGCTGAATAATATTTCATTGGATGGATATATCATATTTTGTTTATTCAAGTGTTGGTGGGCATTTGGGTTGTTTCTGCTTTTTAGCTATGATGAATAATGCTGCCATAAACATTCATGTACAGGTTTTTGCATGAACATATGTTTTCTTTTCTCTTGGATATATTCTTAAGAGTAAAATTGCTGGGTCATATAGTAACTCCATTTATAACATTTTGGGGTCAAACTGGCCCAAAGTGAACGTACCATTTTACATTCCCATCTGCAATGTATAAAGGTTACCAGTTCTCTGTATTGTCACTAATACTTGTGTTTTTCTCTCTTGATTATAACCATCCTAGTAGGTGTGAAGTCACATCTCATTGTGGTTTGGATTTGCATTTCCTTGATGGCTAATGATATTGAGCATCTTTTTACCTACTTATTGGCCATTATATATCTTATTCTTCTGAGAAATGTCTGTTCAGATTCTTCGTACATTTTTAACTGACTCATTTATCTTTTTATTAAGTTTTAAAATTTCTTTGTATATTGTAGATTCAAGTCCCTTATGAGATAGATACTTTGCAAATGTTTTATCCCCTTCTGTGGATTGTCTTTTCACTTTCTTGATGGTATCCTTTAAAGGACAGATGTTTTTAGTTATTATGAAGTCCAAGTGATCTACATTTTTTTGGTCACTTGTGATTTAGGGTCATATCTAAGGAACAACTGTCTTTCCCAAAGTTATAAAGATTTACTCCTTTATTTTTTTTTCTAGAAGTGTTACAATTTTAGCTCTTATATTTAGATCTGTAATCCATTCTGAGGTTAATTTTTATATATGGTGTGAGAAAGGGGTTCAGCTTTTTTATTTTGCATGTAGATGTTCAATTATCTCAAAACCATTTGTTAAAAAGATTATCATTTCTGCCATTGAATTATCTAGGCACCTTCAATGGACAACAGATATATGGGTTCATTTCTGGTCTATCAATTCTATTAGATTGATTCATATGTCTATTCTTATGTCAGTATCACACTGTCTGTATTTAGATTTGTAGTAAGCTTTGAAATAAAGAAATGTGACTCTTCCTGTCTTGCTCTTCTATTTGAACATTGTTTTGGCTACTCTGGGTCCCTTGAATGTCCATATGAATTTTGTCAATTTCCGCCAAAAAAAAAATCAGTTTGTATTTTCACCTATGCCCCCATTTTAAGATGGTCCCAAATTTGTTTCTGTAGGGTGGGAACTTGGGCAGGTGGTCCAGAGAGAACCTAAAGAAAATGGAAGATTCAAGATAAGCAGCTGCCTTTTGTTGCTAAGATTAACGCTTGCGCATGCACACATAAACATGCGCGCACACACACACACATACCTCTCAGCCTCCTGCATGCAGGTAGGTCCAAATTTTCATCTATCTTCTCTGTCACCTGGGTGACACCAGGAGCACACAACCCTGCTATTGTGTGTGTGTGGGGGGGGGGGGGAGTAGTATCATTGTTCCCATTTTACAGACCATATGGTCTTAAGTGAGTTGATGTCAATAGTTTGTCACACTGTCTGGCATACAGTAAGCAGTCGATACATGTTTGCTGTTGCTGTTGTTATTGTTTTCATGAGTGATGTCAGTCATCTTGAGAAGCAGTAAGTCCTTATACAAAATATGGACTTCAGTTGATACAGTCTTTGGTTGTAGGACATAGAAGTCCTTCTCTCTGCCTGCCCTTGAATTTCCTCTTAAGCTCAGACATTAAGAAATCTAGAGTAGCATTTCTCAAGTTTTAGAGTATAAGAATAATTTGGGGAACTTAATAAAATGCAGATTCTAGAGTGGGGCCTGAGATCCTATATCTCTAACAAGCTGCTGGGTGATGCCAGTCTGAGGACCACCGTTTGAGCAGTAAGGTGGTAGAGGTCCTGGTGGCACACCCAGGTAAGATGTGTTCCAGCTGGCCTCTGCCATTGGGGCAGACTGGAGACCAGGAGAGAAAGGCTTGAGTCAAGTGGAAGGTGAGAAAGCAACACCTTGAGACTTGGATTATTCAGTTCCTTGTGATTGACATAGTTTTCCTTTTGCCCTCCTGCATTTTTTGGTAAGCGTTGCCTGAGTCAGAGGTCTCCAAACTCTTTAAATTGTGCTCTCTCTCAGTAGAAAAATGCTTAAACATTGACTACCAATCCATGTGTATTTACTTATCCATAAATTTTATATATATATATATATATATATATATATATATATATATTCATTCCTATCATTAGCTAATATAAGCAATACTTGCTTTGCATGGCAGTATGGAACCATAAAAATAACCTTGCAAGCCAAAACCTTGCAAACAAAACAAAACAAAACTTAATAAGCAATGGGGAAAAAATTACATTTGTACTGTGACCTTTAAAAATTTTTTTCAAACCGTTAAAAACTTTCTTACTGTTGGTTATACATGCATAGGGAAATCAAAAAAATAGTGAAATGAATATTTAATATACTGCAATTTAAAATTAGAAACACTGAAAATTAAAATGTTTTATTTCTTTGTTTAAAAAAGGTATGAAGACTAGTTAAATAGTGCTTATCTTTCTCTTTGTCACATATTTATGATACAGAGCAGGCATATTTTCTGTAACTTGGCAAATTGTCATACTTCTTTTTAAGTTGAGATTAGCTTCCAACATTTTATGTTTTGTAGTTTCAATATCTTGAAATCCCTCTGAGAATTTACCAGAGGGAGTGACACTGACCAAAAACTCTACATTATGAAACTCCCAGAGAAATTTAAAGATATTGAAATGTGACTACTTGTCACAATCACTTTCCTATTTATATCGATAAGTTTGCCCTATTACATTCCTCTGGATGCATATACAGACCCTGTTGACTAGTAATGTAATGAATACACATTTATTATGTTCTATTTAAATAGAATAGTTATTAGTTTATTTAAATAGAATAGTTAGGTTCTACTTAGAAGATAAATAGAATTCTATAATTTTATCTACTATTTGAATCTCACTCCCAGCATGATCACTTTTTGTTTTTTGCCTGCGCTTTAAATTTCACTTACTTTTAAAAAATGTTGCATGGGTATATCACTGGGAGACAAAGAGGCAGCGCAGCTACATGCTTTGCTGTCAAAGAGTGAACCAAATAACAGATATGCAGTGACCAATCACTGACAGACTTTGAAAAAAGGGAATGTGACTGGTCACTGATCACAATACACATTTGTTTGTTTGTTTGCTTTTTTGAGACAGAGTCTTGCTCTGTCCCAGGCTGGAGTGCAGTGGCGTGATTTTGGTTCACTGCAACCGCCGCCTCCTGGGTTCAAGCAATTCTTCTGCCTCAGCCTCCCAAGTAGCTGGGATTACAGGCACCCACCACCACACCCAGCTAAGTTTTGTATTTTTAGTAGAGATGGGGTTTGATCATATTGGCTAGGCTGATCTTGAACTCCTGACCTCACGATTTGCCCGCCTTGGCCTCCCAAAGTGCTGGGATTATAGATGTGAGCCACCACACCTGGCCACATTTGTTATTTACAAAACAATTTGTGTACTGAAGCAGTGAAGCATGTACTTCATGCAAATCACAGTTAAAATACCATGGAAACTGAAATTTGAATCATGCTGGGATACGGGTGTTATTTAACTAGGGTAACTAAAATTTGTACATATAGGAACTGTGCACAGTGAGGACTGTCTCTTTTCCAAAGCATGGCATAATACTAAGTCAACGTTCATAGTCAGTAATAGTATGTAAAATCTATACTTTAAGAGCCATCTTGAAAATTTTGAGTATTTTTCTTTTTGCCAAATTATGGTTACTACTTCTTGATATTGTTTTTACTTTATAGTGTGTTTTTCAAACAGCTTGTATTAGGAGTAAAAAAATGCATCAAGTCAACCCCCTCTCATTTTCTAGTGCTTGCGTTATTATAATTATGCCCTGTCTAAAGATTGTTTTGTAGCAATCTGTTTAGGTCATTTGCAAAAGTTAGTTCAAGTGATATCAGATAGTTCCAAATGCATAACTCCACTTAACTTGGCAAACTCAGCAGTATGTCACAGAGCACTAAAATCCAATCCTCAATGTCCCCACTTTGCCTATCCCATAATGTGGGACTCCCACCCTTTTTCAAGGCATGCCACATGACCATCTGACAGCAAAATCAAGTGAAGACCTCAGTGTCAAGCCATGTATTAAAGTCTAATCCATTAAGTTTTAGGTAAAAATTAATTTAAAGATAAACTCTAATGTTGCTACTTAGTCCACCCCGGAGACCACCATCCTAAACATTTGAGTTGTACTTGAGTTGTGCTCCAGCTAATGGAAGGATCCTTTGCTAGAAGGAGGAAGGGTTGTGTACCTTCCTAATGCTGGCATGATGATTGGCACTTGGAGGTCTTTGAAGTTTCACAATTCTTGCATAATAGATTCACCTGGGGAGCTTTTTAAAAGTACTGACACTGAAACTCCCCAGACCCTTTAAATAAAAATCTCTGGGTATGGGGCCCAAGCGTGTATTTGTATTTTTAAAGCCCATAGTTGGTTCTAATGCACAGATAGTGTTGGGAACTACAGCCCCATGGGGGAGCAGGGCAGTCTCTAGCAAAGTCTTCCCTGTACTGCCAATATTGAAGGACCCTACTTATTAGATGTTAGGCATCCCCCTCTCACAAGCAGGTTTTGGAATGCCTTCTTATTGATATATATTTGTCAGGGAGAGTGACACTTAAACACTAGTAGAAGAAAGTTAGCTACATGTCTAGTCATTTCTGGTGGCTCTGCCCTTCAAGAATGGCTTTGATTATAGTAGAGCCACGGAAATGCTGGAATGGGCCTAGTCCTCCTTACAGTGTTGAGCTTTAGTCTTTTATCTGAAGTTTGTTCTACAATCAAAATCTAAAGCACAGGACAATCCCAGTGAATAAGAGTTGGTGCATTGATCATACAACAAAAGACAGTGTTATACATCACGAAGTTCTGAAGCAAAATGAAATACAGTGAACTACCCCTAAATGGGGGCCAGGGATACCCAAGAAAGGTAGAGTTGCTTTCCATATGTAAACATTTGAAGACTTTGGTGAAGTTGTCTAAGCCTTCAAACATGCTGCAAAGCTAGGCTCTTGGTTCCCAATTCCCTGCCTATTCTCCTGGACATGTTTAATGCAGAATATGGTCTGAGACCCACCTGCATCTGAATAATCAGGGAGTTTGGTTCAGACTTAGACTCTTGGGCTCTGCCCTAAGCATGTTGAATCAGAACGGGCTGCTAGGGAGGCTGGGAATCCATTTTTAACAAGCTTCCAAGGCATATGCACATTAAGGCAAGCTAGAGTTGGAGAATCATGGTCTGGCTTAGCTGCCACTGTGTGAGAATATTCCACCCCTGAATACATCTCCCGAGTCAAGTTCTAGAATTTGAAGAATGAATAGGAAGTGTTTCTGGCATTCTTATAGGATTGAAAATTGGACTTATATTTTGAATACAAACCAAAAGAATTATCATGCCTCTTTGGCAAGAGGAATACTTTCTTTTTCTAATTTTATTATTATTATTAGATATAAGGTCTTGTTATGTTGCCCAGGCTAGTCTTGAACTCCTGGGGTCAAGTCATTCTCCCACCTCAGCCTCTCAAATATTTGGGATTATAGGCATGTGCCACCATGCCCAGCAAAAGGAATACTTTTGTAAGAAATATTTATAGAAAGAACTGAGTCTTTTTACAATATATACGAGTAAGTTGAAAAGTTTCTTAAACTATAATGAATACTTAGATCCACAGCCATGACCATCAACCAACCAAGCTTTTCATGACTTAGAGGGAAATGGGGGAGCTTTGGATTTGGTCAAATCTTGCTCTGCTACTTATTAATTGTGAAAAATTGGACAAGTTAAACTTCCTGATTCTTGGTTTCCTCATCCCAAAATGGTGCTAGTTATATCCACCTTGAAGGACTACTGTGAAGATTAGGTTCGAAAATAAATGCAGAGATTTCAATAAAAGCCAAGCTATTTCTATTCTGGAACTGAAGTGCTGCTTTTCTATGTATTGAGCAATCAGAAAATATCTTAAATGTATTGTCTGAGTTGACTAAAGAAAACCTTAGGTGAACTCCTGTGTAGAGGGACAAAGATTTTTACAAACTGACAACACCCACAAAGCTTCTATTCTGTTTGACATTATTATGTGGTTACAATGTGGTAAGCGGTAGAAAGAAAAACATAAGATGACGTCTTCTTTTTACATAGTAGCTCATAAGTCCAGCTGGGAAGAAGACCGTGATAATAACAGCCTTTCTTTAGTTTGTCTTTAGAATTGTCACCTTCTAGTTTCCAGTGTGGATGATATGTTATCCTCCTGGCAGCCCGAGGAGAATAGAAACAGCTGTGATTCTCATTATCACCTCCATTCCATAGGTTAAAGAGGTGGCGACTGTGAAGGCCTCTACCTTCGCCAGTGCAACTAATGCCCAAATCTTAAATTTTTCTCATGCTGCCTTTATCCACCTCAAAGCAATCAGAAAACACAAAGCCATGTTGCTAATGGCCAAGTGTGCACCTTGCATTTTGATGGATGGTATCTCTTACACCCAGCACCCTAGTCTGCTTTGTTTCCAGGTGTAAAGTTTGACTGATTTCTAAAATGGACCATGATGTAGTAGAGGGCTCTGGCATTTACTTATTGACACTCTTTTTTGAACTCTCTCTGCCTTGGCATTTTCATTCCATTATACATCAAGTTTGTAAAAGCACATACCACTGGCTACAGCTCATCTGCTTAATGCTGACTTGAAAATAATTAAAGCATGTGTAAAATCAGTGTATCTGTCTTTCAGGTATTTAAAAAAAGGGTGAGGGGACGTGTTTTCTTGAAACTGAATTAGCGGCTGGAATCAAGACTGCAGTAACTATTTTAAGAAATTCACCTAGACTTTCTTGAATCGGTTTTTTAATATGTAAAATAGGCCTATAGCTGCTTACCTACCTCAGACTAGAATCCAGTGGCTTTAATTAGGGAATATTTGATAAGTTGCAGACATGGTCAGCAATAGCATCATCATTGTCACCATCATCTTCCTCTTCATTTTCATTATTATCATCACATACAGCTTCTTTACATCATGAACGTACTTCAAGGACACAGAAACGTTTTACTTTAATAAGCTCCAAACTTTTTTCTCTTCCTCCCAACTACCTTTCCATTTTTGTTGCTCTGGGATTTGGCAACCCAGTTTAATTTATGATGAGAAGACACTCTGGAAAATTGAAATGCGATAACATGACTTGATTGGGGGAAGAAAATAACTTCATCTTAATTCTTGAAGCAGAAGACATCAGGTTCTCTAATTCCTTCCTTTCGTCCTTGAAAATAGAACATCAGCCACAGAGCGCACCTGTGCTGAGTTCGAAAATGAATCTGTGGCAGCCATTGCCAGAGTAGCAATTAGGCAATTAAAGTTAAATTTCACCTGCAGAGGCAGACTGCAAAATACCAGTGGTTTGACCTTCTACACTTGGGGATGAGGTAGATAATTGACGGGTGGTGGAATGATGTCACAGAATTGGTATTGGTGGGTAAATCAGGCAGTGGTATTGTTCTGACCTCCACAGCCTGTGGGACTTGGGCTGTGGTGCATAATTCAACTCCTATTTGTCTACTTTTCATCTGTGATAGAGGCATGTTACACTTTCCCTTCCTCCTCCTAGAGCTGTAAATAACCAAGGAAGTCAGCAAGCCTATTACTCTGTCATTTGTTTTCTAGAGAGCTTATCATAGCTGGAAAGATCTTCTTGATTCGTTTAGTGATTTTTTTTTGTCTTCTCCATGCTCCTCCACTCCCTCATCCCAAATGTAACTTCCACAAAAAGAGATGTTCTCATCTGTCTTGTTCCAGTTCTGTATGCCCAGTTCCCAATATGTCCCCCTGGCAAGTAGCACGTGCTCAATAAACATTGTTGCAAAAATGTGTTAAAAACACTTTGACACACAAAGCAGAAATCACAAACCAACAGCCTAGGGGCCAAATTTGGCTTGCTAACTTCTTTTCTGTGTGGTTATTTTTTTCTGGACTTGCATAGTATTTTTAAAACTATTGAATTAGTGGCCAGCATTTAAATATAGTGAGCCCTCATACAAAAGACTACATACCTGGCTCCTCCTGTAATTCAGTCAGAAGATCTAACACTGGACCAGCCTGAGGAGAGGAAGAATAGCCTCAAATGGTGATTCTCAGAATGTCCCTGGATCACCTGGGAACTTTTTAAAGATGCATATTCTCAGTCCTTCCTCCTCTACTGACTTACTGAATTGGCCCTGACAATTTTTATTTTAACAAACCCTTCCACACAAAAATTTTATTTTAACAATCACTTCAGAATCACTTGAAGTGATTCTGATGCACCCTAAAGCTTGAAAACCACTCATTGCCCTTAGTGGGTAAAGAGGGCTGATTGGCTTTGGAAACAGAATGTCGGAGTTTCAATTCTGGTTTTGTTACTTCCTAGGTGTGTGGGGTTAGACAAAGCACTTAATCTCACTGTGACTCTGTTTGCTTATTTATAACCTGGGAATGATAATAGGACCTTCCTGCTTGGGTTAAGAGGATTAAATGAGTTTATATATGTAAAATCCTTAGACCCTTAGAGTAATAGCAAAGGTTGCTTGCTGTTAATGTCAGCTGAGGCTTACTTAGCAAGCAGGTGCCGCTTTAAGATGGAACCTTTGCTGGATTGCCACTTTGTTAGGACACCATTCAGCATGCTTCCCTTTTTGATGTGACCTGCCTTTTTGTCTACTTTTCATCTGTGATAGAGTCATGTTATACTTTCCCTTCCTTCTGTCCCTGCTGTCATCCCTGATGTGAGCTGGGATGCTCAGTTGTCAGCAATGACTCCCATATCCACCCATTGTAGAGGAGTAACATATATTGTGTGCCTGCTGTGAATACTACACAAGGCCCTTAGCATACTTTATTCATTTCTATTTTCCAGCAGCTCAAAGTGGTTAATACTATTATGCTCACTTCACAAATGAAGAACTGAAGACTCAGAGAGGTTAAATAATTTGTTTAAACCCACACAGCTGGTAAATGGCAGAGCAAGAATCAAATTCTGTTTTGTTTTCTTTTCATCTGTGTTTCCAAAATATGGAACACATGCCACAGCAGCTCCAAGATGATTATATATGGCATTGAGATGGTTTTAGATGGTGAAGAAGGTGGTTTTAGTTGGTAAAAAAAACTTTGCATTAAATTAAACCAAGTACATAGCAAAAAGTTAATGTACTTTCAGTTTTCCCACAAATCTGAGAGGAAAGTCTGAATTGGTGCTGATAGTTTTTTTTTTTCTTCCTTTTTACATAAATTCCAGTGCAATCATAACATTTAAGATTATTCATTTTAATTACATTAGTTGAAGGTGTCTTTTTAAGAGACTCTCGTAAACAAACTAGGAAAAGAAATTCTATGTTTAAATTGGCATTTAGAAATAGGAGCATCTAGAAAGGTTTTCCTTTATTTTGAAACATAATTGCATTAAATGCCAAATATTTTTATTTAACCATTTCTGATGGAACTTGTGCTGTAATAGTTTGTCAACAGTAACCAGCACAGGATATGGCCTAAAGTAAGTGTTCAATAGAGGTTTCCTGAACTAAAGCGATTCATATACTCTTGAGCATTTTCAAATAACGTATCCTTTAGTTTGATCTTGATTTAGATTTACAAGATTGTTAACAACTCTGTATTACTTGTAATCTCCTTTTTTAAAAAAACGAAATGAGAACCACAGGCCCAAAGCCTTTGATAAACAGGGGTGTCTAGAAAAATTGAATAAGTCGTCAAAATTTAATTTTTGCAAGTTATTTTATACATATGGCAAGTAAAAATAGTTTTCATATATAATAACTTATTACATAAAACTTTCTATTCAAATAGGTTTATTTTAATAAAACAAGCCCATTAAAACTATGCTCAATACATAATATTAAGGGTGGTCTGCAGATATGGCATATGTCAGGAAGATGGGATGGCAGTGCCAGGTGTGTGGAAACAACTGCTGCTGCTGCTGTCATAAGGAGGAAGGATACCAATGGCTGGCATTCCATCCAGAGAGAGTCCCATAGGCCTCTGCATAAACCTCAGAGGGAGCTATCCTCAACGTCTTGCCATCCATGTGACAGTTGATTCCTGGTAGAAAGTCAAGTCCTGACAGAGGAAGGGTAGAGAGGGTTGAGTCTATCAACTGAGGACCATGAGCTAGATCAGCATTTTGGACATTGGAGCTCAGATCCTACTCTCCAGGGGCAGAAACCATGGCATTTTGATTCAGTGACTCATTGTAGAAGAGAAGTACCCACAAGTAGGTGTTTACATTGACAAATGGATCCTGACGGGGAAACAGTGCTGGGGAAAAGGGGCAGATGGTGTAGAGTATTGGTCTGTGGTCGCACTTCTTATAACTTTACATCTGCTGCCCCAACTCTTTGACAAAGAAAAGAGCATCCTCAGGAATTTTCTCCCAGGAAATGAGCTGCTTGCCCTTTGGTTGAGGTCTTTGGGGTGGATCAAGGAAGGCCTGAATTGGCTTCCCAGGTCTTTCATCCTGGGTCTCTCAATTACCAGCATTTTGACCTTGAGCATGCTACTTAATCTCCTGTTATCTGTAAAATGGGAAGGGTAAATTAGATGTGAATTAGGCTGATGTAAAAAGCAAAAGATGTTGCACAGAATCTGGTGTACAGTGGGTATGGGTATTGTTGAAGATGGAGGTAAAGCTGGGGAAAGCAATGCAAACATCGTGTTCTTCTTTCCTAAAACTCTGAACTCTCACAAGTTGTCTTGGGATCACCATTTGGTTGCATATTAGTTGAGGTTGTTCAGAGAAACAAGACCAATAGGATATGTATACACACATAAATGTAGGGATAAATATATTTATTTTAAGGAATTGGCTCATGTGAGTATGGAGGTTGGCAAGTCCAAACTCTGCAGAATTAGCTAGCAGGCTGGAGAACCAGTGAAGAAGTGTAGTTTGAGTCTGAAAGTAGTGTACTGGCAAAATTCCCTCTTCTTAAGCGGTCAGTCTCTTATTAAGGTCTCCAGCTGACTGGATGAGGCCAATACCCGTTATGGAAAGTAGTATGCTTTACTCAAAGTCCACTGATATAAATGTTAACTCATCTAAAAAAAATACTTTCACAGAGACATACAGCATAATATTTGACCAAATATCTGGATATTGTGGCTGACAAGTACAAGGCAAGTTGACACATAAAATTAACCATCACAGATTGTGTTGCCATCACTGGGTGACCATTAAGGGAAGCACTGGCAGAACGCTATTGATTGCCTTCCATGTTAAGCAGAATTCTTTATATTGCAAGGGGCAGAACACTCATACAAACTGGTTTAAGCCAAAGGGAAGGACAGGAGGAGTTATGAACTCAGTAGCTCAAACTGTCAGGGATTGTAGCTTCTAGACTCAGGGTCCCATATGATACAATGGGATAAAACCTCTGCTTTATCTGCATTATCAGGCAAGTACTTTTTTGTGCTAGCTAGATTGCTGACAGCTGCTCTTGGTTTAAAATCTTAGTAGATTCTTCTTCTTTGAACTTCCAACAGAAATCCTGAGCCTGAATCTCATTGGCCCCTTGGGTCATGTGCTCAGCCCTGAACTGACCACTGTGTCAAAGAGAATGAATGCACTGATTGGCTGAGACTAGGGTCATGGGACCTCCCTTGGAGCTGAGCTTCAGCCCCACCCAAGCCAAGTGGACTGACACAGAGAGAAAGAGTATTTTCCCTTGGAAAGTCAAAGAGCTATTTCCAGGAATAGAACAGGATGCTAGACAGGCTAAATCATCATGCGACTACTTCTGCCTCCTCTACATATCCCTTTTCTCCTTCCTGCCTGTTGTAGTCCTCTCCTTTTTTGCTTCTTTCCCCCTTTTTCCTCAGCAGCACATAAACCCCTTTCTATCCCTTTAAAAACCTGGTTTCTTCTTTCCTCATCTGAAACTCCCAATTCGTCTAAGAAAGCAGATGCTTCAGAGGCAGGCTGCCTCTGTGAGCGCAGTTTCGAGCCTGATTCCGTACGTGTGATCATTGCCCAGGGACAATTTGGTCCTGGCTGATCAGTCAGTGCCTTTCGCTTATGTTCCCAGTGTGGGAGGAAGGAACTCAGAGTGACTTGATGCTAACTGATGCTTGGAGGAAGGAGAGTAATGCTTCTTATCTCCTTTCTTTGTCTATCTACTAAGCCAGAGGTCTAGAGTAGAAAGGTTAGAAGGGAAAATGGAGACCTATCTCTGAATTGCAGCAAACAGAAAGAAATCTCATGCTAGAAAGATTAAAACTTAGGGGAAAAGCTTCCTGCAAACACTTTGCATGTAATTGTATACATGTGCACACACATACACATTCAGTTGACACTTGAACAAAATGGGTTTGAACTGTGCACGTTATAGGAAGATTTTCTTCTGCCTCTTCCACCCCTCAGACAAGACTAACCCCTCCACTTCCTCCTCCTCAGCCTGCTCAACTGTGAAGACAAAGGGAATGAAGACCTTTAGAATGATCCAATTCCACTTAATGAATAGTAAATATATTTTCTCTCCATTATGAGTTTCTAATAACATTTTTTCTCTAGCTTTCTTTATTGTAAGAATACAGTATATAATACACATAACTATAAAATGTGTGGTAATCAACTATTTATGTTATCTATAAACTTTCCAACCAACAATAGGCTATTGATAGTTAAATTTTTGAGGAGTCAAAAGTTATATGCAGATTTTTTACTGTCTGGGGGTCAGCATCCCTAACCTCTGTGATGTTCAAGGGTCAACTATATCTATTTTTAAGGCAGCTTTATTTAGATACAATTCACTTACAAAATGTACACACTTAAAGTATACAATTCTGTTTTTTAAGGATCTTCACAGGGTTGTGAATAACATCACTACAAATCTAATTTTAGAATATTTTCATCACCCCAAAAAGAAACCTCATACGTATTCACAGTCACTTTCCTCCTCCTCCAAACTCTTGACAACTACTAATTTACTTTCTATCTTCATAGATGTGTGTGTTATGGACATTTCATGTAAGTGGAATTATACAATCTATAGTCTTTTATTATTTGCATAATGTTTTCAAGATTCATCCATATTGTAGTATTGTATTAGTCCGCTTTCATACTGATAATAAAGACACACCTGGGACTGAGTAATTTGCAATAGAAAGAGGTGTAATTGGACTCACAGTTCCAAGTGGCTGGGGAGGCCTCACAATCATGGTGGAAGGCAAGGAGGAACAAGTAACATCTTATGTGACTGGTGTCAGGCCAAAACTGAGAGAGCTTGTGTAGAGAAACTCTACCTTATAAAGCCATCAGATTTCATGAGACTTATTCACTATCACAAGAACAGTACAGGAAAGATCTGCCCCATAATTCAGTCACCTCCCACCGGGTCCCTCCCACAACGCATGGGAATTCAAGATGAGATTTGGGTGGGGACACAGCCAAACCATATCATTCCACCCCTGGTCCCTCCAAATCTCATGTCCTTATATTTCAAAATTAATCATGCCTTCCCAACAGTCCCCCGAAGTCTTAACTCATTTCAGCATTTACTCAAAAGTACACAGTTCAAAGTCCAATGTCTCATCTGAGACAAGGTGAGTCTCTTCCACCTGTGAGCCTATAAAATCAAAAGCAAGTTAGTTACTTCCTAGACACAATGTAGGTTCAGACACTGAATAAATACAGCTACTCCAAATGGAAGAAATTGGCCAAAACAAAGTGGCTATCGGCCCTATGCAAGTCCAAAATCCAGCAGGGCAGTCTAATCTTAAAGCTCCAAAATTATCTCCTTTGACTCCATGTCTCACAACAAGTCACACTGATGCAAGAGGTGGGTTCCCATAGTCTTGGGCACCTCCACCCCTGTGGCTCTGCAGCGAACAGTCTCCCTCTTGGCTGCTTTCATGGGCTGGCATTGCATGTCTACAGCTGTTCCAGGTGCATGGTGCAAGCTGTTGGTGGATCTGCCACTCTGGGGTCTGGATGATAGTGGCCCTCTTCTCACAGCTCCACTAGGCAGTACCCTAGTAGGGACTCTGTGTGTGGGCTCTGATCCCACATTTCCCTTTCACACTGCCCTACAGAGGTTCTCCGTGAGGGCCCTAACCCTGCAGAAAAGTTTTGCCTGGGCATCTAGGTGTTTTCATACATCTTCTGAAATCTGGGCAGAGGTTCCCAAATCTCAATTCTTGATTTCTGTGCATTCACAAGCTCAATACCATGCGGAAGCTGCCAAGGCTTGGGGCTTCCACCCTTTGAAACCACAGCCTGAGCTCTCTATGTTGGCCCCTTTAGGCCATGGCTGGAGTGGCTGGGACACAGAGCACCTGGTTCCTAGGCTGCACACAGGGCAGGGACTCTGGGCAAGGCCCCTGAAACCACTTTTTCTACTAGGCTTCCAGGCCTGTGATAGGAGGGGCTGCCATGAAGACCTCTGACATTCCCTGGAGACATTTTTCCCATTGTATTGAAGATTAACGTGCAACGCCTCATTACTTATGCAAATTTCTGCAGCGTGCTTGGATTTCTCCTCAGAAAATGGATTTTTCTTTTCTATCGAATTGTCAGGCTGCAAATTTTTCAAACCTTTATGCTCTGCCTCCCTTATAAAACTGAATGCCTGTTGCTTAGAAATTTCTTCCACCAGATACCCTAAATCATCTCTCTCAAGTTCAGAGTTCCACAAATCTCTAGGGCAGGGACAAAATGCCACCGGTGTTTTTGATAAAACATAGCAAGAGTTACCTTTACTCCAATTCCCAAGAAGTGCCTCATCTTCTAAGACCACCTCAGCTTGGACCTTATTGTTCATATTACTATCAGTATTTTGGGCAAAGTCATTCAACAAGTCTCTAGGAAGTTCCAAGCTTTCCCACATTTTCCTGTCTTCTTTTGAGCCCTCTACACTGTTCCAACCTCTGCCTATTACCCAGTTCCAAATTTGCTTCCACATTTTCAGGTATCCTTTTAGCAGCACCCCACTCTACTAAACCAATTTACTGTAGTAGTCCATTTTCAGGCTTCTAATAAAGACATACCTGATATTGAGCAATTTTCAAAAGAAAGAGGTGTAATTGGACTTACAGTTCCAAATGGCTAGGGAAGCCTCACAATCATCGTGGAAGGCAAGGAGGAACAAGTCACATCTTCTGTGAATGATGGCGGGCAAAAAATGAAAGAGCTTGTGCAGGGAAATTGTACCTTATAAGGCTATCAGATCTCGTGAGACTTATCAAAACCACATTGAGATATCATCTCATGCCACTTAGAATGGTGGTCATTAAAAAATCTGGAGACAGCAGATGCTGGAGAGGATGTGGAGAAATAGGAACACTTTTACACTGTTGGTGGGAGTGTAAATTAGTGCAACCATTGTGGAAGTCAGTGTGGGGATTCCTCAAGGATCTAGAAATAGAAATTCCATTTGACCCAGCAATCCCATTACTGGGTATACACCCAAAGGATTATAAATCATACTATTATAAGGACACATGCACATGTATGTTCATTGTGGCAATGTTTACAATAGCAAAGTCCTGGAACCAATCCAAATGCCCATCAATGATAGACTGGACAAAGAAAATGTGGCACATATACACCACGGAATACTACACAGCCATGAAAAGCAATGAGTTCATGTTCTTTGTAGGGACATGGATGAATCTGGAAACCATCATTCTCAGCAAACTAAGAACAGAAAATCAAACACGGCATGTTCTCACTCATAGGTTTATGTTGAACAATGAGAACACATGGACACAGGGAGGGGAGCATCACACACTGAGGTCTGTTGGGGGGAGCTAGGGGATGGACAGTGGGGGTTGAGGAAGTCAGGGAGGGATAATGTGTGGAGAAATGCCAGGTATAGGTGATGGGGTGATGGAGGCAGCAAACCACCTTGCCATGTATGTACCTATGCAACAATCCTGCATGATCTGCACATGTACCCCAGAACCTAAAGTGTAATTGAAGAAAAAAAAAAGAACAGTGCAGGAAAGACCTGCCCCATAATTTAATCATCTCCTACCAGGTCCTTCCCACAACACATGGGAATTCAAGATGAGGTTTGGGTGAGGACATAGCCAAACCATATCTAGTGTGTATCAGTATGTCTTTCCTTTTTATTATCTATGCCAAATAATCTTCCATTGGATGGATATGCCACAGCCAACAGATGTTTGAATTGCTTCCACTGTTTTACTATTATGAAGAAATGCCATTGTGACCATGGATGTACAAGTTTTTGTATGTACAACTGTTTTCATTTCTCTTGGGTATTTTTTAGGAGTGGAATTGCTAGGTCATACGGTAACTTTTTGCTTAATTTTTGAGAAACTGCCCAACTGTTTTCCAAAGCAGCTACACCATTTTACATTCCCATTATGTATGAATGAGGGTTCCATTTTCTTCATGTCCTCATCAGCCCTAGTTATTATCTTTTTAATTATAGCCATTCTAGTGTATGGAAAATGGTATCTTTTGTGGTTTTGATTGGCATTCCTAATGATATTGAACATTTTATTAATGTGTCTATTGCCATTTGTATATCTTCTTTGGAGAAACGTCTTTTGCCAATTTAAAAAAATTGTGTTGCTTGTCTTTTTATTATTGAGTTGTATATGTTCTCTGTATATTCTGAATACCAACACTTTTGAAATAGGTACTTGGAATTTTATTAGGCCTTGACTTTCAACAGCTTCTGGGTTAATTAGAATACCTCTTATTAAAGTCTGAGGGAAGAACGAAGGATAGGCTAAGCTACAAACTGACAATATAGACAGCAACTTGGTTGTGTCATTTAAAGATGTCTCTGAACTTGATTCTTTATTTTTCCCCAAATTTTAATTTTGAAAAAGTGTCAACATTACTTAAATGAAACAACAGCACAAGAATACCCTTATACCCTTCCCCAAGATTCACTAATCATTAACATTTTGCTGTATTTGCTTTCTTGTTCTCTCTCTCCCTCCCTCCCTCTCTCTCTCTCTTTCTCTTTCTCTCTCTCTCTGTGTTTGTATGTATACACTTTCTCAGAGCTTAATGATTTAAAAGTAATTTGCAGACATTTTAACTCATTAGCATGAGGAATTTTAGCATGTATAAGCTATGAACCAGGATATTCTCCTAGGTAGCCACAATACCATTTTCACACCCAAGAAATTTTATGTTCTATAATATCTAGTTTAGTCTATATTCAAATCTCCCCAGTAATCCTCCAAGTTCCTTTTGTGCCAAAAAAAAAGAAGCCACCTTAGGATTCATTCAAGGTTCACATATTACATGTGGTTGTCACGTTTTAATCTCCGGTAAACCAGAAAAATTTCCCCTGTTTTTTGTCTTTTGTAACATTGACACCTTTTAAAGGGTCTAGGCTAGTTACCTTATAGAGTGACTTATTCTAGATTTGTCTGTTTGCCTTATGATTAGAATCAAGATAAATATTTTGGGGCAAGAATATTGCATGGGTGATGCTGGGTACTTCCCTTACATTGTCACTGGAAATACATAATATCTGTTTGTCCTGTAATTGGTAATGCTTAGTTTGATCACTTGATTACGGGGATATCTGCCAGATCTCTCTATTGCAGAGGTAACTTTTATCAAGTATAGTTAAGTAATCTGTGTGGAAAAAAAATCTTGTTCTCTAAAAACCTTCCACCCAACTTTTGTAGTATTCATTGATAATTCTTGCTTAAGTAAAATATTACATTGGGACTTGCAAAATGGTAATTTTCCAAAAATAATGAATACAAATTCATTCTATGTTTCTTAACCGACATTTTTTTGTTGAGAGGAGCATTACTATTTATTTTCTCATATTTTTGTCTCCCTATTTTTTCTTGCCTTTTTCTTTTTTTTTTTTTTATTATGCCTGCAGACTCAAAAATTATTTTAGTCATTGTTGTTTCCTAATTGGAAGAAAGAAAAAGGCAAGTTATTCACTCAATAGGCCTTTTCCGAGTACCTTCTATGCACTAGGCATTTTGGTTTAAAAAATTAAATTACATTATCTTTAAGGTTTCTTTCAGACCTAAGTTATTTTTTATGCTACAACTAGTAATTCACATTATTGTATCTACCTTTTTCCAATACATCTCTTCCTTCAAATTGTGTTTTTTAATTCCATTCAGAATTTTCTCTTAGCATTTTGTCAAAATATTTTCATAGAATTGTATTTGTTTTTTATTAAGGGAGGCAAAAAAAAGCAAAGAATTTCATAATAATCTATCTCTTAGTGTTCAAGGCCTGCAGGAAGTCTACTTTTGTGAAGACCTCATGAAGTTTCCAATGTTAACGCAAACTGGTGGTAGGTCACCTAACTGCAGCCAAGTCTCCTTGATAAAATAAATTGCTTCTTAAAATCGTAGCCATTATGTTAGATACTCTTTTAACTTGCATCATATAGGTACTTGACCATTCACCTGCTTCCCAAAATAAAAATAACACAATACTACAGGTGATTCTGCCCACCCAATTGTGCCCACATTGGGTGTGAGACCAGGAGATGTGTATTGAGTCTAATGGAACCTGTTTGCTTCTCAAATTGATTTCATGTGCTTCAGATTCTGTCTGTCTTACGTAGTTAACAATAATGTAAAGTTATACTCTGCATATGTACTCCTATACACACTGTATATTTTAGTCTGTGTAATACTGTTATAATAATATATCCCTGTGTGGAATCATCAGTTTTATTGTACTTTACTAAAGATTTAAGAGATGGTGTAAGTTGATTTTAAGTCTACATTATTTTTGCTTTATATTCTGACTTCAGAGCCTAATCCTTGACTAAGATGTCTCTATTATGTTACACTTGCAAATCCATATCTATATAGTTCTGACATACATCCTTTTTCTTTCAAATTGTTCCTTTCTTGTATGCTGATAAAAACCCACAAGCTTTGCTTAATTAATCCCACTAGAGTCCTGGTCTATCAGTTACATCTGTGCCCTTCTGCTTCCCTCTCATCTCCGCTCTTCCCTAGTAACTGGCAGAAGGAATGAGAGTTATTAACCCTCAGAGAGCCTAAGTGCCAATTTTCCTGCTGTCTTGAAAATAGCTCCTCGCCTGCCATAAATAATAGTGCACACCTGGTAAATACAGTCATACTCTTGTTATTCCTTTTCCGAACAGACATGCTGTCCTTGGAAAGGCTAGATTCAAAGCTTATATCATTTTGGATTCTTTGATTGCAAACAACAAAACTGATTCTGCTAACTTCAGTAAAAAGGAAACATAGAGTGCCTCACAGTTTCAAAGGCAAAGCAGAAAAAGCGGACTTCAGAAGAAAAGGGCCTAAGGATCAAGGAAGTAGGAACTAATATTTGTTGGTCCAACTTCTTCCATCTGGTGCCTCTGCCTAAAATTCTTAATCACACAAGAAAGAACTAAATGGGTTTCACTGGGGCCATGTGCCTTGTAGTGAGGAGGGATGGAAGTTGACTAATATTCCCACCAAAACTGGGGAAGGAGTATGTTCCCAAGGGAAACTATGGCTGCTCCTTCCAGAAGAGGCAAAGGAGGTTGGACAGGCGTAAATGGTATTGCTGTTCATTTAGCATCACCCTGCATCTTTGTAAATTATTGTCTGTGATGCTCAGTAATTTGAATAGCCAGACATTCTGCCATTTTCCCTCCACAGACACCCATCTTACAACAAGCATCCTCTGATAAACCATTTAGCTACCCCCTTCCATTTGCCCTCCTCCACCCTAATTAGTCCCTTAGAAGGAAAATTATAGCTCTATAGGCCAGAAAAAAGGAAGTGGAAGGTAAAAGAAACACAAAGAACAAAGGAAAATGACTGAGAATGGGTTAAAATGATTAATTCTCCTTTAGAAACTTTCACTTGTCAAATATTCATTCCTGAAGACCCACACCTTTCTCATTAGAAATTCACCAGCTTGGTCACTGCTGCCTGAAGCTGTGGCTACGTAAATGTCAGCTCTCTCACTGGCAAGTTGGTGGAATTTGCTGATGACACAAATCTGTGTTGGTTTGGGAGCATGCAGGAATCTGAAAAGCTCCAGATGCATCACAGCAAACTGTGTGAGTCACTCAGACAGGTCAACGGGAGAGTGTGCTTGTTGGTGGCAGTAGGTAGTGAAAGAAAGAGGAATTCGTATATTTAGAACCAGAAAGAAGTCAAACTTGAGGGTAGCAGTGTTATTAAATGGCCTTCTATGAAATTGTCTCAAGTTTTTTCTTGGATCTGTGTACTAAATTTGACACTTCGTATGTCAGAAAGAGAGAGGGAGAAAAAAAAAAGGAAAAAATAGAGCTGTGCATCTGTGAGCAAGGCTCCAAGTGAAAGTCCCACACCCAGAGACAATTTTTATTAAAATAAATGTTAATAATAATAGTCAACCATTTATTGATTAGTTGCTAGGTACTGGGCACTGTTATACAATATCTTATATCACGAATCTGCTCAGGAATTACATGAGGAGCAAGCTAATTGTCCAAAGTGCCACAACTTGTTAAGTGGTAAGAAAAATGTAATAATAAAGACCTTAACACTTCTGCCACATCAGTAGCAGGTGCCTGATTTCTTAATGCCTCCTACTACATTAGCAGGATTCATTCTATTGGAACCTGGGAAGTCTATGATAAAGACCCCAATATCAAAGCCCCACACCTAAGATTTCAGTATCTTTTAATATTTTCATTTAACAAATGTTCAATTTGTTCACATTTAACAAACAGCTCATTTAAATTGAGCTGTTCTTCTATGCTACAGATATACTCTAATAGACAGAGGGCGTCCTATCAGAAAATGCACCTTTTTTTTTTGAGACAGGGTCTTGCTCTGTTGCCCAGGCTGGAGTGCAGTGGCACAATCACAAATCACTGCAGCCTCCATGTCTCATGCTCAAGCAATTCTCCCAACTCAGCTCCCTAAGTAGCTAGGACAACAGGTGTGTGCCACCATGCCCGGCTAATTTTTAAAAAAATTTTTTTATAGCTGCATAGTATTCCATGGTGTTTATATGCCACATTTTCTTTATCCAGTCTATCACTGATGGGCATTTGGGTTGGTTCCAAGTCCTTGCTGTTGTGAACAGTGCTGCAATAAATATAAATGTGCAATTGTCTTTATGATAGAATGATTTATAATCCTTGGGTATATACCCAGTAATGGAATTGCTGGGTCAAGTGGTATTTCTAGTTCCAGATCCTTGAGGAATTGCCACACTGTCTTCCACAATGGTTGAACTAATTTACACTCCCACCAACAGTGTAAAAGCTTTCCTATTTCCCCACATTGTCTCCAGCGTCTGTTGTCTCTTGAGTCTTTGATTGGAAACCACCATTCTCAGCAAACTAACACAAGAAGAGAAAACCAAACACCACATGTTCTCATAAGGGGGAGTTGAAAAATGAGAACGCATGGACACAGGGAGGGGAATGTCACACACTGTGTCTGTCAGGGAATGGGAGGCTAGGGGAGGGATAGCATTAGGAGAAATGCCTAATGTAGATGACCAGGTGATGGATGCAGCAAACCACTGTGGCAAGTGTATATCTATGTAACAAACCTGCACATTCTGCACATGTACCCCAGAATTTAAAGTATACTAAAAAAGTTGTTTTTGTGGAGACAAGGGTCTTGCTGTGTTGCTCAGACTGGTCTCAAGCTCCTAGACCCAAGCAATCCTCCTTAGCCTCCCAAAGTGCTGAGATTAGATGTGTGAGCCACCACACCTACACAAGACCAACTTTTTAATTCCAATTTTTACACCCACTGGCCAGAAGCTTTAAGATGTTCTTCCTACTTGGGGGCTTCTTTGAGCCTCTCACACCCTTATTTACCCCTTGATTAAATTGTAGGGTATGTGTGGAATACTATGCAGCCATAAAAAAGAATGAGATCATGTCCTTTGCAGAAACATGGAAAGAGTTGGAAACCATTATTAGCAGCAAACTAATAACAAAACAGAAAACCAAACACTTCATGTTCTCACTTATAAGTAGGAGCCGAATGATAACATATGGACATATTGGAGGGAACAATACACACTGGGGGCTGTTGGGGAGGTGTTAGAGAAGGGAGAGCATCAGGAAGAATAGCCAATGGATGCAGGGCTTAATATCAAGGTGATGGGATGATCTGTGCAGCAAAACACCATGACACACATTTACCTATGTAACAGACCTTCACATTCTGCACATATACCCCTGAACTTAAAAGTTCAAGAAAAAAAATCGTAGGGTGTGACAGATTATCTGTGTTGGTCCTCCCCTCCCCATTTATAACTGTAACCTTAGTTGGGTTTTATGTATTTGCTTAAGAGCAGGGCTACGAAAAAAGAGAAACAAGGTTATAATAAGAGGAGGAGGGATCTGGCATTTAAGCAAACATGCGCTATAAAGCAACTAGGATAACAAAACAATTTTCGAGCACCTGCTAGCTTCCAGAACATATTACCATATTCAATTCTCACAAAAACCCATGAGATCTATATGAATGCCTTATTTTATTTTACCACCCAATAAGCTAAGTATGGAAAGTTGTAATGGTTTGGCCAAGGATACATAGCTTACAGATGCTAAAGCCAGAATTTAAAACCGGTCATACTGACTCCAAAATCCTTTCTGCTTTTGTTTTCTGTCATCCTGTGGGTGTCACCTTTAAAATATATTAAGAATGTGACCACTTTAAGTTAGCCCCTCTATTACCCACCCTGATCTGAGCCACCATCATTTCTTGTCTGAATTACTCCCACAACCCCGTAACTGCTCTCTCAGCTACTACCCTTGCCTGTCTGCAGTCTCGTGTCAACATGGTAGCCAGAGGGATGCTCCCAATTGCATTTCAGAACACAGTCCCACGGAGGCTCCCATTTTTCTCACGTTTAAAGCTGAAGTTCCTTACTCTGTCTTGCAAGGCCCTCGTAGGGCCTGTGTGATTCAGAACCCCAATGGATTCAGTGACATTGTCTCCTACTGCCCACTGCCTGCCTCATTCACTCTGCCTCAGACGCCTGGCCTCCTTGCTGCTCCTCAAGCACAGAAGTTGAGTTCCTGCGTCAGAACTTTGCTCTCGCAGCTCCCTCTCCCTCTCCTTGGAATGCGCTTCCCCTTCACACCCATGTCACTTGTTTGCTTGTGTCCTTCAAGCCATTGCTCTCATGTCACTTTGAGAGTAGCCCTGCTTTTAAGTAAACACATAAAATCCAACTCAGTGAGGTTGACTGTGTCCAAACTATTTAAACTTACAGCTATATAATAGGCCTAGGCTAAGGGTGATGTGGTAGGCAGAATGTTAAGTGGCTACTGTGACCTTCATCCCTGGTGTTAGTCCCATGATTGTGTTATGTTATATGGCAAAAAGCACAAGGAAGATCATTCAGGTTGGCCTGATCCAATCATGAAAGCAAAGAGTAACCAGCAAAGAGATATGTCTGCTTGGCAGGACAAGGGCAAGTCAGAAAGAATCAAAGCACAAGAAGTTGACATGCTGTTACCAGCTTTGTAAATAGAGGGGCCACACGCAATGACCTGAAGGTGGCCTGTCAGGGCTGAGAGTGACCCCTGACTGACAACCAGCAAGAAAATAGGACTTAGTCTCACAACTCCAAAGAAGTCAATTCTGCCAAAAGCCTCAAAGGTTCTTCCCCAGAGCCTCTAGATAAGATGCCAGCCTGCCAGTGCTTGGTTTGTCTTCTGAGACCCTAAGCAGAAAGTCCAGCCAAGCCCCTTGGACTTCTGAGCCACAGAACTGTGAGATAATAAATGGATATTGCCTTAAGCAGCTAAATTTGTGATAACTTGTTATATAGTGATTAAAATCTAATAGAGATGTCAAATATAATTCATCTGTCACAGCAGATTTGGTCATTCTGGAGTGCCATAGAGCTGCGTTGAGAAGGACTGACTGCATGCAAGCTCTGTGATGGGTCAGCCATGTCTGGAGCAACTTCATGTTTGCCACAACATACACGTGTCATTGCTGGTCTGGGCGCTTTCTACTGAGCTAGGATTGTGAGGTTAGATGGAGTTAGATTAAGCTGTTAGGCTGGAGTCAGAAACAGATCATAGGATCATCAAAGAAAACCAGTCAGTAATATAAGCATAAATCAGGGCATGAAATTTTGCTTGTTTTGATCACTGCTTTTTCATCAATGCCTAGAACAGTTCCTGGCATATAGTAGGTACAATAGAAGTTCTTGATTTGAAGACCTAGATAACAAGGGATTGGTGTTAGAAGATGACCTAGTAGTTAACTGAGTGTGCCTTTGTACTAGAGGGCCCTGAAGTCAAATTCTATTTCAACCATGTAACAGTTTCCTCATCTCAGATAAAGACAAGCCTGGTTTCTTGGCAGTGTGGTTGTAAGAATTAATTAAGGTACCATACATGAGATGCCAAGTCCAGTGTCTGGCATGTGGTCAGCATTCACCCAGTGGTAGCTGTTTTAAGCTTCTTAGCTGCAAGCCACAGTACAGTCACAAAGTCAGACTGATTTAAACAGGAAGATAATTATTCAAAGGATATCGTGAAGCTCACTGCATCTCTAGGAAGGCTGGGGAACCAGGCTCTGAGTGAAGGCCAATTAAAAAACAAATCACTCTACTGAGTCAGACAGCCAGAATCATGCCCAATAATGGATCCATATGGATGCAGCTCCACTGCACAATGGTGGAGGTTTCAGCTCACATACCTTGGTGTGCTGTCCTGGACTCTACCCTGTTGGTTCTGGAAGCCCATGTGATGGTCATTTGAAAGACCCACAGCATCACCCCCATCCCTGACCTCTTTACCATTAGACCCAGACTCTAGACTTCAAATTCACACAATTGTTCATGCCTGTGCGCCAGGTACCAAGGAAGTTGGCAAGAGAGCTTTTGAGTTTTCACTTTCTCTGGTATGAAATAGGCTCTATTTTTCCCTCCTAAAGCAGAATTCTTTCAACAAAAGGAGTTCAGATGCCAAACGGTACCCAACTCCTCCCTGCCAAAAGAAAATCACCTACATGCATCATTAGGTTGCTAATCCAGGGTCAGAAATACTCCCTTTTCAAAGGGCAGAGGAAGTTCTAGGGTTCAGTCTCCAGACTATTCTAGATAGGAGGGTCTTAAATACTCCAATATATGGGAGAGTATCTGGTCTTCTATCTGATCCTGGCTTTCAACTTGACTCCTTCTGACTGATCCTTCACAGGGGTCATGCATAATTAAAAGGTCACTTTAGTTTCAGAATGCAGTTAGTCCAGGGAGGTACCTGTAAGTATGAGCTTTCTTTGAATCTGGTAACGGAACTCTTCGGTCTTCCTGCTCCAAGTAGAATCTGCAGAGACCTGTGAAGTGTCCAATGATGAGTCATTCCATGGTTATACAGTCAAGCACTGACTGTTGTTGTTGTTTTTTCTGTATCATGATGTTTATGCCTGAAAATACCTTTTAAACATAATCATATGATAATAGGTAACATATATGCCTGTAATCCCAACACTTCGGGAGGCCAAGGACGATGGATTGCTTGAGCCCAGGAGTTTGAGACCAGCCTGGGCAACATGATGAAACCCCATCTTTACAAAGAAAATACAAAAATTAACTGGGCATGGTGGCACACACTTGCAATCCCAGACACTTGGGAGGCAGAGGTTGCAGTGAGCCAAAATCATGCCACTGCACTCCAGCCTGGGCACCAGAGTGAGATTCTTTCTCAAAAAAAAAAAAAAAGAAAAGAAAAGATAATGATAATAGGTAACATTTATCTAATGCTTGTTGTTTAGGGAAAATCTCTCTTAAACCAAGTTTTCCTCTGCCCTCACACCACCACCACAAAAATCATCAACCCAGAAGGCTTCTATGACCAAATGTGGGACTGGTTTTCTCTACACACCAGGAAGCAGACACCAGCTGGGTGTTCTCTAATTTAATTCTGACACTGTCTACCTAGAGGTAGTGTTAGGTCCCGCAGGTTGGGGCTCAGTCTCCAAGACTGCCCCTCACTCCTGGACACCAGTTGCAAGCCCGGGACTCTGGAACCTCTGACCGCCAGGCTTCAAGTTGGGGTTCTTACAACTCCCTCTTTGGGTTCTTTTAACTTGCTGGAGCAGCTCATAGAGCTTCAGGAAAGAGTTATGTTTCCCAGTTTATTACAAAGGATATAACAAAGAATACAGATGGAGAGATGTATAGGGCGACATGGGGTAAGGAGTGTGGAGTTTCCATGCCCTCTCTGGGTGTGCCACCCTCCAGGAACCTCCATGTGTTCAACTATCCATAAGCTCTCCAATCTCTGTCCTTTCAGGTTTTTCTGGAGGCTTCACTACATAGGCATGACTGACAAGTGTATAGAGATGGTATTGGTCAAAAAGCGCATGATCTAAACCCAGAAAGGCCTGTCTACTCAGACTTATCTTGGCCTTCTCTCTGTGTAGCATTCCTTCTTCTAGGATATGGGGCAGAACTCTCTATGGAATGAGGGTCTTTTGACTCACAATCAGATTAGACTTCTGCCTTGGGCAGGTGAAAGGAGGACAAGAAAAGACCAGAGAGAGAGAGAGAGGGATTCTGGTTCCTGAGGCCTGCTTCTGAGGCTTAAAGTGCCCCAACATTAAAACAAAAGATTAACAAGGGTTATGAAAGCTCTGAGCTAGAAGCCATGGATGAAAGCCAATATATATACATTGGTTTTATGTAATATACATTATCTACTTATACTAAATATGTAATATATGTATTTATAAAATATATATTATCACATGTAATATATAAAATGTATATTTAAGTATATAATATATTTTATATATTGTTTTGTATTCTATATAATGTATACATATATTAAATGTATTTATAAAATATATATTTTATATATTATACAAAATCATAATCACATACTTATTTGTGGCCACTGACTAAAAGCTTTATGTTTTAGCCCATCTCATTTTATCCTTAACTCTATGAGGCTTGGTAAAATTATTCCCATATTTTTTAAAATTTAAAATTACCCAGTCTCTGGTATTTCTTCATAGCAGCATGAGAACAGACGAATACAGCCTTTCAAAGTGCTGGGATTACAGGTGTGAGCCACCACACCTGGCCTAACGATTTTTAAGTGTACAGTTTGGTGGCATTAAATAAATTTACATCATTGCACAACCATCACCATCCATCTACAGACCTCTTTTCTTCTTCTGAAACTGAAACTCAATCCTTATTGAACAATGTCTCTCCATTCTCCTCTACCCTACACCTAGTCCCTGGCAACCATCATTCTACCGTCTGTCTCTGTGAATTTGACTGCTATCAGTAAAACCTGTCTAGGCACCTTGCATTTTGTGTATCCATTCATCTGCCTGTGTACTCTTGGACAACTTTGTCCTTTGGCTATTATTAATAATGCTGCTATGAACGTGGGTATTCAAATATCTCTTCATGTTCCTGCTTTCAATTCTACTGAGTATATACCCAGAAGTGGAATTGCTGGATTACATGGTAATTCTATGTTTATTATTTTAAGGAACTGCCATATTGTTTTCCACAGCAGCTGCACCATTTTATAGAGAGGGGGCTCTTTTTAACAATCCACAATATTACAGTATAGCTCTGTTTACCACTTGTATGGGATTTTTTTTTCTGCTGAAACATATTCTAATGCACATTTTTTTCCTTTACTTTCTTTTGAAAGGTTTCTTCCTTTATGTTTCCAAGTACATTTATTGTCCTGGAGATTTTAATTTGTGTCAGGCTTTTCATCACTGGTAGGGAAACTCCTCTCTATAGTGCAGAGAAAGTCAATTCCAAGTTCAGCTAAATGGCAAGGGTCAATAACCCAGGGTCTCTGCTCTATGCCTCACTTAGACTCTGCTGCTCACACAGATTTCTAGGCTAGGGTGGCATCATTTTCCCTGAAAAGCTTTGGAGCATTGCCCCAGAAGACAGCTCTGAAATACCTTCAACTTCTCAGCATTTTGCCAGCCCTCTATGACTAATCTGAAAATGAATCTTTTGAGAAAAAGAAGGGGGGAAAAAAGCAAAAAGCCACCCTCCCAAGACGAACAATGAGAAATTACTAAAAATAATAAAAGCTTTATTGTTTCTCTTTCTAAAGGCCATATTTTTGGCTGGCTTCAGCTATTATTTATTCCCATGGGGCACATTTCATTTTCTCTGAAAGATTGTATAGTAAAGGGAAACAGCTTGTAATTTGGGCTACAAATTGTGTGTGACATTTCCGTATCTCATTTGGTGCTTTTCTCTAGTGTTATCTAAGAAGAGCTTTTTCTTTCATAGGCATTGTTTGAAGCAGGTAATACCCCTCCCAAACAAGCATGCCCTCCTACTATAAAGAGGTACAATATGGTTCATTTCTCTGTGTGTGTGTGTGTGTGTGTGTGTGTGTGTGTGTGTGTGTAAATAATGGATTACTGTCCTTACCTCTTATATTTACAGTACTGTTCCGTACCCCACACCATAACAGGAATAGTTATATTCTTCATGTCTCTATAGCCTCCAATATTGAAAGGAGATCTATAAAGATGGGTATATTGGGATTTCTCCAGGCCTTTTTGAACTGAGTACATATGTCCATTTTCCTTTGGTTCTTTCATTCAAACCCTAATTTTAAAAATATTTAATATATAAAAGTAAGAAACTCATTGTTTGTTAACATACATATTTTCCAAAGCAAAAAAACAAAAATAGTGTGAACAATGATGTTGTTTTGTTGTTGTTGTTGTTGTTTGTCTTTTGTTTTGAGATGGAGTCTCGCTCTGTTGCCCAGGCTGGAGTGCAGTGGCACCATCTTGGCTCACTGCAACCTCTGCCTCCCAGGTTCAAGCAATTCTCCTACCTCTGTGTCCCAAATAGCTGGGATTACAGCCATGCACCACCACGCCCAGCTAATTTTTGTATTTTTGTAGAGATGGGGTGTCACCATGTTGGCCAGGCTGGTCTCGAACTACTACTAACCTTAAGTGGTCCATCCGCCTCAGCCTCTCAAAGTGCTGCGATTACAGGCTGTTTCAAATATTGATGTCTAGCTTAACAAAAGATAGGGTAATCATATCGGCTTCTGCATTAAATTTGTTGTGATATCGCAAGTCATTTAGCCTCTAGAAAACTCCACTGTACATTTATTGGAGAATGAATGAGAATGACAAATACCATCTTGGTTTTGTCATAAAATTATTTTTTACTTCATGGACTCCCTGGAAGGACTTTGGGGATTCCTGGGGTTCTCCAGACTATATTTTGAAGATTACTGTCTACTCTGTCCTGCTTTTCTAGTAAGAAGGTTATGATCTAGTTAGACCAGAGAAGGGAAGTGGTGTGAGGAGCTACTTCTAAGCCACTTAATGAAATACAAAAATGGCTGGTACAGTCAAATTTCACCTGCTGTTTCTAATTTAATTTACCTAATTGGCCCAAGGGATATTTTTATATCCATTTTATAGTTAAGAACAATGAGACTAAAAGGTTAAGCCTTGCTCAAAGACACCCAGTAGAGCTAAGATTTGAACCCATATCATCTGAATCCACAGTTGCCTGCTCATCTTCCATTTCCCAGGAAGTAGTTGATATACTACATCATTATGTAGACCACTATGAGAGTGGGGCCAGTATTAATTGGGACTTCGGGTTGTAAGTGACAGCACTCCAGTGTAAGCTTGTTTAAACCAAAAAAAAAAAAGGACATTTGCCAGGCACAGCTAGATCTATGGGCTCAACTAATTAATTCAGAGCTCAGATTTTCTCTCTTTATCCCTTGAGCTTGACTTCCCTCTCAGTTGGCATTATTCTCAGGCAAGATTTGACCCTAGCAATCTAGGCTTTATCTAACCAGTTTGGGAACCCCTGTGTTTGAGTTTGTTTGTTCTGCTATAACAAAATACCTAAGACTGGGTACTTTATAAGGAACAGAAATTTATTTCTCACAGTCTGGGGCTGGGAGTCCAAGATCAAGGTGCCAGCAGGTTTAGTGTCTGGTGAAAGCTACTCTCTGCTTTCAACATGGGATCATGTTGCTGTATCCTCCAGAGGGGAGTAATGCTGTGTCCTCACATGGTGGGATACAGAAGGACAAGAGAACTGAATGCTGTGGGAAGCTTCATTTAAAAGGGCCTTCATCTGATTCCTGAGAGAGACGCCTTCCCGACCTAATTACTTCTTAAGCCCCCACCTCTTAATCTTATCACATTGGACAGTAGGTTCCAACATCTGAATTTTGGAGACACACCATAGCAGAATCTGTTTGATTTTGCAAAAAGAAAAATCTGTTGTTTTCAGATAGTCCTGGGGAAGACTCTTAAAGTATTAGACTATGGAAATGAAATCATAGTATAGGTTAAATGTCTGTGAGCCAAGGGTTGTGTAGAGCATCACAAGACAAAAATTAGGGACAGAGAAGCATCTTTGATGTATAAATTACATGGTAACAGATACACTTTGGTCTATCCTCTGCAAAATAGCATTCTGAAGTCTTTTTCACTCTTCCTGGGAGATAATGTGTTGAAGTTGATAGGATATGAGTTGGCAGTCAGAAACTCAAAACTGATCGCTTCCTCCTTCCCACATCACCCGGTGCTGGTGTTGACTTTCTAGACAGAGTTTTCAGGTCCAAAGAGAACCCGAGAAGCATGCCATCCCTGTTATTTCCCTTTTTTTGCCCTCACACATGAGTAGGTACCTTTTTCAGCAACTGGTGTCCAGGTAACTATTCAGACCTTGCCCCTTGGTGAATGGTAAAAGAGAATAACTTGTTGTGGTAGTGTTTGTTTTCATTGGAAAGAGGTATAATCCGGAAGACTGTATGGTTGATTGTGGTTGGAATTAGAGAACCCAACAATGCTTACACTGACAAACTGCCACAGGCTCGAATTTGTGACTGGATGCAGGTAAATTGCAAGAAATGCAGTATTAAAAGAAAACTCCTACTAAACCAAGATGCTATTTAACAATGTAGTATTTCTTTTTAAAGGGCATTTTTTAAATATTTCAAGCATTTCATATGTTGTGACCTGCTGGAATGCATTTGCTTTAAGGAGGAAAGGAAAAATGTATATCTTATATTTATTGAAAACTGTTCAGCTGTTAACCTAGCTTCAGGAATTGAGATATCATTACATTTACTTCAAGAGTCAAAAACAGCTCATTCTGAATCAGTCTTTAAAGATTTTGCTTTGAAATTTTCAGGGGTTGTTTCCTCCAAAGCTCCCTTTTCCAACCCAAACATGCACAGATCGAAATTTCTTGCTTCACAATTGTAATACTTGCTCCAGTGCAAACAACAGAGGAAACTGGCATTTCTACAACCAGTTGGAAGCTTTTATCTGAAGGTTTTTGGGTCTGGTGCTTAACAACTATGCTACGTGCATTGGCCTGATCTCCACTTTCTGAGTCCTGAATGAGGTCAGCAAGAAGAACTGACTCGGACTTCATTCACAACTTGCCTCCTGATGGCACGTAGTAGGAGCTTTTCTCCCTCCGCTTCTATCACCCACTGCCCCCTACTTCACCACCAATCTTGATAGAGTAAAAGTATCCACACTGTAGCTGGTAGAACTCCACCTGATAAAAGGGAGACCCATTTTCTTCATTGCTTAGAAAGTACTTTTAATATCACATTAGTCAGCTTGAGCTGCCGTAAGAAAAAAACTACAGAATTGGCGACTTCAACAACATAGATTTATTTTTTCACAGCTCTAAAGGTCCGAAGTCTAAGATCAAGGGGCCAGCAACATTGGTTTCTAGTGAGAGCTTCCTTCCTGGTTTGCAGACAGCCAGTGTCTTGCTGGGTCCTCACAGGGTCTCTCCTCTGGCCATGCACATACACAGAGAGGGATCTTGATTGTCTCCTTTTCTCATAAAGACGCTAGTCCTGTTGGATTAAAGCCCCACCCCTATGACCTCACTTAACCTTTACTACCTTCTTATAGGTCCTATCTCCAAACACAGTTACATTAGGGGTTAGGGCTTTAACATATGAAATTGGAGGCAACACAGTTTAGTCCATAACAATTATTAGATATATTTTTTTGTTTCAATAAGGCTAAAAGTCTTTTCTGTGCTTCCAATATATGTGGCATTCTTGTCTACCACGATCTCTGCTAGGAGAACTCAGCAAGCATGCTGTGGGTGGAAAAAGGATACAGTAAACTATTTCAGCTGGTGGGAATGACATGCAAGATTAAAAACACACAAAAAATGGAATATCATCTCTTCTTGTTCTCTTTCCCTGTAAATGTAGCCTGTCCTATTTGTAACTGCCTGTTTATTTCACAGCCCTCTTCTGATAGATGTCTATTATTAAAGTAGATCGTGCCCTGAAGTGGTAATAGCAGAGGCGATTTCCCAGGGTGAGGAGGTTTGCTTAGTGTGGAAGTTAGCCTTGTGTTCAGCAATCTAGTCCTTATCCAGAAGCTGGGGAGAAAAGGCCACCAGCATTATTTTACCATTGAGTTAAGTATGTCAAGGTATTTTCCTAGGTAATTAGTTGGCTTTGGCCTCTAATTCTATATATTCCTGTATACGCCTCCTTGTTTATGCATTTGTAATAGAATGGTGTTAGGGACATGCTGGAAGTTATCTTCTGTTGCTCTAGAATTTGGGCCAAGGCCCAAAGTAGAAAGAGAGGGCACAAGTATCCCATTCTAAGTTTGGAAATCGGGGCATCCAGGGCTTACCACATTGTGCTATTTCAGGAGAATGGGCCCTGCCATCCTCACCCCCAACCCAACTTGATATTAGAACCAAACAGGGGAAAGAGAAAGATAGTCTTTTTAGAGAGAAGAGTGTTTATCAAAAGCTCTTGTCTCTCCCTCCTATAAGAGAAGTGAGTGGGATGCCCACTTGCTGTGAGCTGACCAAAGCCAATCTGACCCCATCTCTCTTAGATTCTTTTGGAAGCTGCTGAAGAAGTTAGAGCTGGTGAGTGTTTGCTGTTCTTCTCTAACCTTGCTCCAATTTTAATGAAAGCAGGCCTCGGACCAAATTCTCCCACACATACAGACATTTACTAAATGAATATTCATTAGCAGAGCGGGCTCAAAACAGCTCATAAGCCCACTCTGCAAGCCTGATGCCATCCCAGCTCACTGTCCCGTAGAGTAGTGATGCTCATCCCTGGCTGCACGCTGGAATCGTCAGGGGAGCTTTAAAAAGGCACCGATACCAGTCCCAGTTTGAGAGATTTCCACGTCACCTGTCTGGGTGAGGTCTGGCTGTTCATCTAAAAGCTCTTCATGCCATGCTCATATTCAGCCAAGCTTGAGAACTAGTATTTTAGAGGCTGCAACCACACCCTGTAGGAAGAGTTCATTTAAGGCCAACCCAGCAACATCACTGTCCTCTACTCAGGAGTCTTCAGTCAGAAAACCTCCTAAACCAACTGGTTTTACCTGGACGTAGTGTTGGGAATTAAGTCATGGGTGTCATTATAAGGGATACAAGGTACTGGTTCATATAGATTCTTACTTCCTGTTCATACAAGGGCAAGAGGTGTCTCCAGACTATTTGAGCTGCTTCACACATCCTAAATACCTTGCAATTCACCAGACAGACTGTATCTCTAACATCTATCATGCTAATTAAGAAGTCAGCATCACCAATAAGAACCTTGATGCTAATTAACAACAGCTGGTCATTGATGAAGCTAGGCTAAGAGAAGTGTGCATATGGTAGCTGTCCCTGGACTGTAGCCCTTTCCAGTGGGGTGCTAACTGACCTTGCCAGGTCTGTGTATTCTTGGTAGCATGTTAGCTGACAACCCCTAAAATCAAGGCTAACCTAACTGGCATATACATGATATCATAATTATTACGCAGATTTTTTTAAGTACATTACAGGCATAATAACATTGCATATTCCCAAAGCCAAAGGAGGAGTGTTGTTTGTAAAGAGAGTTCTTGGTAAAGTCTGAACATGTCCCAACTGTCAATCATTCCTCTCCAGCCCCAGCCACGTCAGGGCCTGAGGATTTCAACCTGATGGAAGCATAGCAAAAAGATGTGGCAAAATGGCAGATGATAGCTAAGCAGTGGATGGCCAGGCACAAAGGGCCAGGGTGCTTTCTGGTTCTGGAGAGTATAGACATTGCCCCTCTTTGCCTACAGGCACTGGAGTTGGAAAACAGAGTGAGTAGATGAGATGGAGACCATAGACTTGTTGGGGAATGCTGCATAGGGCAGGATGCACATGCATTAGAGGAACGGCCCATGACCACCAGCTGGGCATCAGCCAGGAGATGTGGCTGACATCTCTCAGAGAGGACCATCAGTGACTGAGGCAGCTGGGTGCCATCTATTCCCACCAAATGCACAGAAAAGAACCATATTAGCTATCCCTGTTTTAAGTGTAATTCAAATGTGGGTTAGCTTTTTCTGTAATAATACTGCTTAACAATCCACTCCTAAGTGGCCTGTAATGATGATCCTTTCTTCTTTTTCATGTCAGCTTCTCTAAGATGGATTGGCCGAGGGGCTCTGTCTTAAGGTGTGAATTGAGCTATGCTTGTTCATAATGTAGGTTGGCCTCTGATCTGCTCCTATGTGTCTAATCTGGTACCCAAGCTGCAAGGACAGCAACTACCTAGGGACATTTTTTCCTCGCAGCAGGGAATGAAGTGCAAGAGAGCAAGCTGCACTGCTGATGTGTGCTCTAAGACTAGGCTTCTATCAGGGCTACTAACATCCTATTAGCCAAATAAGTCACATGGTCAAGCCCAACATCACTGAGGTAGAGAGTAATCTTCCTGAGGAGGTATCTTGGAGAGAATGACCATGTTTTTTTTGTTGTTGTTTTTAGGCAGAGTCTCGCTATGTCACCCAGGCTAGAGTGCAGTGGTGTGAGATTTTGGCTCACTGCAACCTCTGCCTCCTGGGTTCAAGTGATTGTCAGTCCTCAGCCTTCTGAGTAGCTGGGATTATAGGCACCCACCATAACACCCAGCTAATTTTTGTATTTTTAGTAAAGACAGGGTTTCACTATGTTGGCCAGGCTGGTCTTGAACTCCTGGTCTCAAGTGATCTGACCACCTTGGCCTCCCAAACTGTTGAGATTACAGGCATGAGCTACCATGCCTGGCCAAGAACGTATATTCTTGATCAATCATCTAATCTGCCACAGGGGCCAAAAAAGAGGCACATCTCATCATCTTCCTTGTCCCTAATATCAGAGCAGGAAGCAGGAATTTCAGGGGTATGCGTGGAGGAAGACCAGGCTCTACTCTAAGCTTTTGGGCCATCCATAATGGTGGGGTGAGGGAAATAATGTTGATCAAAAAGAAGTTTTAGAAAGACTAGCACTTAGCTCTGGAAAACCAGAATGAGCTACTTCCAATAACTGGAAGTTACTGAAAAATAATAGACTTGAATTAAGATGTTTGTTGAGACAGCCTTCCACCCAACAGGAGAGGGTAGTTTGACATAGCACAGTTGAATACTGAGATTTGTGACAATGATGCCATTTCATGTTTGTGCCTCCATGTACTCAAGACTCCTTGGTAATCTGTTATATCTGCTTGCTTTGATGTCATTGAGGGAAATGCTTTAGTAGATCTTTTGTCTGGTGGCTAGTTGTAAGCACATTTCACATGAGTTGTACCTGGGGAAATTCACTGAGTTGGCAGAACAAAAAGGAAGAAAACTCTATGAAGTCTTTCCCTTACTCTACTGTAAGAAGTAGCTTCTCTTGTGTGTGTGTGTGTGTGTGTGTGTGTGTGTGTGATTCTAGTTGACAATCTGTTCTTAATAGATAATGCTGCCTTTTCATAGAGTAATATTTCTCAAAGTATGTTTCACAGGCACCCAGTTTTGAATTATGTTGTAAATAAAAGGCTCTCTGGGAGAGAAGATTCTATGGTCAAATGAATTTGGGAAAGAAATACAATAGTTATTGTATTTCTACAATACAATACAAAATTTCTACAGATCTTTTCAGAGCCTTTGAAACATGCCAAAGTTCATTGTAGATATCTGAAAAGGGAAAGAGTTTATACTGATTTTTAAAGTATAATTTTTACTAGAAATTTTTTTTTCAAGGAATACCAAATCTGCAGATGATAAGGCAGCAAATGCTGCCCTAGGGAATATATAGGCTAAATTAAATTATTTTGGGTTTTGGGCCAAAGTGCTAAATAAGTTCATGGGGTATTTTTTCATTTTTACTGAAGACTTCTCTTGAATAAGATCTGTTTCAAACAGATCACCTCCACTAAAATCTACATCACTTTGTGAGCCTGGGAATAAAATCAGTTTTCAACAGGAGAATCTGCCAGTGGTAGGATCTGGGAGAAAATGTTGAAAGAAATAAGATCAATGAAACAATTAACACAGGCCATGGTTGATTTTTCTCATTTCCAGGCTAAAGAATCATAGTTTTTTTTACTGTGTAGCTAAGTTTTGTTTCAGACTATCCATCTCCTTTGAGAAATTTAATGGAATTGTTTGATTCTTGGCTCCATTAACACGGTCTTCCTCTCTTCTCAGCTGCAACTCCATTGCCAATCCCTTAGTGGCATTTCTGGGCATATTCATTTTCTCTCACTCCATTTTTCTTTGCCCGCAGCCTCAATCAATCAACAGCCCTGGAAAAGTCCTGCCATCTGTTTTATGCTATTGATCTTGTGTTGCCATGTTTTCTAAAGGAAGACTCTCAGCCATGTGGACAACATTCCTACACATATGTGGTTTCCTATTTTAGCTGGTCCTCCCTTCTACTTGTCAGCTTTGCCATGCTGAGTCTTCCAATGGGTCCTTCTTTCCCTCTCACTCCTTCCTTCAGCATAAAAAATTAGAGGTGCTCATGGGTGATATCCTCAGCTTCATTTTCTTCTAATTCTAGACATACCTGCCTCATCATTTCCCCCCTTTGCTCCCCTTTTGCTTCTTTCTCATAAGGTCCAAGAAAGCCTGATAACAACCCCCCAAAATAAAAAAAAATAGCTAATTGATTTAATATCTCCAACTCCTTAAAGTAGGTACTATCATTACGTCCATTTTACAGATGAAGAAACTGAGGCACATACAGTTAACCACACAATGATTAAATAATTTACAAAGTTCACACAGCTGGGATTTAATCCAGTAGTCTGGCTGCAGAATCCAGGCAATCTGTTTTCTTCTCCCCATTTCTACCAGATTTTTTTAAAAACAGTTTTATTGAGCTATGATTCACATGTCATAAAATTCTCCCTTTTAAAATGTACAATTTAGTGGATTCTAGTATATTCATAGAGTTGTGCAACCAACAACAGTATCCAATTCCAAAATATTTTCATCACCTCAGAAGAAAATTTGTGTCTAATAGCAGTCATTCTTCCATTGTCCCATGCCTCCAGCCCCCGATAACCACTAACCCACTTCCTGACTCTGTATTTGCCTATTCTGGGCATTTCATATAAATGGAATGATATGTATCTCTTTGTGACTGACTTCTTTTCCTTAGCATAATGTTTTCAAGGATCATCTGTGTTGTAGCAGTTATCAGTATTTCATCTCTTTTAATTGCTGAATAATATACTCTTGTATGGATATATAATATTTTGTTTATCCATTTATCACCTGATGGACATTAGGATTGCTTTTACTTTTTGGCTATTATGAAGATGCTGCTGTTAATATCATGTCCAGGTTTTTGTGTATATGTATGTTTTCATTTTTCTTGAGTATGCTTAGGAATGAAATTGCTGGGTCACATGGTAACTACAGATTTAACATTTTGAGGAACTGTCAAATGGCTTCCAAAGCAGTTGTACCATTTTAAATTCCACCAAGAATGTCTGAGGGTTCAAATTTTTTCATATCCTCAACAGTTCTTGTGTTTTCATTATTGCATGCTGGTATGTGTGAAGTGGTATCTCATGGTTTTTATTTATGCTTCCCTAATGACTAATGATGTTGTGTATCTTTTCATATGTTTATTGGCCAATTGTATATCTCATTTGTAGAAATACACATTAAAATCTTTTGCCGTTTTTAATTGGATTATTTTTCTTTTTGTTGTTTAGTTGTAAAAGTTCTTTTTATATTCTAGATACAAGTCCCTTATCGGATACATGATTTATAAATATTTTTCTCTTGTTCTTTGGTTGTCTTTTTACTTTCTTGAAGCACAAAAGATTTTTAACTTTGATGAAATCCAATTTGTCTATTTTTTCTTTTGTTGTTTATGATTTTAATCTTATATCTAAGAAACTGTTGTCTAATGCCAGGTCATGAAAACTCATTCCTATGTTTTCTTCTAAGAGTTTCATAATTTCAGTTCTTACATTTAGGTCTCTAATTCATTTTGAGTTAATTTTTTTATACAATGTAAGGAAAGGATTCAGTTTCATTCTTTTGCATGTGAATTTCAGTACCTCTTGTAGGGCATATCTGCTAGCAATAAATTCTCTCAACATTGGTTTATCTGGGGATGTCCTAATTTCTTCTTTGTTCATGAGGATAGTTTTGCCAGATTCTTGGTTGACAGTCTATTCCTTCAGCACTTCAAAAATGACATCCCACTCCTTTCTGGCCTTCACGATATCTGATAAGAAATAAACTCTTCATATTATAGAGGATCCCTTGCACATGATGAGTTATTTTTTCTTGCTGCTTTCATGTTTCCACCCTTGTCTTTGTCTTTTGACGCTTTATGTTATGCCTAGAAATTGGTATTTTAAATCCATCCCATTTGGATTTTGTTGAGCTACTTGGATGTGTAGATTAATTAATGTTCCTCATTAAATGTGGGAAGTTCTTGGCCATTACTTCTTCGTGTATTTTTTATGCTCCTTTCTTTCTCACCTCTCCTCCTGGGATTCCCATTATGTATGTGTTGATATACTAAATAGTGCCCTACATGTCTCCGAGGCTTTGTTCATTTTTCTGTATTTTTTCCTTCTTGTTGTTCCTTAGCCTAGATCATCTCAACTGGTCTTTCTGCAGCATGCCAGCTCCTATTCGTTCTTCAACCTTCTGGTATAATTTTTCTTTCTGTTATTATGCTTTTCGACTCAAGGGTTTTAATTTATTTGGATTTTTTTGCTTGTTTTGTTTTTTATACTTTTTATCTTTTCATTTATATTCTCCATCTATTTCATTGTTCATGAAAACAATGAGTTCATGAGAATTTTCCTTTAGTTCTTTAGATGTGGTTTTCTTTAGTTCTTTGAACATATTTATAGTAGTTGATTTACAGTCTTTGTCCTGTACATGTGGCCAACAATCATATGAAAAAAGAAAGCCAAATATCACTTATCATTAGAGAAATGCAAATCAAAACCACAATGAGATATCACCTAACACCAGTCAGAATGGCTATTATTTAAAGGTCAATAAATAATAGATGCTGGCAAAGTTGTGATGAAAAAGAAACATTTGTACACGGTTGGTGGGAGTGTAAATTAATCATTGTGGAAGACAGTGTAGCGATTCCTCAAAAATCTCTAAAGACAGAAATATCATTTGACCCAGCAATCCCATTACTGGGTATATACTCAAAGGAATATAAGTCATTCTATCATAAAGACACATGCGTGTGTATGTTCATTGCAGCACTCTTCACAATAGCAAGAACATGGAACCAACCTACATGCCCATCAGTGATAGACTAGATAAAGAAAATGTGGTACATATATACTATGAATACTAAGCAATCATTAAAAAGGAATGAGATCATGTCCTTTGCAGGGACTTGGATGGAGCTGGAGGCCATTATCTTTAGCAAATTAGCACAGGAACAGAAAACCATATAACCATGGTCCGACTTATCAGTGGAAGCTAAATGATGAGAACACATGGATACCTATAAGGGAATGACACACACTGGGACCTACCTGAGGGTAAAGGGTGAGAGGAGGGAGAGGATAAGGAAGAATAACTAATGGGCACTAGGCTATTTAATACCTGCGTGACAAAATAATCTATACGACAAATCTCCATAACACTAGTTTACTAATGTAACAAATCTATATATGTAGCCCTGAACTTAAAAAAATTAAAATAAATCCAACATTTGCACTTCCTCAAGCACACTTTATATTGAATGCTTTTTTCCTAGTGTATTCGCCATACTTTTCTATTTGTTTTCCTGTCTCATTATTTGGAATAAAATCTAGGTGTTGGAAAAAAATATAATATTACAACCCTGGAAACTATATCTACTCCTCACCCAAGGATTTGTTGTTGTGCTTTTGTTGTATGTTTGCTTAGTGATTTACTTGGATGAATTCTATTATGTGTGTATTCTTTGTCATGTATATCCACTGAGGTTTTTGTTTAGTTGCCTTAGAGGTCAGCTAGTAATTGGACAGATATATTCTTAAATACATAAGACAAGTAAGTAAGTCTTCCCTTTGCCAGGGATGTGTGTGTGTGTGTGTGCATGTGCGTGCACACACGTGCATGCCTGCTTGCGTGTGTGTGTGTACATGCGCTGGGGCACATCTTCAGTATTCAGCTCAAGCAGTTTACAACTCTGCATTGCCTTTCACTTCCTGCTTGTGCAGGTCAGCTAGAGGCAAGAGATTTAAACCTTAGGTCTTTTGATGGGCATGTGCACAGTCTTTCACATGCTCATGACTTTCTAAGTCCCTAGGAGTATATTGGAACTTTACAAAGCTCTCTATAGTCATCTCATTCTCTAGACTTCTAAGTTCTTATTTTTTTTTTTTAATTTGGCCAGCCTCCTGTTTGCCCCCAAATGGTATTGTTGCCTCAGGTACCTCCAATGTTAAACAACTGCTGCTAATTGTTTTCAGCAAACACCTGGGGATAGAGCATTTCCTCCTGAGCTGCTCTGATTCAGGCCAACTGAAATAAGTTCTGTTCATGGGGCATTTCCAGGGAACTGCCAGACTAGTCTAATAGTGACAATTATCTGGGGATGGGACTCTCTGGGGACTCTAAGCCATTCTGTCCCCTCCCAGAGGTTGCTAGGCTACTGTTTTTTTCTTTTCCTTTTTTTTTTTTTTTTTTTTTTCACAGCAACCATTCTTGCCAGACAGCTGGTTTTCAGGGCTGTTGCAGAGCTGAGGAGAGGAGGATGAAAATAGTGCAAGTTAAAATGCCACAAAGCTTGCTATTCTTGCTGAGATTCAGCTGTTTTTCTCAAATAAATGATCCTCTGCTTGTTGCAAGCCTTTAATTTTCCAAGTTCCGAAAAAGTTAATTTTGACAATTTTGCCAGTGTTCCTGTTGCTTTTATAGAGGAATGCATTTTGGGAGGTATTCACTCTGCCATTCTGGAATTGCTTCCTCAGGCAATCCAATTTTAAGTTATGAGCACAGATTTTAGTAAATCCTTAATAAGTACTCTGAAGACCTAGTTTTGAATGAAGGCAGAAGGCTATAAGATTGCAAGTAATTTGTGTAAAAGAATTCAAGTAGTGCTTTAATATTTTCCCTACTGGTTCAAGATCATCAACAGGACATTTGTAGCCAAAATGTGCTTACCACACTTCAAGAAACATTTTTCTCTGAGTTAAATTTTCATGAATGTATAGTGTTCCTTTTGTCTGGAAAAATCCTGATTTATTGTTGATGGACATTTAGGTTTTTTTCCCCACAAGCTTTTGCTACTACCAATAGTGGTCCAGGACTTATTACTGGACACAGTTCTTTGTGTATGTAAATCAACTGGGCAGTTAAATCTGTTGAAGTATACTTACTAGCTCAAAGGTTTATGTTGATAGCTAGCACAGTGTATTTATTTTTAAATCTTGAGAGCTTGCATATTTTTTCTCATGCTGGTATTGGAAGTATTTTTCTTTATGGTTCATTCTTTGTCCTTCTTTATTTTAAAAGGCCCTAAATATGCACAAAGTGTCTGAATAGTTGGGAAACAAGATAAACTAATTTTAAAACTGTGTGTTAATTATATTTTAAAATATGGTTTTCTGTACCTTCCTGACATCTTTTTAGATGAAGTAACCCTAAATCGTAAGCAGTAAGGCCAGCTGTTGATTTGAAAGAGGATGATGAATATCCTATCTCCCCACCACCCTGCCAAAGTGTCTAAACTTTTTGGATAGCTTGTGGATTAGCAAGCAGAAGTTTTATGTTGTTTGACACATAACATCTATACCAGGTATCAACTTGAATGGCTTATAGCCTTTCTTTGTATTTGAAAGGCTCATTTTTCAGCTGTTCCTTTTGAATATTTTTCTCTTTCCAGTGAGTTGTAGCAGGAAGACTCACCTTTCTGGATTTGTTAGCCAAAGGACTTGGCATCCTAAATTATAGCATGCATGCTCCCTAGTTGGGTTGGATCAGAGCATGATGGATGTCATGGTGTACAAGGAGAATCTGAGTGTAGTGCTTTTGTAAAGAAGTGTTTTGAGTTGTGATCTACTTTTTCTCATTACGTAAAGGGAGAATAAAAATGACCTCATGTCAGCGAACTTACTCCACATTACCCTAGTGTTTATCTCACCATCTTTTGATATTTTATTTTATTACTTATCTTACCTTCTGAGGAGCAAAGCAGAAAATGGTTTTAGAAGAACCATGTTGAGGTATTAATTGCCTCATTAGGAGAAAGCTGGTTCTTACCCCATTACCTTCTGGCACCAGGATTCACAAAATAAAAGTGTCCACTTGCTAATTTCCTGTTATGTTATAGGCTAAATTCCATTACAACAAATCCTAACACAATAGAATCTTTACATGACAACAGGGTTTCCAAATCTCAGCCAAACAATAGTCTGCTCGTTGCGGGCAACAAAATCTTATGCCTACATATGCATCAGAAGTTTTTCATAATGGAATTTGACCTGCAGTTATATTTGGAATCAGAAATTATGCTTTGAGAATGGTGATTTTGCACATGAATGCAAGTAGTAAAAGACCTTGTTTGAGTTTCTCTGAAATATGCTTTCAGTGAACCGGAGCAGCCATATAATAACATGATGAATCCTTGTAAGTATATAGGAGATTAGTAAAAGCCACTCATCAAAATGTGATCAATGGCTCAGGCTCCTATAATAAATGGTAGCTGCCAATCTCTGCCCCTGGCACCTAAGTTGCATTTTGGAAATATCTGTTGAATGAATAAGAGACTAAAAACAACTTTGATTTGCTTTTCCATAGTTTCTGAATGAAAAAGGACCACAAGTGGATTTGACTTTTCAGGAAGTCTGGATTTTAATCAACAGTGCAAACAAGTCCAATCTTTTATTAGTCTACTGGCAAAGGTTCTGATAGTCCCTTAGCACCCTCCACTCCACTCCAGAGGTGCCCACTGATGGAGCAGTGCTGTTGTCATAAACTCAGGAGGTGGTTCTATGAAACCTGATCAAGGGACCATTTGTAAAGCTGCTTTCAGCCCTATAGGGACCTTCAGGATGGCCTGGGAGTCTGTAGAATGCAAAATTGGATCTCCTCCCATAGGACTTGGAAGAAATCAGTTGTGTCTGCTGTTGTCACCTGTGCTGAGATCAGAAAAAAATGACCCATTATCTTAGCCATCATGCATAAATAAAAATATTACTACTAATAATAATATTAGCAGCAGATTCTTATATAGTGCTTTTTCTGTCCCAAGCATGGAATGAAGACGTTATACATTTTTATATACCTTATAGACAGGGATACCATGAGAGTAGGTACTGTTTTCCTCACTTTACAAATGAGGAAACTGAAGGACAGGACTAAGTATTTTATCCAAGGTCTCACAGCTATGAAATACCAGAGCTGGAATTGAACCCAAGCAATTTAATTCCAGAATTCATATACTTAGCCAATTTCCTTCAGGGCACCTCATCGGCAAAACCTCTATATTGTGAGAGGGTGTCTCTCGGTTAAGCTACTGATTATGCATGTGTATTCGATAAACATTCATTGAGTACTTGCCAGGGGCCTGGCACTAGGCACTGAAATTACAATAGTGAAGAAAAGTTGACAAGGTGACTTCTCTCTTTTATGATAAATGGTCATATTGAGGAAGGCCAGGAAAGAATGAAACTTGGTTCCATGGAGACCTTGAACAAGGGAACCTACTTTAGACCAGGAAGAAGCAACACCCATGCTGAGGTCCATAGGCAGGACAGGGAACTGGAGGGAAAGTGGTGTTCCACACATGTGGAACAGCACATGCAAAGGCCAAAGAGCAGTGACATGTGGACCTTTCAAGGAACTGTAGCACAGGTAGTGAGAGGATGAGGCTGCAGACACTGGCAGACCATTGAGGGCTCCATAGGTCATGTCGAGAAGTCTTGTCTGACAAGCAATAGAAGACTATCGAAAAGCCTTAAGCAGGATAGTAGAATGAATAGATTTGGGCCTTGAAAACTTCTCTCTTATATCTCAGCAGAACAGATGGAAGGGTCACCAGGGAGGGTACCAGGAAACCAGTTAGGAGGCTCCTCTGCTAGTCCAGATGAAAGACGAAGGCAGCTGGCACTGGAACAGTAGGATAGAGCTGAGAGCTATTCTGGGGATAAAATATTAAAGAGTACTGTGTGCCATCTCCTTTGTTAGGTGGTAAAGAAACAATGACATAGACAAATATCCTGCCCTCAGAGGTTTTATAACAGTGGTTCCAACCAGGGGCAATTTTGCCTCCTCCATGCTTCCCTGCACCGGGAACGTTTGGCAACTGTCTGGAGATACACTTTGTTGTCACAATTAGAGGGTGGTGGGGTAGAGGGAAGGTTTCTGCTGGCTGGCATCTACTGGGTAGAAGCCAGGGAGGCTGCTAAACATCCTGCAAGACAGCCCCCTTCAACAAAGCATGTTCTGGTCCCAAAGATTCACAGTGCAGAGGCAGAGGAGCCGTAGTTTATCCATTGGATAGGAAGGCAAAGGAGCAGGCAGTGCAGTATAGAATAAGGCATTTTGAGGTCAAGTGCCTTCTGGGAGCATGAGGCACTTAACCCTGCATTGGTTGGAGCAGAAGGGGAGACTGTGGAGGCTTCTGCTCTAAGCATAGGTTGAAGGGGGCACTGCAAATCTATTGAACAGTACTTGAGTTCTGTTTAATGCAGATTAAGTTAGGTTCTGGGGTCCATGGGTTCAAATCCATGCACTGTCTCCACTAGCTCTGTGACCTTGGATCTCACCATGCCTTGATTTCTTCCTCTCTTTATTGGTTCTCCTTCATAACACATGTAGAAATGTGAGGAGATGAAGCTAGATACTCCTCGTGAAGGCTTGAGCACATGGCACCTTGCACATAGTAATCACTCAATGAATGTCCATGATAAACACCATTTTCCTCAGTTGCCTGGTTTACGTCATTTTTATATTCTCCAAATTCTCCTGAATAAGCAGAGGACATAAAACTGCTTGGCTATAGCACCTTCACAAAACCAGTTCTTAAGTCTATTTTGTTGAGTTCCCTGCCAATTGTGAAAAGCCCCTTTCCTGCTCATAACAAGAAAAGTGAAAGAGAAGCAAATAATGCAATTCCTGTTGATTAAATTCTTGTATTCAGATTTTTCTGTGGGAACATCTGATGGAAAAGATGAGATTTTGCAATGGGATGCATGGCCTTTACTCAGTTGAGCAATAAATGTGGTGCCCCCTAATGCAAGACTGGGCTCATCTGTGGAGCAAAATAGTCCAGTTACAGAATGGCTGTCCAGCACATTTAATCATCATGTAGGAATTGGCTCAGAAGTTCTTGAGAATTTGAGGCATCCTGGTCTGTTAATGTGCTAAAGCCAGTTGCATTTATGCAGTTGTGTTTACTGAAAAACAAGGCCAATGTTTTTAACTCCCCAAAGATCTTACTGCATTCAAATCTTTTACATTCAATCTCTTCATACCAAAATGATTTTTCTTTTCTTTTTGGGGGAAGGGCATGAATTTCCACTGTTCCCTTCAATACTGGGGCCACCATTTAAAAATGATGTTAAGATTGAGACAAAATCTTCTGACCTCAAGAAAAAAGGAGTGTTGGATGAGGTTGGCAAATGGTATTAGTGTGCATCTGCTGCTTGCTACCAATGAAAGAGGAATTGGTTGGGTTTCCCTTCCAAGGTGGAGAAGGTATTCAGTTTTCTTCTAGCAAATCAGAAAACATACCCATGTCGGTAGTGTAGCCGCTGTACTGTAGATCATGGGTTAGCAAACTGTGGCCCATGGGCCAAATGTGGCCCTCAGCCTATTATTGTAAAAATGATTCTCTGAAACACAGCCATGCTTAGTCATTTGCATATTGTCCATGCCTGCTTCCATGTCAAAGTTGAGTGGTTGCAGCAGAGACCACACGGCCCACAAAGCCAAACATGCTTTTCTTTTGTGGCCTCACAGAAAAACTTTGCCAATCCCTGCTCCAGAAGACTGCTTCTCAGACTCTAATATGCCCATAATCACCTGCAGATTCTCATTCAGTAGGGCTGAGGATCTGCATTTCTAAAAGCTCCCAGGCAATGCCAATTCTGATGGTTCCCTGGAGCATACTTTGAGTTGCAAGGTTCTAGAAATTCACTGGACTGATGGGATAATTTTCTTATAGGAGGCAAATGGGTGGTGGTTGAGAGCACTGGGTTCAAGTCCCATTCCTGTCATCGTGGCAGGTTATCTAATGTCCCTAAGCTTTGGATTGCTGCTCTATAAAACAGGTGCTCTCTACAAAGTGCTTAGCACAGGGCCTGGCCTACAGCATGGATTTAGTACTTGTTGGTAGCTAATATACTGGGGCTACCCTGAGACATGTTACATTACCACATAGAAATCAGCCCCAATCCCTACTGCGGCCTTCACATCAGCCCTTGGAGGCCACCTTACAGGTAGAGTTTTTTATGAGTTTTCTGAGCCCCTGGAGGGCAGTTTTTGTTTAAAGAAAAGATTATTTACAGGTGGCTTTGTTTTTAAAAAACTAACCTTTATTTAATTCTTCCTCAAGTTCAGCATTCAGTCTTACTATTCTCTCATGTTTGTAAGTCTTCAGTCTGTGTTTGCAAACATAAATAATTCTTTATATTTTGAGATGCGTTCATAAACACAAAGTAATTGGTTTCTTTTTAAATCATCTGGCTTGGTTCCTTCCTACCCCAAGGAAAACATCTTTTCCTGTCTCTTTTAATAATTATTTTAATTCTCATAAATCATACTTATAAATGTGGTGAACATTGACCTAAATATCCTAAAGCTATATGTAAATTTTATGAGATTCCTTTTAGTTTTAAATAAGCCTGTAAGCATTACTTAAGTAATTGGAATAACAAGATGTTTTAAGTTAAAATAACAAGAACAATTGGTAATTTGGTTGGGCCAAATTCTGTTAAATGTTAAAATGATTAAAATGCCAAATATTTATAGGTTTCATAACACAAACAATATAAAGTTTTGTAATAGGTTTGTTTCTCTTAAACATGTCTGAACCGCATTGTAAATCTTTCCAAGGTCAAAAGGTGCTTGCTCACCAAGGAAACACTTGTCGTCTAAGGATACCTTGTCAGCTGGTTGAGATTGTGTGGTGATTGAAAACTTCAGGTGCAGTGCAAACTGGATTCTTGTCCTTGATGCTGTTGGAATACCCCGTGTCCTATTTATAGTTACTATGTTGTTGACTTCATAAATTAATCAAGTGAGTGGTCATATAGATAGCCCGTGACTCTTAGATTTAAGTTAGACGTTGTAGAAGTCTGGCACGCTCCAGGCTGCTCCATATTTCCTGCATGGGGTTTGCATTTATTTGTCCCGTGAAGTGTCTAAATGCCATGCCAGCTAACTCTAATGATCTTTTAGATTGTTGGAAAATGGCACCTTTTCAAAAACTTTCTCTCTTAGGGCCACACATTTTCTATATATTAAAGTGAGAACCTGTTTAACTTTGGATATATTGACTCACATGTGGTCACAACTTTGAAGATTTTTCTGCCAGTGGGGTTGGCCCAGATTGTTAAAATCCTTTGGTGTTGAAGACTATCACAACAGTTCAATATTATCCATGTGGTGTCTTTGTCTAGCCTAATTATACGGTGGAAAAGTATTAGAGTGACAGTTGTTTGAAACTGTCTAGATTATGCCACCTAACTCTTTCATTTTAAAGAAGACAAAGATGTTCACAGTTCAAGTTCAAAGTCAGACAGAAAAGACCTAAGATATACCCAGGTTTGTATTAGATGAAGTGGTTGAGTCTTGGCTTGGGAGACTAATATCACCCACAGCCTCCTTTTTTCATATCCTAATTTTCTGTAGACAATTGTCATAATTTCTGTGAGAGCAATGATGCAAGATAATTATTTAAATTGTTGCCTATATTTTATTATTTGAAAATGTGAGCAGGTCTTAGATTATATTGCCATAATTTGTTTGAAAGATATTTGTGTAAAAGATGGTATTACTCTAGTTTTGGCCATTTGAAAAATGCCTGGATTGGGTACCTGACTTAGATGTTACCACTGAAAACTCCTTTTCTGGAATTGAGTTGAACTTCAGGTATACATTGTAACATTTGTTCATTTCTGTTATAAAAATTTACTTCACCGATACATAATTTTATAAGCTAAGGCTTTCCAAGGAAATAATACTTTGATTGTATCTTGCCATGATATTTACCTAAGGAGGGCCCATCTCTGCAACCAAAAGCAGGCCAAATTTTGTGTGGAATTCACACTTAGGTATCTCTTGCCTAACAGCGCTTTCCCTGCTGGGTATGGATTTTTTCTGTAGCTAAGAGGAAAAGAAAGTTTTTAGCCGTTTGTGTTTGGTGGTTCCAGAAGTTAAACCTGTTAATGTTGTTATGGGTAATACATACAACCTTATTTCCTTGAAAGAATAAAGAAATGAAGCCATTACCTTCTGTTCATGGTTAGCATTAAAACTGCTGTGGTTTGCTCAATATCTTTTTATGTAACACGTTTATCCACCATTGACAATTTTAAGCAGTGAAAGATTCTTTCAAATGATATAGGCAGAGTTGTTTTGCACATCTTGTAAATTTGTATAGAATGCCAAGACACTTGACTTTCTCCCTTTCCCAGGAATCCATCTACCTTGCATTTGAATTGCATTTGAATTTTGCACTACCCTACCTGAGTTCTCACTTGGGCCTCGGTGTTGTTCTTGTTGTTATTGAAGCACTTGAGAATAAAATCAACCTTTAAAATTTTCATTAAGGTTCTAGATATAATCATTGCTGCCTCAGAGTATTTGAATATTCTATAGTTCTGGGAGCTTTAAAAAACAATTGAAGTGCAGTTGAAAAAACAAGAGGGATGATTTAGTAAATGTTAAAAAGAAGTCAACCTTTTCATTCTGACTTGAGTTTCAAATTCAAGTTCCCAAGTTAGCATTTGGTACTTAAAAGCACAATGGTGATAATTAGGATCTGACTCTGGTTCTTAGATCCTAGACTAGGAATGACTTTCTTATTAGCTAGAGTCTCTTAGAATCCTCTCTGATCTACTTGCTCCTATCTCTCTTCTGTGCTGTGTTATCAGTGCCACCCTTTACTGTTATAGGTAATAATAGTAAATTTATATTCTTCTGAGTAAGTTCCCATTCTGAGTGTACTTTCCTAAGAACAGTGTCAGGGAGGGAAGTCTTTCCCTCTACCCTCTGAGGGTCCAATAATTGAGTTTATAAAATAAACTGACAATAGGCAGATTAACAAAAATAAAGATATGCATGTGAGCGAGGGCACCACGTGAAAGAAAAGTGAATATCCCAAACCCAGTGATATTTGGAAGCTTATATACCCTTTCCTTAGGGGAGGGGATCAGAGGAGGTGGGTAACTTAGGAAAGTAAGTGATTCTTGGGAAAGATAAGTGGGCCTTCCAAAGCACAGACTGTGACAAAAATCTATCTTGGTATGGTGTCACCTGGAGGTCTCTTCTCCTGTAAGCCAATGTTCCCTGGTTGGTGAGATTCCCTGGGAGGGGATTCATGACAATTGACTCTTTTTTGCAGTGCCTGTCTTCAGACAACTAAGAGGAGCCCAGAGCAAGTCCCTTCTTATATTCACTGCCTCCCAAGTGCCCTCAGCTTGAAATCATCAGCATACCAAAGTGACATTTATGGTAGTATCTCCTGAACTCCTTCAGCAGTAACTGTTTCCTAGCTTAGTTTAATCCACTAATTTCATCTCTGTTCATTCAGTTGAGTACCTTCTATGTTCCAGGTGCTGTGCTGGATCTAGGGTTGGTGTGATGGATAAGTGTGGGCCCTGCTATCCTGTGGTTTTATGTTCTAGAAGGGAAGACCAGCACAGAACAGATAACCATGGGATCATTTAGCCACAGCCATGATGAGCAAATACTATATTGTGCTTAGTATTTGTTCATCACAGCTCAATGACATTCACTTACAAACTGTATGATTAAGAATTGTTGGTAGTCATTGAAGAGGAACTTCTGAGATCCACTTAGTTCCATTTAGGCTTCTCTGCATTATTTGCTAATGGGTTTTTAGAGCAGTTTCCTAGGTGTTTGTCATTTAGGCTGATGTTCAGTCCCGGAAGGTTTTTAAAAGTTAAGATTTAAACACTGTCAGCCAACAAACACAAGTACTATGAGTTATCCTAATATTCCCCACCTCTGTTTGTGTCAAGGGGATATGAGTTCTCCCTATTTATTCTTATTAGTGTCACAAAATTAATATGTCTGTGTGTGGCACAATCATGTGTATATGTTAATATGCATGTGCCCTAAAAGCCATTTTTTCGGCGGGGGGGCTCAGGTTTAAGCATTTATTTCTTGTCAATGATTTCTTTTTTTAAAAAATCTTACCCTACCTCATACCACTGACTCTATGAAAATGCTGTTTCAGTCTAACAATTTAGCAGTGACAGGTAAAGATAGATTCAAGCCCTAGAAAGGCTCATAAATATGGCCCCAGTAAAGAAAACTAATGATGAACAAGATACATGGTGGCAGGCACAAACAGAAGAAACTGATCTGATTTTCTTTTTTACAAGCCCTAATTCCGGTCCTACCACTGTAATAATAGATCTTGCTCATCATAGGAAATGACAGACACATCAGGCATCAGAAGGATAAGAGAATAAGTGATTTCTGGTATACTTTTCATCAATTGATACTAAAAATTTTATCAGTCCATTTCACTTTGTCTGTTAATATGCAGATGGCAGGGATGTCTCGTGATGGTGTCTGGCAATTGTAGAAGCCAGAACCATGAAGCGGAACATTTCTATCTTGTCCAAATGAAGAGACATCATTCAAATGCAAAAATAGCCAAGTGCCAGTGCGCAGATTAATATTCCACGATGAAAAGATGTGCACTGTCTGCCAGTGCCCACTCACACATTTGCTGACAAACACATCCTCTCCAGGTGGAGTCCCTCCCCAACCTCTGGCCAAGACTCATGTTTGAGAAGTGTTTCCAGATGCATTCAATTGCTGACATCTTAAAGAATGAGAGTGGGCTCTTAGGATCTGGCTGTGCAATCTCACTGTCCACACAGGTCCTTCCATAAATGCCGTTATCTCCTTAATAGGGTATCCTGAAATGCCACCTTGGAGCAGTTCTGGCATTTGCCAAGCCAAGTGAATTTGGCAAGAGAGAGCTGTGCTGTTTTCGTACAAGATTATGGGTGCATTCTTAGTATAAATTAATGGCGCCAATTCCTGCCAGGTGAGCAGACTACTTGTGGAAAATGTTGGGTGGTTTGGTGGGTTGTTAACACTTTGAAGCTGCTAGAACCTGAGTTACAAATGCAGATACCTAAGATGGGAGAAGGCATGTGGAGCAAAGTCAGCAGAGGCAAGAGCTCCCATGAAAGTAGAAGCAACTGTAGAAACCAAAGGTCACAGGACTCCTCCCCTGTTTTCAGCTTACTACCACCTTGTGGAAATTTAGGGCCCAGTTTGTCTGATCTTGAATTTCTCAAAAGAAGCTGGAAATTCTGCTTTCTACATAAAATCTCTTAATTTTAAAAAGTTGGTGACTAATAGAGATGTTATGGAACACTGCTTGGGCCCAACACATCTGTTGGCTAGAGGGCTGTTTTGTGCTAGAGCCTGGCTGTTCCAAGTGTGGTCCTCAGCCTCAGCATCACCTGTTGCTAGTTGAAAATGCAGACTCTCAGGTTTCACCCAGGACCTACTGGGTCAGAATCTGCATTTTAGTGCGATCCCAGGGAGTTCCTATGCACATTAACATTTGAGAATTACTATACTGGAGGTCTTATGGAGGTACTCACTCACTCAATATAAGAAGCAGCTTTTTTTTTCATCATTGGCTAGAAATATTTTTAATGGAATTCCAATTTAAAGTCCAAAGAGAATGTCAGGCTTAAAATATTATTTTAGGTGTACCTTACCTGGGGAGATCTCCTCCCTAAAACTAGGTTATGTGTTCTTCCTCTGTAACTCTGTACCACCGTGGTCTTATTCGTATTCATCTGTTGACTTGAAGACCCTATGAAGGCAAAGGCCATGTCTTATTCTTTTATTATTTCCAGCACTGTCAGAGTGCCTGACACATAGGAGTGTTCAATGAATGAATTAATTCTGAGAAATACCATACTTGCAGTTATTAAACATTTCATGTTAACTTGAATAGTCTAATTAGACTTGTTAGGAGGAAAATTCCTTCTGTAGCTCCACTGCAGCTGTACCATCTTCTTATCTTCTTGTCTATTCCTTTGGGGTATATCTTCTGTTCTAGTGCATGTCCCCCTCACTCTTACATTCCTAGGACTTGTCCCATGACCTGGCATGTAGCAGATGCTCAGTAAGATACATTCGATGTTGAATGGATGAACTAGTAAAAGCAAAGAGCTCAGTGGTGGCTCCTGTGTTAAATTAGTGCCTCTCTCATCATGATCCTTTAATTACCTATTAAAGTTAGAGACTTGTGGCTTAATCATGGACTTAGTGAAAAAAAAAACCTATCATATATATTATATGTATGTACATATATTCTAACAGAGTGCTCACTAGCTCTACCCTGAATTCTAATGGGGCTGTAGTGCCCTTAAAGATGGAGTGTGTATTCCATTATGGAAAGATTGGGATGCATCACTTTCATGTTTATCTTATTCAAATAGAAGGGTCAAAAGGCCTCTCTTTCTTAGTCTACACAGGTACTTAGGAAATCTGAATTGAATCTTCACCATCCCCACTGATCACATTCTTTATCCATAGATTATTAAAATAGTATGTTATTTAAGAAGAAAGAAAATGGAACAAAGCAGACACAAAGATAACATTTCCTATGTTAGTATTGACTTTTTATATATTCCCTAGAAAGGTTATGATATGGTTTGGCTATGTCCCCACCCAAATCTCATCTGGAGTTGTAGCTCCCATAATTCCCACATGTTGTGGGAGGGACCTGGTGGGAGATAAGTGAATCATTGGGATGGTTTCCTCCATACTATTCTCATGATAGTGAATAAGTCTCACAAGATCTGATGGTTTTATAAGGGGTTTCCCCTTTTGCTTGGCTCTCATTCTCTTTTGCCTGCTGCCATGTAAGATGTGCCTTTTGCCTTCTGCCATAATTGTGAGGCCTCCCCAGCCACGTGGAACTGTGAGTCCATTAAACCTCTTTTTCTTTATAAATTACCCAGTCTCAATTATGTCTTTACCAGCAGTATAAAAAACAGACTAATACAGGCTATTTGTCACTGGGGTAAAACCTTTTGATCCAAATAAAAATAAGTTGGATTTAAAAAAAATTACAGTGGGATATTTTGGGATGCTATCATTTGATAGAAGTTGACATCTCATAGTTATTATCTAAATGCAGTATATATTGACACTCTTGTATTCTAAGAGAATTTATTCCATTCAGCTACACTTTCTTGTCCTGAAGTGGGATAGTCTCCCATTTTTGTATTTGTGCATGTGCTGGGTTTTCTATTGTTGTTTGTGATTTCAATGACCTGTTTTGGACTTCTTTGGATGCCATCTAGCATGGTCATTCTGAGAATCAGACTTCAGTTTTGAAAGGCATATTAATGACTTTCAGTGAAGAATTCTATTTTAGACCAAATAGAGCAGAAAACTGGCTTTTTGTTTGTGTTGTGAAAGCTAACCTTTCTGTTGATTGCATAAAGTGAAAGAATAATTGTTACTTTTGAGAATAAAAATACAGTTAATATAGATACTTGATTATAATCAACTAAGGCTTTTATAAAATTTCTTTGAATGACAAGGTTGTTAAATAAGCTCTTGAGTTTGTAGCCAACTGTTTTTTTTCTTATTTTCAATGTTAAAGAACATTTAACTTGGTAGGCCTTTAATAAGTGTTTGCATAATTAGAGGAAAAGTATAAAAAGATACACATTAAAATATTAATAGTTTGTTACATTAGCAAGGTGAAGTTGAAGGGGAAGAGAAGGAGAGGGAATCACTATTACTTTATATACTTTAGACCTTGAATTTAAAAAGCTTGTATTGTTTTGTAATTTAATTGACTGAAATAAAATGTATAAAGAATTCAAGAAGTGTATGACCTAAAAATTTAAATTAATAAAGTCCGATTGAACCTTACTCACTTTATGTTTTTGAAGTTAATTCTGAAAGTCACATGTTTCCGTGAGAAATCTTTTAACAAAATTTGGTGTGTGGATAGGTGGGCACACTTTTGGTCTACTGTGTTCAAAGTTCATAATGTATTCTGTGAGATTTCCTTAGGGTACAACAGGATTTTGTGGTCTTAATTATTGATATAACTGTTGACATTAAGCAATGTTTTTTATAACTATTGTATAAAATAAATATTTCTATAGGAAAGACATGAATATGTTAAGAGTCAGTGTTGTGTAGTTTAGGAGTCAGACTGACTGGGTTCAAATTCTGGCTCTATCACATCCTAATTGTGTATGACCTTGGTCAAAGTACCAGATCTGTGTGCTTCAGTTCCTTCATCTATGAAATAAATAATAGTACTGTGCCCAAACGTTTGTTGTAGAGAGATGAATTACTTTGTTTACGGCCCTTTGAGGAACACCTTATAAATACTGTTATAAGTTAGCTTATGCTGAATAACAAAACATCCCAACATTTAGTAGCTTTAAAAAGTATACATCTATTATTTCTCATGATTTAGTTGGCTGGACAGTTCTTCTCATCTGGGCTGCCTTGGCTGGGGCCAGATAGTCCAACATGGCTTTGCTCACATGATTAATATAATGGCAGGTAGGCTAATAGCGACTGGGCTTGTTCCCATGTCTGTGGTCATAGGGTTCTCAGTAGCAGCAAAAGAGCAAAACTGAAATGCGCAATTGCTTTTGAAGCCCCTGCTTCTTCACATTTGCAAATATTCCATTGGTCTAAGCAAGTTACATAGCCAAGTCCAGATTCATTATGGGAGGGGACTATTCAAGAGCACACGTACAGGTGGGGGACTTAGACAATTTTTGTGGATAATCTACTTCAAACACTATAGAAGCATTAGCTGCTATTATTATTATTACTATTACTATTATTATCATCTTTCCAAACATAAAGCTACTGAAATTAACTGCTCTTGACTAAGTCTTTAGTCATTAGCGTTTGCTGTTTCCAAATATTATGGGAGCCTCAAAAATTAATACTTGCAACAAGAGAGTTTTTAAGAGGAGCTTATTCTGCAGGGCTGAAATTATTATTTTTGTTACAAACTGTAGCTGTCCCTACTGGTCTCCCTGGGAGCATTTTGCAGGTTATAAAATACAGCGATTACTGTGGTAATAATATTGCAAATATAAAATGGTTTTGACCTACTTGTTAAAATGCAGTGTGTATTAAAATAAAGACTGTGAGCTTAAAGCTAAATGAACTCAGAATAAAAACAGAATAGTGGGTCCAAAGTGCTGGGGAGATCTTCAAAGGAAAGGAGGGCATTTGACAAAGAGGATGCATTTTCCCTCATCCTCTTCATTTTCCCCTTGGTGTGATGACTTCTGAAAAATGATACCAGTTTCGGAGAGTGTTTCTACTCCCAGTCTGACTCAAAGGCAGATTTTTTTTTTTTTTTTATAATAAGAGCTATCATTTGCAGAGCTATTTACTGTGAACCAGGCAGTGAGCTGGGTGTTTCTACACACTCAGTTCCTCATCATGACATGTCCCTGAAGCAGAAATTATTTTTCTGCTTTTATAAATGAGGAAACTGAGGCACAGAGAGAATAAATGACTTGCCCCAAACATGGGAATTCTTTCTCTCAAAGGCTTAGATCACTGAAGACCCATGAATCAGAATTGTGAGACCAAAAATAAGTTGGCCACAATTACATGAGTTGATTCAGTTTCCAAAAGACTCTATTCTGGGGACATTTTCATTGCTTTTGTCAATTGAATTATTCATTTATTCAACAGATATTCATTATATGCCTATTGTTTGCTAGACAGAATGCTAATTGCTGTGTTAGTCCACAGACAGGGTCCCTGAAGGGCTTTCTGTGGTCAAAGAAGGTTTCCCACATGTGCAAGGTGGGACGTGGCATTTAAGAAGACATTTCTCAAGGTTAGGAACTTATCTGTGTTTCAGGAAGCAGTCATACTAACAGCAAGAACCCAGAGGACCTGCAAACAGCTCAGTTTAGCAAGAGTGTGAAGATCAGGATCTGCAGGACAATTTTGATAAAGAAAGTTGTCATCGTAAGCAAGAGTCATATCTCAAAGGGCCTTGTGAGTTGGGTTTCTTTATTCAAGAGCACAGGGGAGTCACAGGAGAGTTTGAGCGGGGAATGATATGATCAGATGGGTCATATAGCAATATCACTGCAGCCACAGTATATAAAATAGGATTGAGATGGGGGTGAAGGGAGGAGAGGCAAGATCTCTGGCAGGGAGTCCAGTTAGTAAAACCGATGCAGCTGTGTTGGAGAGAGATGATGGTGCCTGGAGCAGGGCATGGCATCAAGAATAGAGAAGGACAATAGAGAAGCAGAGAGCATTGAGGATATATGGAAGCTGTTTGGATGTGGAGGGAAAGAGAAGAGTTGAGGATGGCATCTGGTGTCTGACATGGGAGCCTCGGTAGATGGTTCCCCTGATGAAGAGAACTTTGAGGGAAGAAGATGATATATCAGTTGTGGACAAGTTGACTTTGCACCTGTGGGACTTCCAAGCAGATATACCCAGAAGGTAATTAGCACACATGAGTCTGGACCTTAGGAGAGATTTCTGGGCTGGAGATGAAATTTGAGCTCAGTAGTGCTCTCTCCTCTAGCACCTGTTTGCCTTCCCCATCATCTCTGTCTCCTCATTGAGATTCATTTACCCTAGTGTTTATCTTATTTGCTTATTGTCTTTCTACACCACAATAGAATTTAAGTTTCATGCAAACAAGGAATGTGACTGTTTGGTTCACAGCCACATCCTCAACACTTAGAACAGTGCCTGGCTGGCACTTAAATCAGCAGACAGATTCTGATAGATGCCACTGAAAAGGAGCCAAAATTAGCTTGCCCTTGGAGAGTGGAGGCTCTAAGAAGATACAGGCCCATGGCAGAAACTTCTTTGAAAAGGAAGGACGGAGAAAGAGGAGCCATCAAAGAAAATTCAGGAGAAGCCTCCTCTCTTTGCTCTGAGAGAATCTTCAGAGCAAATGGGGAGGTTGAATGACAAAACATTTAGAACTTTCAGGGACCCAAAACAGAGTGGCCCTTGGGGACCTAATGATATCTAAAAACAGTGTGCAAGACAGAGTTAAGTACATACATGTTGTTCAGTTTTTTTATTCTTTTTTCTTTCTCTTTTTCCCCCCCTGCATTTAAAGAAATTTTCAGCCAAATGCAGGTATGGCTTTAGAGCACAGGAAAAGAGGGATGACTGTTACCACATTTAATTCAGCAGGAGGCAAATGGAGTTCATCTTGCAGGCCAGTTGGGATCAATTGATAAGGGTTTTATTTATTTATTTAGAGACAGGGTCTTACTCCATTGCCCCAGCTGAAGTGCAGTGGTAGTCATGGTTCACTGCAGCCTCGACCTCTTGGGCTCAAGAGATCCTCCCACCTCAGCCACACAAGTAGCTGGGATCACAGAAGCATGCACACCACCACCCCTATCTAATTTACTGTATTTTTTGTAGACATGGGTTCTCCCTATGTTACCCAGGCTGGTCTCAAACTCCTGTACTCAAGCAATCTGTCTGCCTCAGACTCCTAAAGTGCTGGGATTGCAGGCTTGAGCCACTGCACCCTGTCCCAAATAAGGGCTTCCTTTATAGGAGAATTGTGTTGAGAAACATTCTGAGACTGATTCCAGGCACAGCTGGAAAGAGTTCTGTGATCATGTAGTGGTATTTGTTGTGGAAGCTGGACCTGGGTGGTGTCATAACCTTTGCCATCCTCATCAAGAAAATGAGTTACTATGAGTAACAATTTTCCAGAAACATGTATACTCTATCTCTTACAGTGTATATTTACCAGATGTGACTTCTGCCTTCCCAAGACTCTGGTACTCTGCTTGGTAACTTGTGGACCTCTGTTTGGTCTCATTGGCATAACTCATTAGGGAGTTAAAGTAGGCCAGAGTGAAGGTTGACTTTTTATAGCCTGATAATTTTTATGCCACCTCAGGAAAGCTGTGACTCCATAGCTTTCAATTTTGTTCAGGCTTTCAATTTTGTCCATAATTATTTATTCTTTAGAATAGATAATTCTGAGAAATAACCTCACACCTTGCAATTATCAGTCATATAAATTGACCTGCTGATAATCACAGAAATGAAAAGAAATTGTACATAAGCTGATAAATTCAGGTCTTACAAGCACCAATTCTAGAATTCATCTTGGACAATAAATCTGAAGGTAAAACCTTCATATTATAAATAGAATTTTTAAAAGTGTTCAGTTACGAATTTTCAATTCCATGGATAAGAGCAATTAAGTCAGTAGGGATAAATGATGTCTTTGGATTTAACATATATTAGTTAATAGTTGCTCTACATTCCTCTATCTCTGCTGATCATTTTTCTAGGAAAGGCAAATTCTTGAAATTCTTTTGTTGCTCTTCCAGAGGAGGGCAGAATGTTCAATGGGCAATGGTAATGGAAGGCTTTCTTTTGGAAACCTCGCAAATTCGGTCTCCTAACTAGGAGTTCAGTAACTGGAAACCTCAAATTTTAAATCCAGAGGGGAGGAGCAGCAACGAGTCTAAAATGCAAAGAGCTTTGAGACTTTATGATTGTCAGCTTGTGGTAATCGATCATCACTTGACCCTGAGAGAGAGTACTCTCATGTAAGTAACTACTGATATATTAATAGTTCTTGAATGCTAGGAGGTTGCTCGAAGTCATTCAATCTGAAGGTGAATTTTGACAGTAACATGCAATACCTCTTCTTCCCTTATTCAGAGTGGTGAATGGGGAACCTATGGCCATCAATTAGTAAAGATTGACTAAGTGTCTACAATTAACTTAGCATTTTTACAAGCATTGTGAGAAATTCTAGAGAGCCTTGAAGATATGACCTTTATCTTCCTAGTGCTGCTTTTCACAGGGGGAGGGGAGGAGACAGATCAAAATAACAAAAGTCCCCCAAAACAAAAAGTCTTGCAACCATTCAGGAGATATTCAATGGTAGACCGGATAGTAGTTTATCAACATGAGACATAAAGGAGAGTGTTTGGGACAGGAGGTTCTGAGAGCGAGAGAAAGGGGGAGAGAGAGTGAGAGAGAGAGCACACAAGAGAGAGCCAGTGGATGCCCATCAGCATGACCAAATGTGGTGTACACTTTCAGAGTAATGTGCCTAACACAGAGGGCCAAAAACTCTCTCCTCAACTACCAAGAAAAGAGATATCAATATTTAGGCCCAGAAAATGCAAATACTGATACCTGGATTCCTTATACATACAAGTTATCTCTTCTAGAAGTGTTATTAGAGCTTAAAAGGCATCTGTTTCCCCTCTGTCCTGGAATGTTTGCTTTTTCAGTTTAGGGGTAGTGAAACTTAGATAATATAAATATTTCAATTTCCTCCCTCCTTCCCTTCCTCAAATGTAGCCAAGAGATTCTATTCAGTTTTTAAAATTCATTATCAATTTACTAACCTACTTGATCATGTAGTGGAAACGTAATAAATATATTAGTTTGGTTTTGAGAAAGCTTTAAAAATACAATTCCTAGATCCTGTTCCAAACATAATAAATTTGAATTTCCAAGAGTGAGGCCCAGAAATCTACAGAATTGTCAAATTCCCTGGGTGGTTCTTAGGTAGACAGTCATAGTCAAACATTTAGAAATGAATGAAATGGCTGGTACATGGCAGTAAGAAGCAAACTGCAAATCCCTAATGTCTGCACAAGTAGGGATGATCTAGGTACTTGCCCTTGGTACTGATTTGTTTATTGAAAGGCTGAATGAAAAATTTAAAAATGAACAGAACTACACTTGAAGTCAGATGCCCAATTACCTTGCAGGATAGCCAGAGTGTAGTGAGAGATGTGTAGAGAAAAAAATAAAAACAAAACAAAACAAACACAAATTAAAAGAAAAACAACTAATCTTAAACAGGTTTTTGTCAACAGTTCAGTGTTTATCAAATTAATGTAGTATTGAAATCATGTGTTGGGAATGAGGAGAGCATAAACCCACTCCACCCTGCCTTGGACAAATCATGCTTGAAGGTTTTTTATTACTAAGACCATTTTCGAACATAATGAAAAATCAAAAGAACAATACAGGCCAGGTGTAGTGGCTCACATACTCTGGGAGGCTGAGGTGGAGGGTCACCGGGGGCCAGGAGTTTGATACCAGCATGGGCAACATAGCCAGATCCCGTCTCTACAAAAAATTTTAAAAATTCGCCAGTCATGGTTGCATGTGCCTGTGGTCTGAGCTACTTCAGAGGCTGAGGTGGGAAGATGGCTTGAGCCCAGAGGTTCAAGGCTGCAGTGAGCTATCATTATGCCACTGTACTCTATCTAGCCTGGTCAACAGAGTAACACCCTGTCTCTAAAATAAATTAAAAAGAGACACCTGTACAATGCATCTCCGCATAACAGATTTAATGATCATCAAAATCTGGCTACATTTTATTCATATGTCCCAATTCCCTTTTGCTTGACTTTCTTCCCTCCATCCCACCTTCCTGCTTCCTTCCTAAATGTTTTAAAGCACATTTCAGACACTGCTATTTTAGCTTTACATATTTAAACATGTTTCTCTGGAAAGCATGGATGTGTTCTTACCTAACCATATTTCACCTGACAGTATTGACAATAAGTCCTTGTTCTTGTTTAATTGGGTGTCACATCTTGAGTGACTGGTGTGGTGAAAAGGTTTGAAACCACGTCCCACAAGCAGCAGTTAACAGAACTGAGTTTCTAGAAGACAAGGCTCAGGATTGGAAGGACGGTGAGTGGAAGAGGGGCTGGACTTGCTCTCTGTGACCGGCAGTGGAGGAATGCTGGCTCCTGATGAAACTCACTGCCTCAGGAGTTTTCTCACCTGGAGGGTGGAGTGTGAGACACTGCAGAGAGGTTTCACATGCTCATTTTATGAATATTTATCAAGTGCTTGCTATGTTAGATGCTGAGGATGATGTGAACAATAAGATGCGTGTGATCCCTTCCCTCATGGATTTTCCGATCTGTAGCACAGTTTCCCAAAGGGTGAGATGGGTGAGGGGGGATGCAGGGTCAATTCAGTAAATAACATTGAGTTACATGTAGTTACAAACATTCTCTTTTCAGTATTCCAAACCTTGTAAGGCATCAAAGAGGAGGTCTCATTTGAGAGTTAGGGTTGACACTAAAATTTCATCATTTCCCTTTCTAATGAAGCAAGAGCAACTTCAGGTTCACAGTTTTTAGCAGGCAACAGTATCTTCTGAACTATTTTTTGAGCAATTCATTAAACGTTTTTATAAAAGCAAGTAAGATAACAGGCAAATATTTAATACAGGAATAATTAAAACCAAAATGTTACAAGGGATGATTTTAAGTTTTGGGGTTTTGTCTGTTTTTGTTTTCCACTTTTTATATTTGCATACAATAAAATTTATTCTTAGGTTTATACTTGCATGAGATTTTGCAAATGCATACAGTAATATACTCCTACACTCAGAGTACAAATCAGTTCTACCACCTTCCAAGATTTTCTCATGCTACCTGTATGTTTATAGAAATTTCTGCCCCCTACCCCCACCCCACAGTGCATTTTAAATTCTCAAGTATCCTCACCTGCCATCTCCAACCCTTGGCAACTACTGATCTGCTTTCTGTTTCAATAACTTTGCCTTTTCTGGAATGTCATATAGTGCAATCATACAGTATATAGCCATTTCAGTCTATCTCATTTCACATAGCATAATATATTTGAAATTCATCTGTCTTAGTGCATCTATTAACTTCCTTTCTTTCTTTGTTTTTTTTTTTTTTTTTTTTTTTTGAGATGGAGCCCCACTCTATAATGTCACCCAGGCTGGCTGGAGTGCAGTAGCACGATCTCAGCTCACTGCAACCTCTGCCTCCCAGATTCAAGTGATTGTCTTGCCTCACCCCTCCTGAGCAGCTGGGATTACAGGCGTGTACCACCATGCCTGGTTAATTTTTTTGTATTTTTGGTAGAGACAGGGTTTTGCCATGTTGGCCAGACTGGTCTCGAACTCCTGACCTCAGGTGATCTACCTCCCTTGGCCCCACAGAGTGCTAGGATTACAGGCGTTACCTATCACGCCCAGCCTTATTCATTTCCTTTTAACTGCTGAGTACTATTTCATTGCGTGAATGAATCACAACGTATTTATTATAAATAATAATATAAGGTATATTCAGTAAGACAAATGACAAACATGGTACTTAGTGAAAGCAGATTTAGCAGATGCATTGAAGGTGATATGCTAATGACTGAGTTTTGAGGGGGATAAAAACTAGTCTAACAAATGTATGCATTATAGAGTTGAGTAGGCCATCCTCTAATTTCTTATCCATACCTTCAATAGTGCATTTGATTGAAATATAAATATGATTTCTATTGTCTTAAGTCAGAATATACTTTTGGGTTCTTAAAATAACCCAGGATCTCCGGAGCCTCCTTTTCATAACCTCCTCACTTATTTTGATTTATTCCCTCCTTCCTTGCTTCCTTTCTTCTCCTCTTCCCTCCTAGCCTCCTTCTCTCTCACTTTCTTTCTCCTGTCCCTACCCCCTAATATTTCATTGGAGTTTATGTAACTGAATTAATTAGATCTATTTCTCAAGGAGTTGGTTTTCCAGAAAATTCACTTTGCAATTGGCATGAAAGAAGAGCTGGCATATTAATCAAATGCTACAATTTGTTCTTTGTATCTGAATGAGGCTGAGGTTGGACTTACTGCTTATCTGTTGTCCATTTCTACCATTCTGTCCTTTGCAGCCAAGGAGCCTGGATTCTTTGTGATTGGATTGGGTGATGGTTGTAAGTGTTGATATATTGGGCGTAGACCTGCTGAATGGGGACAGACCCTATCTCCTTAGTTACTGTTACAGAGTCCCCAGGATATAAAGTGTCTGTATGAAAATAAATAAGAGCTTTTCTTTCCCTTTGTTTGACTGATGATATCTATACCATTTAATAGAATAAAATGATAAAAATCTTTGTCCTTTCCTAAATAACATGTTAATTGCTGTTTTATGTATTTATTCATTTTGTGTTTCTGAAGTATATTCAGTTTACAGACATTTCTGTCCCTTAATGCATTTTAAATTCTCAAGCATCCTCAAATTATGTATATTTAATATAATCTCATATATGTGGAGGGAGATGCACTTTGTAGCTAATAGGGAGATCAAAGTTGCTAGCTTTCTCCATTTAGTCAGCTTGTTGCAGAATACAAAGGCTGCTCAAGGATTTGAGTTCATATCTTAAAAGCTCATCAGAAATATTCTAAGCTATAGATTTTTTTCTCTCTCAGCAACATTTCAGATATGGAGGTTCTCCTCGGTTGCCCTTGCTAGTGTTGCTGAATTTAAATGCCACAGGAAAAAGGAAAGATCTGTTCTGTTTTTTCATCTGTGGAATGAGGGGGTTGGACTAGATGGAAGATGTCAAATTTATAGCATTAATACTGTCACTCCTCATTTATCCACATGACAGACATCACTAACCAATCATAGTGTGCTTTCCTGCCAATGCAGGATGACTTCTTGTCAAGTCAGCACTCCAGGAAGCCACTACTAATCAACTGATGCTAGCCCAAGACATGAGATCTGTTTCCATTGTGAAACAAGCAGTGTTTACTCCCTGGAGTATACTCAAGAGGGTTACAAAAGTTAGGTACTCATTGAACAGTAGAAGGAAGAATGTCAGAGGCCCTTGTTGTTTCAAGTAAAGAGGATCTCAGATTACTACATTTTATGCTCCTTGAAGGCAGGGATTGTGTTTTAGTCTTGTTTTTCCATGTCTACCCAGCCTACATGATAAACTAGTTCTCATAGTAGATACTATATAAATGTTTGTTAAATGGTACATGAAGGAATTAATGGAAGAGCATGTCCTTACCCAATTCTTTCCTCTCTAAGAGTGTACAGTTCAGTGCTTCTTCCAAAAGGCAGGGACAACCTTTGCCACTACTGAGTTTCATTCACTTTAGTTCAAGGCCATTCCTTCAGGTTGGCTACATAGCTTTGTGTTCTTCTCCACCAAGCATTGGAACTGCCCAGCAATGATTGGCTAGACTTTACAAGATTCCTCTCCATCTATCATCCCAATCATTCATAAGCATATTGAAGAATTCTGAGGAGGGTCCATTTAATACTTCTCCTGCTTGACTCTGAATTCTTTCAACTTGATGTGTAATTGGGAATCTGAAGGTTTAATGATATGGACAAGAATTCTGTCACAGATTCAATATTTAACATTGGAGAAAATCATTTATTTGACACTTAACATATGTAGTCCTTATTAGTTGTATTTTTGGAAGTAGATTTTAAATTCTTATATGGAAAAGACCAGGTGTGATAACTGTATTTTGACAGTGATATGTCTTTCACATGATAGATACTCAGTAAACAATTTATATTTCTCAGGGTAGTTGTATGAAAACAGACTGAAGTCTCTGTCTTTAATCATTAGAAGAGAATCATATTTGGAAACAGAAGGGATTTTTTTTTCTACCCAGGCACTGAATTTTATCTAATAATATTGTATACCTGTTTAGTAGAAATTAATTATGTGCTAGACACTCTGCTACATGCTTAATATATATTCTCAAAACAGCCCCAGGACTAGTGATATGAATTCCATTACAGATGAGATAAATGAAGCTTGGAGAATTTACACAACCTGGCCAAAGTCACAAGATAGCAAGTGGCAGTACTGAGATTTAAAGGCAGGCCTGATTCTAAAGTCTTTTCCCCTAAAGATAACAGGTCCTTCATGGCATGTGTGACTTGCTGCAAGAAGCCTTCCCTGAGCTACCACCTCTCCCTGCAATGCTAGTTGAAACATTCTTCCTCTGAGTTTCCATAGTTTCTATTCCCTTGTTATGATGCTCTCCATTCTGTGATAGCTGTTTCTACTACCAAAGTAAGATCCTTGATGGCAAGGAATTGGGGTTTTTTGTTTTGTTTTCTGGGTTTTGCTGCTTTTGTTTGATGGCTGCATCTTTCCCTGGAGAGCTCTGCCACTTTGCCCTGCACCCCTGGACACCATAGAAAATATACAGCTAAGTCTTCAAGATAATTCAGGAAAATAGAGTCCATCTTCATATGTGGGATGGCAGAAGCTGCCTCTCTTCTGGACTACAGAGTGCCATCTGCTACTTACCGCTGTCATTGAGTTATCACACTGCTTCATTTTTCCACACTTCTGTTTTTTATTAACTGCGATTTTTTGAATAATTAATACTTGCAAATGTTCTATGCTTATCCTGTTTGAGATAGCCTGTGCTTCTTGAATGGGAGGATTCATGATTTTTATAAATTTCAGAAAATTCTCAGCCATCTTCAGTAATTGCCTCTTCCTGATTTCTCTGGTCTCTCCCTATGAGAGTCCTACTATACGTAGGTTGGGACTTCTCAGTCTCGTCTCCATATCTCTCTATCTCTAAGATAGTTTTCAACTCTTTGTCCTTTTGTGCTTTATTTCTGTAATGTCATGAGAGCTACATTTCTCTCTTCAGTAGTGTCTACTTAACCTATCCATTGAGTTTTTAATTTTAGTGGATCTATGGAGAGGAATAGTCATCATGTCATTCTTTTTAGTGTTTCAATTCTAGCTTCAGTGTTTTGAATCCCTATAAATGTTCTCATTCCATGTTCCTTTTCAGAATTTCAGTTATGACCTGTAATTCTTGAGCCTCTTATTCTTTTATTTGCTGACGTGTAAAATCAGTTTCTTGGATGTTGCATAATTTACTGTTGGGAACACATGTTTGTCGGATTGGTTGTGGTCTGGGTTGTGGAAGTGGCCAGGGATATCTTCATTTGTTTCTATCAGGGATTCCTGGCATGTCATGAACAGGACGAATTTTAATATTAATTTTTCAGTCAGAACTTCTTGAGTTTGACTTTTCTTATTCCTGCAATCTCAAGAAAGGCACAGGCCTAGGGTTTCTCATTCTCAGTTAAAACATGTCCCTCTCACCCAGAATACAGGTAGAGGTAGACAAGTTTTACCTAGCTGGCTGTCAATTTTTCCAGTCTATTTGTCCATTGAAGGTGCAGCCCTCAGTGAATATTCCTGGCTTTCTACAAATAAGAAATTCCTGCTTCTCTTTGTCCCAAGGCGCTCTCTCTCTCCTGTGTGGGCATTACAATCCTAGCCCCTAGGGAACCAACACAACCCTTTTGTCTGCCACCAATCACTCTTCCCTCTCTCTCATAACCACGGCATGTCTTTGCATGCTTCTTACTCTTGTTTTTAATTACCTCTTTATTTCTTGGTATTTTTCTGTTTTGTTTTGTTTTGTTTTTTTAATAAGGTCTCATGCTGTCACCCAGGTTGAAGTACATTCGTGCCATCATGGCTCAGTGCGGCCCTGAATTCCTGGGCCAAACCAATCACCTCAGCCTCCTGAGTAGCTAGGACTACAGGTACACACCACTGCACCCAGCTAATTTTTTATTTTGTGTGGAGCTGGGGTCTTGCAGTGTTGCCCAAGCTGATTTTGGACTAATGGTCTCAAGTGATCCTCCTGCCATGGCCCCACAAAGTGGGATTACAGGTGTGAGCCATTGTGCCCAGCCTTCCTTTCTTTATTGTGAGTCAGCTAAGCATTCAAAAGTCAGCTAAGCATTGTGTTATATTTTATCTAGCATTTGAAGGGTTGGATTTTTCAGGTTGTCATCATTTGCCATTTTGCCAGAACCAGGACCTTATTACAAGCTCATGGTAAAACATTTCAAATGATATACAAGGACATATGATGAAATGTTAGTGTCCTTATCCTCTTAGATCTGCCTAGACCTCAAATCACCTTGTCAGTAATAATAACCTTTACCATTTTCTTAATCATAGTTCTAGAAGTAATTTTTGCATATACAGCATACATATGTGCATATAATACATGAAGATGTTTTGTACAAGCAGAAATATTTTTACTATCTGCACTGTACTTAGCAATGTATTGTGGCACTCACTGCATACTGGTGAACTTAGTTCTGCTTCTTTCTCATGACTGTATAGTAGTCTATAATATGGATGTACCATAATTTACTAACCATGCCCCCTATTATTGGATGATTATGTTTTCAGTTATTTTGATATTATAAACTCTCCTACAATAAACATTCCCTTACATATGTCTTTGCTCATATGTCATTTAGCATAATTCACTTTGTCTATTTCCTACTTTCCCATCCTCCCACCCCCATCCCCTACTGTGGGTTCCTTGTGGTCAATTACTTTATCTTTCATTGATCATCCTAATACCTGGCATGGGGCCTGGCACTGAGTTGGCACTAAATTCACATTTGTTTCATTAATAACTGCTCACTACAAAGTCAAATCGGCAGTCAGACTCACTCCAAATCTCCAGCAAATGTATTTTAATTGCAATAATAACAACAGCTATTGACTATTCATTTGTCCAGGGTTATTGACCGAGCATCTCCTCTAGTCTAAACACGAGCTCATGCAATCTTTACTACAACCCTCTGAGATGGTAGATTTCATGATCATGCTTTACAGACAGTGAAACTAAAATGCAGGTTACCTACCTGTCAGAGGCAGAGTCCGTATCTGAACACAGTTTTATGTGAAATCAATGACTGGCCTTTTGACTGCTCTCTTAATTAACATTGCATGGTCACAGCCAACATTGGACATATTTCCGTTGTTCATTCTTTGGTGTACTCATTCATTCAATCAATCAACAAATATTTACTGAGAGCTCACCATGTTCCAGGTAGGGAGTGATAGGTCTTGATAAAAATACCCCTACCTTGGTAGAACTTACAGTGTAAAGGGAGTGACAGATTAAGCAAAAACGTGAAAATGTGATGAGTGGCTGAAAAGAGATAAACAAAGGCTTTAGGAGCACCAAGAGCAGAGAAGGCCTCCAGTGTCTGTGATAAACTGGATGAGCCTCATTGAAGGACAGCAGTGGATCGGGGAGGGCCACAGGATGGTGAAGCCCAGGAGTCCAGCGTGTCCGCTGTTCCTTGTGTGCGCTGCAGTCTAATCTCTCTTCCAGCCACTGCCAGCTCGCAGGACCTCTGGTCTGAGGGCCAGAGGGCCTGTGTCCTTCTGCTTTTGAAAGGTGGCTCAGCACTCCATCAGCCCTTTCTAATTTTAAAGTAGTAGCTCCCTTGATTGAAATCTCAATTTGGGAACAGGCCTAGGATTGGCCTGTGGCTCGAGATTTTCACCAATAAGCGGAGTGGGAGGTGGGGAGGTGTCCCTTTAAGCAGCCAGGAGGCAGCCCAGAGAGCTTGGAGCTCCTCTCCCCAGGACCTGAGTGATTTTCCTGGATCCGGAGCTGCGCACAGAGCAGAAATCGCTCCGGGAATGTTACCCGCCTTGTGCGGAGCCCCTGCAGGGCCCCCTCCTGCTCCGGGCAGTTGGCGGCCGACGCCCCGCTGGGCTCCTTAGCTGCAGCCGACACCCCTGCCCCTGGGTCTCCAGCCCCCTTTTCCCCCGCCTTCCCCCACCACTCCCTCCCACTCCCCGCCCCAGTTTCCCCGGGCCGGCGGAGGCGCTGCAGCATCGGAGCAATGCAAGGCTAAACTGGGTAAGTGGCCCCCCCATAGCCCGGGAGCACAGAGGGGAGCGCAGGGGCGCGTTTGCTCCAGGTTTCAGGAACTCCCCTGAAAAAGGGGCCTTGCAGCTGGAAACTAAGCTCTGGGAGAGATGTGCTTTGCCACCCAGACACTGGGGAGTCAGGAGCCCCGCGGTGGGGACCTGGTAAACTGAGTGTCGAGGGTCTGAGTGTCGGCCACCTTTCGCGCAGCCACTTTATTAACCAACAGTGGTAATCATAATATCACGAGGGGATGGTGGTGTTATTGTATTAGGACTTCTTAAGGGGGAACATGAAAACATCCCTGGATTTGCTTTTTAAATAGCCTTTATTCTCTTAGAATTCATTTTCCCTCAAATATTTGAAAGGTATTTACTGTTAATGACCTAGTTATTTTCTATTCAAAATATTTCTTAAAGTCTCCAGAAAGATATACTTTAAAACATTATTTACTTCTTCCCACATACTTTTCTATTTTGAGCTTATATCCCCGAAAAGAGAAAAGTTGTTTATTTTCCCAGAACTTTAAAAATTCATTTCTTTGCTTCTTGGTGGACTTCAGTAATGGAAGCACCTCTGGATTTGTTAACGTGTTCTCTCCAAATTGGGGTAGGTGGAGAGGTCCCCTCTCCTGGCCCTTCCTAGCTCTACATGAGGGAGCGTGTAGTTTGGAGATGAGAGAGTTAATTGTTACTCTCCAGATTACCAAATGCACCCTCTTAGATGCTGGAAGAGTTAGGACTTGGTGAAGGTTGGGATTACACAAATCTGGAGTGCCTGGGGAGCCGTGCCCTGGGAAACATTAAAACCAAAATAATCAGGAAAGATTGTGGGAAGGTGCTGGTTAAGATTTAAAAGATGTGGTTTCAGCTTCCCCCACCCATCTGTTCACTTGTGTGTACCTAAGCAAGAGGTTGAGAATCAAATGCATAGGGTCAGAGTTTACCTTTTTTTTTTTTTTTGTAAGATGAGGCAGCTGGAAGACATGCCTTCCAAAATTGGAGCAGAGTCTGATGTTTGGATTGCCAAATTCCATTTCCGCCCATATTAAATTATTTTGGCTTCTAGAAGCCCTTATTTTGCTGGGCTGGCCTTTATTTGCAGTTGTTTAGGTGGTGTGAATCATTTGTATACTTTGAGTTCCCTGCTTTCTGTACACAGATGTTTTTATCTGTGCAGCTAGTTGAGTAATTAGAGAGATGGACATGGCCCTGTCTGTACAGACAGAACAAATACCACTTGGGGAAGATCTGGCCTTTCCTTTTCAAATCATCAATTGCCAAATCTTCCCAGCCCATTGGGCAATTCAGATAAAGGTGTCAAGTGAGCTGGCCAGTGAAGAATTTATATGTGCAGCTAATTCTGCTCATCCTACAATAAAACATCTTCCCATGGGGCCAAAAAGTGGGGGTTAGGGAGGCATATAAAAATGATCCTGTGTTCTTAGTCACTGACTACCCAGCTCTCCCTGGATTTCTGAGAACCTGCCAGGAGAAACTGTCGACTGGATGGAAGTTTCAAGAAATGCAGAACAGAAATCAGGACAAGCCCTCCTTGAGCAACTTTTATTTCTGTTTGCAGGAAAGGAACAATTTGTTAGAATAACAAATCGTGGCTGCTTTTCAAGACCAGAAAACGGTTCTTGTTCCGAAGGCAGATTCGTTTTAAGAGTGTGAATCATTTGGTTTAGCTATTTTTTTTTTCCTTTTGCGGTGGAGGCTTCTAGATGATTAAACGTCCTGTCTGCAGGAAATTACCAGGAGATTTGAGTATTTTCCTGAATCAGCCTCAGATGGTACACAGCTTTGGGTGTAATACAAGAAAGCTCTGTTACAAGGCAATCTTTCCTCAGTGATACCCTCAATCTCACAGAGGTTTTCAAGCCTCTCCATCAACAAGCCTTTTATTTTTTATGTTTGGGGTTGTACTTTCATTTAAGAAACTGAAATAACTCTCTCATTCCCTTTGTGAGCTTCTTAACATGGAACTTATTTTTGAGACAGTTTTATCAAGCCCACTTCCCCACTAGCCTCCTCCCACTTAGCTTCAACAGGAAAAACTCTTGGCTCCTTTTCCCAAGATTTCTTTTAAGCCAGAATTGTTATCCTTAGGGACACAGATGTCTCAAGGAATGAGAGAGATGTAAAGGTTTGAACTAGCACTCACCAATTTGGTGGTGACATTTATGGTCTTTGTAGAGCTGTTTGCAGAGCAGGCTAAGTGGTTCTGTGCTGGGTTTGCCCTGAAGGGCATCAACAGTACAGAAAATGGGCAATGAAAAGATGGTAAGGGACAATCGGACACGCGTGCTGCTTTGTGTAGTTCTGTATGCAGAGATCTGTGGGTTTTTAAAAATAATTTGGAAAACCAAATCTCAGAGATGCTGTGCTCCCCGAGCTATTTTTCTTAAGCTTTCCTGAAAAGTATTTGGTCACATTAAGCACTTTCTAGCACTATTATAAAATAGGAGAGCACTGGGTGAATATAAACCCAGTGTGATATTCTGATGTCAATGAAAGGAAGCAGAGGGAATAATTTTTTTAGCTACTAAAACACAGAATGGTAATCCTCGTTGAATATAATGAGACTTTATGGAAATTGTATTGAGAGTTTAAATGTGATTTTCCAAAAAAGTTTCTTTGATATTTTTTATTTTCTCAAAATCTGAATGGCAAGGGATTCTTTTCTGGGATACTTAGCATTTGATTACCATGCAGTTTCTTGGTTTTCCTTTTGCTTCATTTTGTTTTGTTGGTGATCTCTTTTTTCATATCCTGCTCCTCTGTGTGACCAGCAGAGGAAGGCTCATTTTTGCAAAGATTGTAGTCTGGACAACTTCCAGAAGAATGGAAGATGTAGGGGTAGCAGAGGGAACAGACGCAGGTACTGTGGGACTCAGTGTCTGGGAAAACTCATGAGTGATCTCCCCATAAGATAAGCCCAGAGACCTTTGAGAATTGCTTCACATTTGACTTTTAACAGCCAGCCTGTGTAGAGAAATCTTTGTACCTATCACTAGGGTCTCCCTCTTCACAAAGCACCTTCCCAGGCAAGATGCCAATCCACAAAGAGTGTGTACGTGACATTGCTTATCACATCTTTGGAAGTTTGCTTCTTACTCCTTTTTCTTTAAAACAACTACTATTTGATCTCTTGGAAACATTTGCAAAAGGTTACTCTGCATTCACCCAGGCTGCTGTAATTAGTCACTGATTTTATTTTATATTTTCTGATGATTGAGGCTTTGTTCAGGCTTCTGGGGATGAGCAAACATCTGTTGAGTTAGATGTTGGATAAATTCTAATTCTGAATACTAAGTTGTCCAGGCTTCAGAATAAGTCTCATCTTGACATATTATAAATGATAACAGCAATAAACAGAATGATGCCTGTTAACTTACTGAGCTTTTGCCAAGCACAGACTAAATGTGTTACCAGTCTTTCTCAGGCTTTACAATGCATAGGGGTATTCTTCAGGGAGTCTGTTTCACAAGTGTGTAGTATGACTTGAAATCTACATTTAAGAAATACCCAGGTGGAGCCTTGGACTTTATCTTGAGAAGCTCTTTGCTGTTTGTTCTTTATTATTGAAAAATCCTTACAACAACCCTATGGGGGTTAGTGCCATTAGCCAGCCTATTTCACAGATGAGGAAGGATAAGGTCAAAGAGGTTGAGTAACTCCCCTGGGACACAAAGCTACCAAGTGGCCATGCAGGGGACCTGGACCTACAACTGTCCGACTCTAAGCATCTACCTGGGATGCTTCTTAAATGCAGTCCGTGCTCTCAAACATTTGCCGTTGGTGAATTAGGGGGCGGGGGAGTCTTCTCTTTATGATTTGTACCTAGTAACCACTCTTTCCACTGCCCTGATGCCACTCTGCCAAAGGCTGCTTTTCTAGGATGCTGGCACTCTGTAGACAGCAGTCCACAAGGTCCCCATTTAGACAACCCATCATGACAGAATTGAAGGAGACCACATGGGGTGGAGGTCCTTGTGGCAACAGCTTAAGGAGTGTCCAGCTGATTTGCCTTGGGTTCTTTAAGTGCTGAACGAAGCTGACCCAAGACAAGGCTTGTTGGTCGTGAAGTGCTTTTAATTTCCCCAGCTTTTGGAATTCTTAAGACAGTTCTGTTTCCATTGAGGGCCCCTTCCACCTGGATATAGGTGCTACTTTCTTTCCTCCAATCCATGATACCTCCCACAGGATCCTTTCACAACACCTCACCCTACACAGCCCAAGAAAGTTGAAACCATTTCCTAAGGCTCATGGGCTGAGCCCACTTACAGCCCTTCCTCCATTCTCTGTATGTCCCCCTATTCTGGGTAGAATCCTATGGAAAGTGAACCTAAAGGGAATATTGTAAAGAGGAGAGGCAGACACTGAAAGAAGCCTCATTTAAGCTTCTTGCCTGATTCTCCCTTGGCCTGACCTGATTTCTCTCACTCTTTGGGGCACATGGACCAGGACTGATTTTTCTTGCTTAATTGCTGCAGGATTGTAGATACAGGACAGACCACTTAACCTCATGAGCTTTGCCTTCATTATCCGTAAAATGGTATGCTCATATTGACCCTTTCTCCTTTAGTTACAAGTGATGCAATGTCTGAGAGGCGCTTTGGACTTTCTTTAAACACATTTTGAAAACTTGTTCATGTGGCCTAGCAGTGGTTCTCTTACTGTGATCTTCGGAACACCTGTTTGGTGAATTGCTCTTCTAAAAAAAAAAACAAAAAAAACAAAAAAAAGGTGCTGTATGTGTGGAACATATGATATTTTACATCTCCCTCTTGAGCAATCACAATTCAAAGGCTCTAAGAAGGCCTGGAGTAGAGAAATCTGTTTAGCCTCGATGTTGCATGTTCTGTGCTAATGTGACCCTGGAACCTCCTTTCAGCCTCACCTCTTAATGTGCCGCAGAACACCCTTAGGGGAAGCTGTTGATCTTCAAAATGGTGGCTCCACCACTTATTAGTCATATGACAAGTCACTTTCATCTCTGAACCTGTTTCTTTGTCTGTAGAATGGAAATAATTGGGACTCCTACCCTACAGAGTTTTAGGGAGGGTTAAATATGTTAAGAGATGTCAAGGTTGCCTTCTGCCTCTCAGCATGGTTTGCCTCAGTGGATCATTCACTCCTCTTGCTTCCTTCTGTAACTTTCTGTCTCCTCCTTGCTTTATCTTCCTCCTACCTCCCCATTTCCTTTGCTGCTCTTTCTCCTCTTCTAGTTTTTGTTTATTCCAGGTCAGCCGCTTCTGTCTCCTTCCTGCTTGCTCATGTCTTTTTCATCTTCATTGCTCCCTTGTTGATGTCATCTGGCCCATGGCTTCATATTACACTGTACTCCTTGACTAGTGGGGTCACATCTCCAGCCTGGACCTCTCTCCTGAGCTCCAGACATATATACACATCTCTTCTTAGCATCTTCATTAGATGTCCAATCGGCTTCTCAGACTTGTTGTGTCAAAACACAGTGCTCGCTTTTTTCCTCTCCTCAAACCTTGACTGTGTCAACAAATGGCACCCCCAGCTACCCAGTTGTTTGAGCTAAAAACTTTTGGCACCTTTGATTTTTCTCTTTCTCTTACTCTTCCATATCCAATCCAATGGGAATAAGTCCTTTCAGTTCTACTTCAAAAATATACCCTAAATTGTAGCAGGTGAGGGTGAGAGGGAGGGAGGACTGACTCTGAAGGAGCTTGAGGTAACTTCCTGGGGTGCTGAACATGTTTGATGTCTTGATAGAATATGGGTTACATGGATATAGGCATTTTTTCAAAATTGACGAGACCCTATATATAGGGTCTATGCATTTTGCTATATGTAAATTATACCTCTATAAAAAAATGATAGAAAATATATGTATTTCCAATCTCCGCAGGTACAGCTTTAGTCCATGCTGCCATCATTTTTCACCTTGATTACTTGACAACCTTCCCAAACACCTAGTGATTCTGAAGCTTAAATCACATCATAACAGTACCCTATTTAACAGCTTCAGACAGCTTCACATTGGAATAAGGACAAAACTCCAACACTTTGCCATGGCCTGTGAGATTCTCGCACCTTAGCAAGTTCTAGCCCTTGGCTACCCCTCAAGGGCGTCTCCCTACCTGGCTACTAGCACCTGTGCTTCAGCCACAGGCCAGCCCAAGTTTCTGCCTACCTCTGGGCCTTTGTACTTGCTGTTCTTACTGCTTGGAATGCTCTCCCCTAGACCTTTGCCTGGCTAACGTCTTCTCATCATTGAGGTCTTCGCTTTAATGTCCTTCTGTCAAGAGCACTTCCTGCCTAGCCTTGCTCCATGTCTACACTTCACAGCCCACATTTTTCTTGGCTACATTTTCATACTAACTTTTTTCCAAAGCACTTTTCAAGATCAAAAATATTTTTTTTTCAGTATTACAAGGCTGTCCCTATTCCTCCCTGTCCCTTAAAGGCAAGGATTGCATCATTTAAATCCCATCTGACAGTACCTTCCTTCTAGGAGGGGTTCCCTAAATAAATTTTGGCTGACTGATTAACTGGTACCTCGGCCAGTGTCTAATATAGCAACTGCAAGAAAATTGTTAGCAAATTAAACATTTAAAAATTATTTTTATTACTCACTCTCCTCCTTTCCTCATCTCCCTCTTACTTCCTGAGGGATGTAAAGATTAACGGGCTTCCCAACACTGCTAAGTCCATGCGCTTCACATTTCTGAGCCTTCCTTTTGTTTTTTTTTTTTTTAATTTTTATCGTAAACCAGGTCAATGATAGTTGCCTCTTGTGGAGGTCTGTAAACTCCTTGGAGGGAGGTGTTATTTCAGCACTGAGTACAAGCGAGGCCTGAGTGTCTCATCACCTTTTAAAAACTGCACCCCCCAGCTAATGCTTTTCTCTGAAGATCCCAAGCTTCTGAACTCTCCTGCCTAGGAAGTCTGATCAGATGCAGCTGTTCTGGGAATTGATTTGAGATCCAAAAATTTTTAAGATCCACTACAACTCTCACAAATGGCTTTGGAACTCAGAATGCAGTAAACATATATATATTTTTAATCTGTCAGAGAGAATCTTTCCCAGAGAACAAAGGTTGAACTGTATGTTTAGTGCCCCAAAAACCACAACCTCTCACTGAATGTTACTGGTAGAGTACTAATTTAAAAATTAGAGCAAAGTGTTGTATGTTCTAAAAGTGGAAAAAAACATCAACAGTTATTGGTAGGGAAGAGGATGTCCTTCCCCAGATAAGAAGAGAATAATACAGGCATTTCTGAAAACCCACAAGCCATGGTTTATTTATTTGGACTGTACATTGAGTTACCAAGACAGGAATAGAACAGAGGTTTTATTTGCCTGCAGCTCTGGTTTAAAATGGATTAAAGCGGCCCCTTTAGACCTTAGGGAAATAGTGCTGCGATTGATTAGCACTGTCTGCCATGGGCAAGAGCTGTTGCTGTACATAAAGAATTAGAGAATGTTCAATTTGGAATGCACCATGGAGATTATCTAGTCCAACTGTTGCCCTCATAGCTACTGTACTGTGTTAGGGGGCTTTAGAAGAATAATCATGAGCTTGGCAAAGTGATAACTCTTAGCTTTTCAGGCCTTTGTTCCCTCTTGGGTCCTGACAGTGCATTCAGCTTGGTGTACGGCAGCACTTCTGAGAACACATCAGGGGAGCCTCACGAGTGAGTTCTGAGGCTGGTCAAGTTTGGAAAAGTCTGTGGTACCATATCTCTTTCTCAAAGATACATAAGGACAATAAGCATGGCAAAGGGCCTGAGAAGTCCAATCATAAAGAAACTCACTTAAAGTTGTTTTCCAAACCTGTGTGATTCTGTGATGTTTTTCAAGGACACCTGTTGTCATTTTGTAGGGCACTCTTCAGATGCTGCTGTGTGATGCTTAGATAATGGGGAGAGTGTTCATTTCCTAGGGCTGCTGTACCAAATTACCACAGTCTTGGTGGCTTAAAACCACAGAAATTTATTCTCTTACTGTTCTGGAAACCAGAAGTTTGAAAGTCAGGGTGTTGGCTGTCTCTGGGCAAGAGTCTGTCCCTGCTTCTTGTGGTTGCCAGCAATCCATCCTTGGCATTCCGTGGTTACAGCTGCATCACTCCAGTATCTGTCTCCTTCCCATTGCTTTCTCTTCTGTGCATGTGTCAGATTTCCCTCTGCCTCTCCAAGGATATTTAAGATGACATCGAGGGTCCACTTGCATAATCTACATAATCTCTTCATTTCAAAATCCTCAATTTGATTATATCTGCAAGGGCTTCTTCCCCAAATATGTTATAATTATGAGATTCTGGGGATTAGGACATGGGCGTATTTTTGGGAGGCCATTTTGCAACCTACCACAGAAGCATATTGACTCAAGCATCAAGAGACTTGGATCAAGTTCTCGCTTAGCCGCAAACTCCTCAGTCCCATAAAGAGGAAAAAAGGGTATTTAAATCAGGAGTCAGGCCTATTTCCTCACCCTTCCGAACTTCAGTGTCTTCAGCTATGAAGCGGGATCTAACCGAATACTTTATAGAGGTATTATAAAATTAAATGAGATAAAACGTGATGTGCTTATCACAAGTGACTATCGAGTAAATACTGGCTTATTGTTGTATATTTTTACTACTGCTGTGTTGCTGCCGCTGTTTTCATGTTCCTTCTTTGAGTCTTATTGTCAAATGAAGTGATTAAGCATAACTCTGGCCCAAGAATACTCAGGGATCCTTTCAACATTAGCATACTGAGGGTTCCAGATCTCTCAAAGGCCACATTATATCTTCTAGATTTTTTCACTGAAGTGTATTGTATCCATACAGGAGAGTAAACATATCATAGGTTGTTCAAGTCAGTGAAATTTCATAAACTAAATAAACCAACATTACCAGCACGCAGAATCAAGAAATAAAATATTACCAGTGCCCCACAAGCCGTTTTTGCACTTGCTCTTCCATCTCCTTAATTCTAACCACTCTCCTGATTTCTAACATCATAAATTTTACCAGTTTTTATGCCTTACATAAAGGGAATTATAAAATCTGTACTCTTAACATGCCTGGCTTTTTTAACTCGACATTCTGTTTGTGAGATCCAGTTGTTTTCTGGTGTATAGTTGTAGATCCTTCATTTTAGTTGTTTTATGGGGTTCCATTGTTAAATAGATCAAAATGTATGCATTCAGTTGTTGCTGGGAGTTTTGCTAGTTTCTAGTTAGAGGCGATTACAAAAAGTGCTGTTCCAGACATTCCAGTACATATCCTTTGGGAGTACATGCAATGCTGGGACAAAATCCACAATGCTTTCATCCAAGACCTCTTCCACCCCCACCCGCTAATTGCTTCAGATGCTTTGCAACATGAGAGTTTCTTATAACCAAGGGTATCTTAGTCTGTTTGGGCTGCTGTGACAAAATACCATAGGCTAAGTAGCTAATAAACAACAGATTTTTTTACAGTTCTGGAGCTTGGAGGTCCAAGATCAAGGTGCCTGCAGGTTCAGTGTTTGATGAGAGCCTGCTTTCCGGCTCATAGATGGTACCTTCTTGCTGTGTCCTCACACAGCAGAAGGGAAGAGCTAGCACTTTGGGGTCTCTTTTTTAAGAGCACTAATCCCATTCATGAGGGCTCTGTCCTCATAACCTAATCACCTCCCAGAAGCCCCATCTTCTAATACTATCACCTTAGGGGTTAGGATTTAAACCTATGAATTTGAGAAAGAAGGACACAAACATTCAAACCATGGCAAAGGATAATAGTTGATTCATAGGAATGGTTCTCATCCCCTGGCCCACCCACTGCCTTCCCAAGCCATTGGCCATGCCTTCTTTCTCTTGATGTATTGAAATCTTTTGAGCCACCACTCTTTCCATAAGCCTTTCCCCTTGGCTTGCCTTCCAGTGAGCTGGGACTGGATGTGGTAATTTTGAAGGAGTAAACACCCCGCTAGAGACACAACTCCACCTTTCTGCATCCCACTCAGGGCCACCTCACTCACTTGCTCACACCCCCACTGTCGGTGCCAAGTCAGCCTTTTCTTCCCTGGCTGACTTAAGGAGAGACGTGACGGCCTACACATATCCCTTTCTTCTTCATGAGGCCTCCAATGAACTGATCCTATACTCCCCTTTCATACTCCCAGCCCTGGTACTTGGAGCAGCCCAGACTGTCTTATAGATTAGAGCATGTCCAACTGAGGGTTGGGAACAGAAGGGTGGAGAAAGGAGGAGTTGGCACAGACTGGCAGAGTGATATGAATATGAGCTAGAAGCTTGGCACCATTGCCCAAAAAGGTTGGGAACCACTGGTTTAACTCAGCAAAATAATTTTTCTTAAATGGGGGAAGGCTGAAACTCATGTTTCAACAGCTCCTAGTGATACATGTGTGGGAGACTTTTTCTGGATCCTAAAATCGAGTTTGGTCCTGGATGAAGCATTACTACAATGTGTTGAATGGTGGAATCATGTATGTGCCTTTACCCAGGGTTCCATTAATGGGTAACAGGTTGGCAACTTACATGTCAATTCTGGAATTATTGGGGAAATATATGATGGATATTAGACTCAGTTACCAAACCATTCCAGAGAAATTTAAATGAAATTAGGCTCAGTGCCAAAAACCCCTTTGTCATATCCATTTTGTCCCTTTGTGTTAGGTGGCCTTAAAAATGTATATGTGACTGATGAGGTGGGGAGGGACACATAGGAGACAGTGCATTCTAAGTGTCTTTGTTATGCTGTATGCTGTCCTGTTTATTTTTTCTTGCCTAGTGACCATGAAGTAGGAAAGAAAGTAGAGATGTTTGGAAGGGGTGAGGTCGACTCTGGAAACTTTTTCTCTTTAAGTTCAACAAAGAGTTAAGCCATACTTTTCTATAGAATTATAATACCTCACAAAAACGAATAAATAGTTGAGCAACTTCGTGCTAGGCTCTTTTGTTGGAGATTTAATTACAGTAGTAGGTATCATTTATTGAGTATTTTCTTTATGATCAGCAGCATGTTGGAGACTTTTCTACATCATGGGTCAACAAACATTTTCTGTATAGAGCCAGATAGTAAATGCTTAGGTTATGCAAGTCAAGAGGCGAAATCAAGACTAGTTTGTAGGTACTTGTATAATGAGAAAACAAATTTCCACAGATTTTTTGACAAAATTCAAAATATAATGATAATAATTGAATATAATCTTTCCGAAATACAGGTCTACTAATGAGAAGAATGGAATTCATTTTTGAGGATGTGAGATTTAGAGTTACTGTCTCCTATTATCAAATTGATTGTAAATATTCATCTATAAAAATCACTCTTAGCTCATGGGCCATACAGAAACAGGCTGTGGGCTGGACTTGGCTTGCAGGTCATAGTTTTATTTACATTCTGGCTGAGCCTTATATGTAAGTTATGATTGAGTTGGACTGCACAGAACAGTGAAAACCTCCATAGTGGCATAAAGGAATCAAGCCTTTATGTGTCTCTCTGTAAAAGAAGTTTAAAGGTGTCTGTCTGGGGCTAGTCTAGCAGCTTCGCTGTGTCACAGAGACACAGCTTGCTTTTTTCCTACCCTGCCAACCTCAGCATGTGGTTCCCTTCCTCAGAGTCACTCCATAGTTCAGCTGCTGCCACCATCTTTGCATTCCAGGCAGCAAGAAGAAAAAAAAAACAGGGAAGCAGTACACAGATACTTTCTTTTAAGGAGACTTTACCTTGTCACATCCAATATTACTACCATCTCCTTGGCCAGAACTTGGACATATGACCACCCATCCCTGCAATAGAGGCTGAGAAATGCAGTTGTTTACTCAAGTTGTGAGTGTGCTTAGATAAAAACTGGAATCCTGCTAGTGAGGAGGAAGAAGAGATACTGAGATAAGTAACTAGAGTTCTCTGTCATATTCAGTAAGGTAGAAAATGAGCGCCAGAGAGATTTCCATCTCCCCTGAGGCCCTATGCCAGCAAATTGAGATTTGAACTGAGGCCTGCTCAACTCCAAACTCTCCTCTCCCTCTCCCTGCATCTGCCCTCTAGCACTGTGAGGAGTTCCACATGCATCATGTTAAGAATGAAGTGTGAGTGTGCGCTTGATTTCTATAAACCCTTGCGCCCTCCAAAGATGCTTCCAAAGAACCTGTAAGAAAGAAAGGCAACATTCCCCTTTAGTGGAGGGCCCTGTAAAAGCTGGATCAGGACACATGGCTGAGGTTGAAGCCTACATAAAGCCCCCTAATCTCTCCTAAATATAAATACAAATCTTGAGATTCTACCAAACTTTTTCTCTAGTCACAGACCAAGAAGTAAGTGCAGTGACCAACAAGCTCAGGCTTGTACACAGAGAGAAAACTTGTGCGTGGAGGGAAGACATGGGATATGGAAAGAATGCAGTATCTGGGTATGTGACCTTTTAAAGTGACCCTACTCGTTACTCTGGCTTGGAATTTGGCCAACATGGCTCACAGTTTTTATCCTCAATGGGAAGATGCAGGAGGTAGATAGGAGTTTTCAGGTTCTTTCTACATACATATGTGCATGTATGTATCTAACTGTTAGGGAGAGTATCTGAATGCTTGCCAGGTACTGAAACATTTATCTCAGGTGATCTCACTGCAGTCCTGTAGGAGCATCATCATCATTCCATTTTTAAAGATAAGTAAATATGGTGTTGAGAGGTTTTGCAACATGCCTAAGACCACACAGCTGGTAAGTGGTAAACCCAGGTAGCTGGACTCAAGTCTTCATTTTCAACTGCACCATTTCTGACTGTGAGAGAAAAGCTGTGATAACCTTATCAGCAAAACACATGGGTTTACAACAGAAGGAATGATTAATTTTGACTTGAGAGGGATCGAGAAAGCTTCCAAGAGGTGATAACATTTGAGCTAGGCTCGAAAAGTGACTAGGACCACGTGGGTGGGAAGTACAAAAATCATGAAGAGAAATTATTGTTGATCAAATGTATAATATACTCTAATAATAAATAATCCTGGCCTTAGGAAGTGAGAAATAGATTGAGGGTCCTTGTCTTTTTGCTCACCTTCCAAATATCACCATCACCATGAAAACAGCTGATCTATATTCCTGGGGCTGCTTCTCATCTAGGAGGTTTCTTGTCTAGCTCCGTTTCAGTCTTGTCTGTCGCCTTGGGAGACAGGAACTATACCTCTTGCCAGAAGCTGACTTGCACTGAGTTTTGATGGTCTGGTATTGAGTTGTTGGTTCCTCTTCCCACCGTATTCCTGACTTCAATTTGTCCAAACCTGACTGTGTGTTAGTGTAAAGGAATCAAGCTCATAAATAAAAGAGGAGGCAAAAGTAGGTTTTAGTAATGAGGCTCCTGCTTAATCGCATCAGCAAGCTAAGGAAGGAGCCATTAAATATTTATCAAATTGTTGCATTAACATTTTCACTGTGCTTGCTGTGGACACTAGAATTCTCTGGAGATTGCAGCATCTGCCACCAAGCAAGAGGAAGGGAGCTGTGACTGTGCCGAAACATATAGCTGTATTATTAGAAACCTCCATCCATCTGAAGGCCCCAAAGAGACTGCGTTAGTAATCACCCATCTCGCAAGGAAACTTTGTTGAGGTTTCAGGGAGTAAGACAGTGCACAGGCGTTGATGGAGCTCCAGCAGGCGCCTCACCTTGAAATGCCTCTCATGACACTGGCCAGAGGATCTCATGCGCATTCCATGCTACCCTTTGATTTTTTTTTCAAGGTCACTGTTTCTTGAGAGTTTTGTTTATGATTAGTTTAACTGTGATAAACTGTGGTGAGAAGTAAGTCCTTGATTTTCTCCCCTTCTTAGTTTAAAGAATTCTTTAAATAGGGCTGTGTTTGCCTGGATGAGAGATTGCAGATTCCATTAGCAGATCCAGCACTTCTTGTCTGGTGGTTGCCTTCCAAATAAGGCATGTTGAAGGTATTCTAGCCACCATAAGGTCTTGAGCCAGTCAAAGAACCAGTTATTATGCTTTAAAAAACAATTCATCATCTAGAGTAGTGAACTTGGGTGTTATTTTTAGGCCAGCCTTTAATGTATGTGACATGCAAAAATAGGATTTCTCATGTGAACTTCTTGAGGGTTCATGAGAGAGTAACTGGAGAAGGGGGTAGGGTGACTGGCAGAGATAGGTGTCTGAACAGCTGTGTGATGGTCCCTTAGTTTAATACTTTTGAACAAGGACTCAGGAGTCAGACATCATTCCCAGTTTTAGCTCTGCCACTTACCAGTTATATGATGTAGAATGGATTTAGACTGCTGAAATCTCAGCTTCTTTACCTATAAAATGGATTAAGTATGATACCTACCTCAACAAATTGCCCTGAGAATGAAATGAGATAAGCCACATTAAAGCCATTAGTATAATAGTTGGTACACAGCAATCACTTAATAAATGATAGCTGTTATTTCCACAGCTTTTAATTTTAACCTAGGATTTCTAGCCTTTAAGACTTTTTATAAGGTCAAGTGGGAACTGAATTTATACAATCAAGTTATGGAAAATTGGAACTGGAAGGTACTCATAGATCATCTAATCCAATGGTATGCAAATTATGACTCTCTGGCTGAATCCAGCCTGCATCCTGTTTTTATAAATAAAGTTTTACTGCCATATATCCATGCCCATTTACTTTTGTCCTGTCTTTAGTTGTTGTCACACTACAAGGACAGGGTTGAATAGTCATGACAGAGACTATATGGCCCACAAAACATAAAATATTTAGTCTGATGCTTAATAGAAAAACGTTTGTTGACCCCTGATCTAATCCAGTGGGGTTTTACCCCTGAGGAAACCAAGATCCAGAGAAGGGAGATGACTTGCCAGAATACATAACGAAGTCTTTCACAAAAGTTTCTGATTCCCATGCCTCTTTCCACCATCATGCTTCCTGGGTCCTGGTTTAGTAGGGAAAAGTTATACGAAGCATAGGGGAAAACTCTTGCTGCTTGTGTGTTGAAAACCATGGTGAAAGTGCTATCGATCACAAATAACCAATTTTGCCTTGGAGAAAACCACTTTTTAGAGGTAAAGAATCAATGTTGGGATGGTGCTGGCTCATGCCCACCACTCTGTTACTGCATCAGCTAAGAGCTTCTGATTTTATGTTCAGTTTTCTCCAACAGTTCACCCAAGGGATGTAGAGGGGTTGTGCTTCCAACTGGCCCCTCTAGCGTGTAGTTGACCTGAGTGGGCATATTCAGTGGTGACCAAGTTTGAACTTTTCCTGGGAGAAACGAGAGATGGTACAGGAGCCGTTATGGGGTTGTGTGGTGATTTGCATAAGCTTTTTTGCTTCAGAGTATCTAATCACGGTGATTGCCTCAAATTTTTCATTTTTAGTTTCCTTTTGAAGCATTTCATTTAATCTTCTCAACAACCCTATGAGGTAGTAAAGTATGGGTGTAGATTATGCTTATTACTTTTTTTTTTAGACCATGTTCGGTTGATTGAAATGCATTCTTAATCACTTTGCCATGTCTCCAATGTGTTCCACTAAAATGTTAATTCACCCATATCAAGGTCTGACCAGACAGGCAGTGAATGATGTCCATGTGCAAAGTGGTAAGAGACCCCTATTCTTAGGTGGTACATCAGGGCATTTATCTCCCATGTGCATTGATGTTTCCTCAAAGCCTAGAACTGAGCCTGGCATGTAGTAGGAGCTTCGTAAATATTTGTTGAGTATTTGATGAACAAGGAGTCAGGATGTGAAATGTTCTTAGCTTAAGTCACCAAATATAACTAGATTACTGTGCAGCAAGTGAAAACCCCGTCTGGATGAAGGGGCCCAGATGCAGATTCAGAAATGGAAACATTGAGACTGGCAAATCCAGATGAAAGCCACTGAATAAGAGAAGTGAGCTAGACCCAAACTCTGATATCTGTCCATGCTTCTCCTGTGCCCTGTATGCAAAATGAACGGTCTGCTTCTCAACCAACATGTGATGGGGAGTCTCATGGCTGGCTCTCTCCCACCATACTGAAATTTTCCCTTTTCTATCAAATTTGGCTGCATCAGGATTTGTCATCCTGTGCATACTGATTAGGTGTAATATGATTGCTTGGCTGGAACTTGGATTTCTTGCCTCCCTGTCCCACTGATGAAGAACCAGTGAGGAGCGTACTGCGGTGGGGAGTGGGAGGGGGGAGGGGACGTGTGGAAATGGTGACAGAGCAGGGACTGCCAGCTGCTGGTATTGTTTTGACCCTCAGATGCTCTCCTGATTCAAGGTGGACTGTGATCCTTTTGTGTTTGCCTACAGGAACGTCTGTCTGGAACAGAGATGGTTTTGACTCATCTTTAAATGTTTGAAATTACTAAGCCTTATTATGCTCATGGAAATGAAGATAACCAGCCTCAAACCACATCTTGGATTGATAGAGTTATTCATTCATTTAATCAAAATATATTTATTGAGCACCTATTTGCATGCCCAACATGTACACAATGGAGACAAAGTCCCTGCCCTCATGATCTGATATGTCCAATGGGTGAAGATAGACAACAATGAAATATAAAGCATGTCAGATGGTGACTACTGTGTTGCTGGAGGTGGGCTGGGGGTGTTCCTGCAAAGAGAATGTCAGGGAGGGCCACGCTGAGTTTAGAACTGGAGGAAGTGAGGCATGCTGGCCTTGGGGGAGGATTTCTGGCAGAGGGGCCAGCACTTTTATTAGCACAAGGCAGGAAATGCCAGTGTATATAAGACCATGCTGATCTGGAAAAGGACTTGGGCTTTCACTCTGTGCTTCACTCATGGGAAGGGAAGCCCGCGTTGGGCCTCATGCATTCCAGTGATGCAGTGGATAGATTAATCAGGCCCCTCTGTGTTGCAAGATTCAACATCTCGAGTCAAACCAGTATAAACCAAACTACAAAGTGCCATGATCTCATGAGTGAGGCTTTCTCACTCTTCCAGTGTTCTTACCAATGCTCTCTCCACCAAACACTTATTGATTGGCCCTGCCTTAATAACATACACTCATGGACTAATCAGGGAGTAGGGAAGAGTGTGGGATGCTCCAGTTGACAATTTGGGTTGTATGCCCACCTCCATGATAGGTAAACCTGGCCTCTGCAACAGCCTAGTGGTTTCTAGCACAGTACACAAGACAGCCCCCTCGAACAAAGAATTATCCATGGAAAATGTCAAGAGTGCTGAGGTTGAGAAACTCAGATCTACCTCCATGAGGATATTGGTCCGCACGAGAGAGTGTGGTGCAGACCTGATAACAGGCTGATTCTCATAGCCTTCCATGAAGCTTGCTGATAGGTGATGCTGTGGTTGAGAGGTAAGACCAGTGCTTGCTTTGGTGGTAAAGGGAAAGGCAGTGAATGTGAGTGTGGCATTTGAAGTCCTACATTCAGTTCTACCTCTGCTCCGTAAGAGTTTTTAGGCAATGAGCAAGTCATTAAGCTTTTGTCAAACCGTCTCACCAAGTCTCTGGGAGGGTTGAATTAGAAACTTCATGTGAAAACAATATTTCTATGCTACACAAGGCATGCTCGCTAGTAAAAAAAATATTGTATATGGGGTGCTATGCTAGACAGTGTTTGTTCCACAAGAGTTTCTGCCTTCAAGGAGCATTTATTATAGTCTGGGAGATAGGAACATGCATGAACTACAAGATGGTAAGTAGAAAAGTGCCTTTAAAAGGTGGGTGGGATTCCGACCTGGATGACAGAATGTTCTGGAAGTGGAATAGAACAGATGACCAGTAGAGTTCAAGGAAAAGGGCTGTGGAGTCTTCACATCATTTATTTTGTAACTTTCTTCCACATAGGGGTTGAGCAATGTTGTAACGAATGGTTGGCTGTGTGGTTCACTCATCGGCACTTATTAATCTTTTGTACTGAGCCTCCATTTGACAAGACAATGATTGTTACTATCTTGCAAGTCTACTACAGTTACTATAGCAACTATCATCCAAATTGGATTGTGATGTGGTTTGGCTCTGTGTCCCACCCAAATCTCATGTCGAATTATCATCCCCCCATGTTGGGGGAAGGGCTTGGTGGGAGGTGATTAGATCATGGGGACAGATTTCCCACTTGCTGTTCTTGTGATAGTGAGTTCTCACAAGATCTGATAGTTTAAAAGTGTGTGGCACTTCCCCCTTCACTCTCTCTCTTTCCTCCTCTGCCATGGTAAGAGGTGCTTGCTTCCCCTTAATCTTCTGCCATGATTGTAAGTTTCCTGAGGCTTCCCAGTTACACTTCCTATTAAGCCTGCAGAACTGTGAGTCAATTAAACCTCTTTTCTTCATAAATTACCCAGTCTCAGATAGTTCTTTATAGCAGTGTGAGTATGGACTAATACAGATTGTTAATATATTTATTTTACTTTATCTAATATGAAAAGATTGTTGGAGTTTTAAAAGTAGTAATTACTAGTGAAAATAACTTAATAAATCAAAGATATTTAAATCACAGGCTTAAATTACAGCTTTGGGTGAGGAATTAAAAAAGAATTTCCCTTAAAACTTAAATTCTTATCCCATTTTCAGCTTCATTTCGGGTCCATTACTAGCACAGGTAGTATGTTATCATGGTTTGTATAGAGTCTGGTATTGTTTGATTTGGTTTCCAAAGAAAGTTCATTAGGATAAAATATTTGCCACATTTTGCAATATGGAATGGGGTGGGGAAGGAAGTAATGGGTTTTGTTTTGTTTTGTTTTGTTTTTTATTGGGTGATATCAAATGAAAGGACAAGATTTTTCCAGCTGGGTTTGTCTTACTGGCTTCACCTCTTCTTTGATGTGAATGGTGATTGATCTGTGGTTCAAGTCACCACGTTCTTGACAGCTAGATAGGTTGACCTTTTTTGGTTTACGAGGTGGACTTTAATCATTAGCCTGCAACTTACTGCACGTGTGGGTGTCCCGGAATCTGCAGGCTGGTTACACATTAATGAACTCTCTGATCTTTTCTCGTTGGAAACTTACTGGGGAAAGGAGACAATTTCTCTGTGGAGTTGACTGGCAAGTTTTTGGTGTTTTGCCTAATTATTTGCCATTTGTCCATTATTAAATGCTTTCCTTGAAATGAATAAAGGAGCATTGAAGAGGAGTTTAGATGGAACCATTTGCTGCCAAGACTGATCATTAGCAAGAAGTTAGTGAGAATGACTCACAAAAATTAACTAATGTTGAGTGAATTATTTCTAATATGCATTTACATTTTCATCTGGTGAGATAGTGGGCTGCCTTTTTAAAACTGAAACCTTACGTTTTCGACTTTCTCCTGCAAAAATTTTCAGCAAGTAAAGTTTCAGTTACATAAGTTTTATAGAGGATGGTTGGGTTTTAACGTTTTGTGGATTGGGATGAGCCCAGCATGTGAAGGATGTTAGTTTTTCTGACCCATCTAAGGAATAAATGGCTGATTTCTTAGCTGGTAACAAGCTGGCAAAATCCAGTCCAGACCCAAAGTCATTTTGATCTCAAAATGACTTTTTACAACCACTTGTGTTTGAGGCCCATTAGAAAATGAAATTCCATGCTATAACTTCTAATTAAATTAATTTCTTCATTAAGAAACAATTTAAGTTGTCATGAAGTCTTTGTATCTCAGTTCCTTGCTAAAGAAACTTTGGTGGGGGGTGGGGTAGTTAACTTTCTCATGTCATAGTCATAGCCCAGGTTAAGTTATGATCTATAGTACTTCAATCTTTGCACTCCTTCTTTTGAAATAATGTCTTATTAAGTAAGGGGAAGGAACATTTTGCCTTGCTCCTAATTGCTAAAAAAATTTTGCATAGCTAAACAATGGATTCAAAAGAATCCACCTACAATTAAAGCCTGATTCAGTAAGATACAGGAGGTTATGTATGATGTAAGACAAAAAGATTACAAAATGAATTGTCTTTATCCCCTGAGAATAATAGTCATTTAGAGTGTTGGTTATTCTTTTGAGATCAGAATGCTTAAGGGTAATCTGTAGCCTATAAATACATGGAAAGGTAGTATAAATAGGATGGTTGTACTTTAAAAAAAAAAAAAACCTCACTGATACCTTTTGTTCACATTAAAATGCATGCATAGTAATAGCTGCTATTATCAAGCTATATTTTAGGAGTCTTCTGTTCAAATGAGGAAAATATATGATATAGATAATTAAAATGTGACATCTGATCAGGGAGCCTGGTCTGTTAGAAGACTCTTTACTAGAAGCTGACCAGGCAAGAAGCCTAGATTCTAGGGGCAGCTCTGCCAGTTGCTACCAGCATCGTGGCTTTGGACAAGTCTCATGACCTGTTTTCGTTCAGGATTTTCATCTACAAAATGAAATGCTTAAACATGTGATTTTTACAAAATGAACTTCAGATTGAACCATGGAGGCTCTGTTTCAGATCTTCCTGTGAATAAGTATTGCTGAACCCTGGAATGAATGAATGTGGCTACATCATGCCCCCTCCTTCTCTAGGATTCCTCAGTATATTGGAAGGCAGGATAGTCCAGGGGAACCAGAGACCTTTGTGAGGGTACTTTCTACCAAGAACTTTTGAAATTAAGGCAGACGTGTAGCATAGGAAACTAAAACTTTGGCTGTGAACTGAACCTCGGTCTTTAGACATATCTTAACCTTTCATGCTTAAGCATCCAATTTAGTGTTCCTCAAAGTGGGATCCCCATATCAGAAACATCAGTTTTACCAGCACCTGGAAACTCATTAGAAATGCAAAATGTCGGCTCCACCCAACTCAGACCCACTGAAAAACCCACTGGGGTTTGGGCCCGGGGCCCAGTGTCTGTATTTAATAAGGCTTCGAGATGATTCTGTTGCACATTACAGTTTTAAAAACTTTTAAAATTTTAGAAACACTGATCTAACTGAACCCAGACCACAGGCACTGTCAAATAGGGAAATACAAAGATGAAAAAGAAAGAAAAGAGAATTTTATTCTTATGTTGGAAGGTAGAAATAGGGGGGTGCTGTAGTTTGGGTAAGGGTTACCTGAGAAGATCACTAAAGTTTTTTCCGACTTCAGGTCTTTGTTTTTAATAGCATCATCAAGATCCCTTGGACAAAGTTTTGAAATGATAGCTATAGCAATGAGGTTTTCCAAGGAAGAAGGTGTACATAGAATGGATTTTTTTTTTTTTTTGAGACATAGTCTTTCTTTTTCACCCAGGCTGGAGTGCAGTGGCATGATCTTGCTGCAACCTCCACCTCCCAAGTTCAAGCAATTCTCCTGCTTCAGCCTCTCAAGTAGCTGGGACTAGACATGCACCACCACACCGGGCTAATTTTTGTATTTTTTGGAGAGACATGGTTTTGCCGTGTTGACCAGTCTGGTCTCGAACTCCTGGCCTCAAGTGATCCACCTGCCTTGGCCTCCCAAAGTGCTGGGATTATATGTGTGAGCCACCACACTCACTGGTAGTTTTTAAGTGATAATCAGGAGAACTCAAACCAATTAGAAAAGTCTCAGTGAACTATCATTTAATAAGAGAGAACCCCATCTTTGCAGAAATAACTAGGTTATTGGCAAATTGAGAGCATGCATGGTTATTCAGGTATCTGGTCCTTTCACTCCTGCCTTCTTTTAAACCTAAAAGCTCTGAAACTAAATGTAGACTTCAAACCCTGAATCTTCAGCTGAACAATGTTTAGCTGCCCGTTACATTGGATTTAAAACTTTCTCAGGAATCATCCAATGCTACCAACAAAGGAATCCTCCCCTACACCTCTCTGGATTTGAATGGTTGGCCCAGACAGGAATACTTAACATTGCCTGGTCAAAAGCCCCAGAAGTGCTCAGTGCAACCTCCTAAAAGTCTGTTGGAACATATGTCACCTCTTCAAGGTTATAAATTTCCTTTAAGATCTTCTATTGTTATGTGAATAGACACTGATTCCAAATAAAAGCAGCAATCTACGTGTAGAATATGGGTTTCAGAGTACTCTGAATGCTCCATGTAAAAGTGGAAAGATGAGAGTGAGAGGTGAGGGCCACTAGCATTGAGATAGCCATGACTACAAAAAAAGACTTCTAATCCAGTATTTCCCAGTTTTCCCAGCCTGAGAAACCTCATATTCTCCCAGAGATAGCTTTCCAGTTCTTCCTCATCTAGCCCGTCTAACCTTTTTTGTTGTGGAAGACTTTCAAACGCTAGAATTTTTGGCAGGACATTTTAAGGGATTGGAGTTGAGCTTTATTTTTTCTTTTTAAATCAAGCTTTGGAAAAATGGAAAAAAAATTCTAACATTATCCAGTGAACACATATTTTTTTCTCTTAGAAAAATTGACTTGAAATTTTCTGTGCCTGTTACCTCTTATGAGTAATAATTTACCCTATTGACACCAAGTGGCTAGATAACTTATTTCCACATTTTTTAGGTTGGTAGCAATGTTATGGCACACATCTATGATTGAAAAAATAATTTATACACATAGATCAAAACTTGGCAGCCTGGTTTTGAAAGATTCAGGGTGCATTCTTATGTGCTGTGACACACCAATTGAACCATTGGTCTACACACGACCACAGTAGACTCATACCTATGTATTGTATATATAATGATACTGTTCTTTGTTGAGCTATGAGGCGTTTGAACCAATTACTGTGCTATATTTCTGCTATATCTTGATGACCAGATGAAGCCTAGTTCATGCTAAGTTGTGTTTTGTGACATATATGAATATATCCATTCCTATTTTCTCTCTCTGTCTCTCTCTTTCTCTCTCTCCCTCCCTCTCTCTGGCATACACAAGCGTACACACACATACACACACACACACACACACACACATACACACACACTCTAGTCATTTACTGTTTCTCTTCCAGGTCTATAGTTTCTCCTTTTATCATCATTACCTAGCGGCCAACATCAGAATGTCTAACATATGTCCACTAAATTCAGGGTAAATGAACGTCAGCCCTGGCCAGGGAGAACTCCTTTTTAAAATATGACTTGATAATTACCCTGACATTTTCAAGCGAGAGACTAATTATTGCATCAGTTACTATGTAACTCCCTCTGCCAGTTAGCTCATCTTATATCCTCCCTGAAAATAAGACACAAATAAGTATACAGACTGGAGAATGTCAAGATGGTGTTTTTGCATTTGAACTGAGATTCCAGGGTGTCCAGCCTTGGTTACCAGTGGCAGCACAAACATTTTCACTGAGCAAAATTAAACATAAGGTGTTCCAGGACTGTGGTTGATTTCGGCAGAATATCAAGGCCAAAATACTGTAACTTCGCAAATGCTGTAAGGGTTGCTCTGAGCCACTGCTTTGATTCCATGCAAGTTCACATTCCTATTCATCCGGTTAGTTTTTCTATTGTCCTTGATTCATCATGGCATTAAATGGGTGATAGGTCTTCCCTGAAAGATACAACTCTTCCCATTCCATAATTTGGCTACCACAAATTGGAATACTAACAATTATGAGATGAAAGAGCATGGGTAGTATATAAATAACATACAAGGAGGCTCACAGATGCATTTTTTTGAGGTGAAATGAGACAGGGCATTGAGAATGGTGATCAAATATGTATATTTCCTGGAGAAGGAGACTGGGTCCTAACCAAAATTAGTCTTGTTTCTGAGCCTCAGTTTACTCATCTCTGAGATGAAATGATTAAATCTGACACCTTCTAACATCTGTTTTACTTAATAATCATAACTGACATTATTATAGCACTATTACTCTGTGTCAGGCGCTCTGCTAAGGGCTTCATCTGCATAATCTCCTTTAATCCTCAGAATACTATTATCTGTCCCCGTTTTACACTGAAAGGCTCAAAGAGGTTGAATAATTCACACAGTGAGTAAGTGACAGAGCTGAGATTTCTACTCAGCTATGATTGATCCCAGAATCTTTGTTCTCATTCTCTACCTTGTATGAACCCCAGAGTGGCATGTGACAAGACAGGATTTCTAAAATGGTTCTACACCACTGGTTCCCAAGGGGGGCAGTTTTGTCTGTCAAGAACATTTGGCAATTTCTGGAGACATATTTGGTTTTCATGGCTGGGGAGAGGGTAGCTAGTGGCATCTTGTGGATATAGGTCATGGGTACTGCTGAACACCATACGATACGTGGCACAGCCTTGAACAACAAAGAAATGGGCACAAATTGTCCTTAGTGTCAAGGTTGAGAACTGCTGCTCTAGGCCCAGAAAAAAAAATGGGTACATCATTGAAACTTTCTGCTTTCTATTGTCCAAAGATAATTTTTTTTAAGCTGTCTTCAAGGGATGACATTCCTGTTTTTAGAGTTTTTGCACACATGCACATCATAGTCCTACTCTCAGTACGTGGTTGTATTTAGAGCCACTGGTTTTAGTATAGGACAGACCTAACTCCAAATCCCTGTTCTCTCAGTTTCTGTTTCTCTTTGGGGCCATCACCTAAACTCTTAGGCCTCCTGTTTCTCATCTCTCAAATAGAAATTATTATTCCCTATCTTGGGGTGACTAAGATATAGTAAGTGCTCAGTAAATAGTTGTCTTCTTTCAGTAGTGCCTCTCTTTACTTTTGTAAATAGTCAGACTGTGCTCCTCTTACAGATGACCAGGTATGCTCTTGGCCCCAACATTAAGGCTGGCAGGGTGCACAGATTGTCATTTACAGATTGATGTTCAGTGTCTCAGACACACAGGAGCTGGAGTGGGTAAAGTGTACCCAAAGAGAAGCAGCTGTACAGCAATGATGGCCCAATGTGAGTGTCAGGGGGAGGGGCAGTAGAAGCAAAAGAATCTGGGAATGTTGGCCCCTGGCCAAGGCATCCACTGAAGTGGACTCTCAGGGTTGGCTAGTTTTATTGTAGAATAAATTGTTGCTCTATAATGTAAATGGAAAATTAACTTGTGTAACCAATCAAACAATCTTTGTGATTCTTTGTGGAGCATACCACCCAGATAAGCTGAAGATTTATGTATTTTCCTTTAAAATACCTTTTCTAGGGTATACAGGGTGGGAAAGAGGGTGTAAGTTGAAGAAAGGGGGTTGAGAAGTGATTAGGTAGAGGAATTTCCTTCATGGAAAGACTCTCAAGGAAAATGTGCAGTTGGATATGCTGCACTTAGTTCACGAAATGTAAGTTAAAATGCAAGGTTCCAGCTAGGCTGTTAAGAAGGTGACATTAAATATGCCCTTTTCCTTCTTTGAGAAAAAAATCATTATTATTATATGCACATTATTTATTTATTTGGGTTAGTATGGGAACAGAAGAAGAGGAAAGAAGAACGGGATGAAGGTGGGAGGCTCCAAATAAGACCTCTGATCCCTTAAGCTGCTTGCAGAAGAGAAAAGATAATTAGAAGGCACACCTGACATCCCGAGCTTCCCAAAGAACCCTTCAGCTAATCTGAGCAAAATAATGTACCTGGAGGGATTTCTCTCCAGGATCTCTCATTTGCAGGGTATGAGGTGGAGAATGAGAGGACTAATGTGGTAGACTATTATCCATTTTAATTTCAGGATGTGTTTAGATAGCTGGTGTAGGAAAACAAAACACAGTAAAACCTTTTCCCTTGCTTTGGCCAATGCTGAAGGCATAACCGGGGCCGCTGACAATCAGGCCCTTTTGTGTTGCCTTCCCAGACAGTACTTCTGATGTGCTCTCACAGCAGTCCTGTGAAGGACGCAGGAGAGGGATGATTTCTGCAGCTGGACACAGGAAGAAACAGCTTCTGAGATGTTCAAGGTCTTGCTCAAGTTGCAAAGTCAAGGACAGATCAAGAGCTGTGGCCCTCATCCCTGAATTCTAAACCATGGTGGTTTTAAAACACTTTAGAAATAATTGAGGTGAGGGGGTGGGGATCCATATAGTATAAAATACTGAAAGCCAGTAGGTGTTAAAATATACATGCATGCACACATATGTACATAAAGATGTTACATATATACATGTGTGTGTATGTACACATGCATTTATGTCAATATACATAGATGAATAAGAAACGAGCAGGATAATAAATGTGAACTGACTCTCTGCCCTGGTGTTACAGAGAGAAGAACTGGGGACTATGGAAAAGTGTAGAATGTGTCCCCACTAAAAGAGGGTTGTACCAGTAAGCCCCAGCTAGTGGCTGCCTCCCAGGAGCTCGAGCTCAGTGTATCCAGAGGTAGTTGTTGTTGTTGTCATTGTCTTAAGAGGAGCCATTGTATAGGTGTAGAGTTGGGAACCTACAACTTGCAGGTGCCTGTTTTGATAAAGTTTTATTGGAGTATAGCCCCACGCATTTGTTTGTCTACTGTCTGTGACAACTGTCACACTGTGACAGCAGGGTTGAGTAGTCGTAACAGAGACTGGAAGGCCTTCAGAGCTTAACATATATACCACTTGGCCCTTTACAGCGTTTCTCAACCTCTGGTATAGAGCCAATAGTACACATATGTGGGCCAAATTCCAGCTGCAGGCCATCAAGTGGCCATCCTGGACCCTCCCAGGCTCCTCTGGCCTCTGCCATTGCTCACGCCTTCCTCCTCTTGGCCCTCAAAAGCAGTTGTTGGGTATTATTTAGACCATTGGTTCTGTAAATGAAACCTGTGTGCATGATCTCCTGGAGAGCTTGTGAAAACTAAAATGACCAGACTCCATGCTCAGAGTTACAGATTTGGTAGGTTTGGGTAGGGCCTGAGAATCCACACTTTAAACAAGTTCCCTGGCGATACTGAGGCTGCGGGTCCAGGATTACGTTGTGAGAACTGCTGGCTGAGACACTCCATGCTGTGGGGGATATCTCAAAGCACCTGGCCTACCAAGCCAGTGACTAAGTTGGCCAGAGGAGAGGAATTAATTCTATAGGCCCCAGGGACCGATTCACTGAGGCATTTCATAGCTCACACTGGGACTTTAAGCAAAGAATTCTGTGGATCCCTAGAGTCCTACAGAGTTCCTATATTTCCTAAATTTGAAGAGTATCCCTTGGGCTCCATTCAGGCCCAACTTCATTTAGCCTGCAAAGAGGCATTAACTGTATATAAAATATTCAGTATTTCCTATCATTGGTGTTGCTATGCAAAGGGGCTATAGCTGGTTAATCCTTCATTCACTGACAAGCACAAGAAACTTGATGAGTCCTGGAGTACCTGTTCTTCTGACTGTTTTCCTTGGCCTGGTCAATCTCTTGGTGGCATCATGGCCTCCCCCTGTAACTGGCCAAACCCAAGTGTCCCTTATATCAGGTTCGACTCAAACCTAGGATGGAATGGAAAGAACAGATTCAGCAGGTTCAATGGAAATTTTATTTATTTTTTTGTGATGGGGTTTCTGTCACACAGGCTGGAGTGCCATAGTGTGAACACAGCTAGCTGCAGCCTCAATCTCCCAGGCTCAAGCTGTCCTCTTGTCTTAGCCCCCCAAATAGGTGGCAGGCACATGCCACCATACTGAGCTAATTTTTTTTTTTTTTTTTTTTTTTTTGTAGAGATGGGGTTTTGCCATGTTGCTCAGGCTGGTCTCAAACTCCTGGGCTCAAGCAATCTACCTGCCTTGGCCTCTCAATGTACTGGGATTACAGGCATGAGCCATAGCACCCAGCCCTAAAAGGAAAATTTAAGAACAGTAATGCATAAAAGAAAAAAGAAATTGGTTCAGAAATTAGATGGATGTTTACACTCAATAATTCTTTTGATTTCTCTGAGCCTCAGTTTTCTTATCTATGATAAGGGACTGTAGCTATAACCTTGAAGGGTTATTGTGAGGGTTGAATTCGATTTGTGTATGCAGTAAATGTCACCTACAAATCTGGCTTATAAATCATCTCCCTTCCGTTGTCCCTGTGGCTGGGAGCGCCTGATAGCAATTATCTTAGTCAGAGATTCCCAGAGGATTACAGCCTTCCGAGCCTTCCGACTGTCTGTGGATAGCACCTGCTGGCTCAGATTTGGCTCTGCCAAAGGATCCCTCCAGGAAGCATCTCCATGTTCCCCGGGCAGCTATCTCCAGCCACTGGCTGACTGTAACTTTCTTTCACTCCTGGTGTTTCTTATTGCCAGAATATGTCTCCCCTCATCCCAGCTAGCTGAACCTCCTCTGTGTATCTTCATTTTGGCCACACTCCTAACAGCTCTTCCTTCCACAGCTGCCCCAGCTGTGATGAGTAGAGCGGAGAAGATGCTGCCAGCCCCCCACCCCCAATCAGGGCTCTGTGTGCTCCATTTAAGGGAAGAGGAATGTGGTGCCTGACGGATGAGTCAGAGGCTGCTACCTCGCAGTGTGTGTGGAGCCGGCTGTGAGGTGCGTGCCTGGCCCCCTCAGAGGAAGGGTGCTAAATAATTCACCAAGGCAGTCTGCTCTGACATCCATCTGGGCCTGTCCCCTGGTGACCCTGAGGATGCACCAGCGGGCTCTTGCTTGCTGTGGCATCTCAGGGAGCTAGAAGAATAAACAGGCAGCCTGAAAACTGTCCTGGCTGTCAGGGGCTCCATGGCCTTGGGTTGGGTGGGCTGATTGGTGTCTGCTGATGGCCACTCAAATCAGAGGGCTTCAGATGCCCTCACTGTACAGAGCACAACTGATGGTATGCTTACACTCAGACTTGATGAACATTTATTAAGCATCTGCTGTGTGCTTGGCAATTTTACCTGCATTACCTCATATAATTCAGAAAACACATGTGACAGATTCTTAGATGAGACTCAAAGAAGGAAAGTGACTTGTCCCAATTCACACAGCTAATAAGAAGAAGCAGGGACAGAATTTGCCTTAGCCCACCTCCTGCCTGACACAATGCCTGTTATCCAGAGGTCCCTGGCAACAGGGGACCCTTTCTCCCTCTTCCAGACAGTGGCTGTCTTGGTGGTTCAGACCCTTACTTGTTAGTCCTAATACTACCAAGTTTTCTAAAACTGTGGCACATTAACTAACCCTCTTCTGCTGCTCATTTCAACTGTTTCAGGTTCTGATACCTGCTTCTTACAGTTTGGACTCTGCTTTGGTCTGGGTCATCCACTGATCGAGGTGGTGGCTGCAAGGCCATTTTCTAAATGATGGTCTTGTCCACTGAACTTCCTGCCCTGAGGAAAGGTGACAGTCTTCAGGCAGAATTCCCAGCAACCTCTCATAGGGATTGAGTTAGCCTAGGGGTAGAAGAGTGAAAGACAGACTTGTAAAAGGAGAATGATGGACAAACAAGAAAGGGGCTTTTTCTCAACCTGGCAAGCCAGGAGGACTTAGTTCTGCAGTTCTAGGAAGGTAACTTTTGCACAATCCATCACACAGAATTTACCTTCATGGCCACTGTCTCCTTATGATATGGGCAGGAGGCAGGGAAATGCTAGGCAGAAAAGTGCGTGGTCCCTGGTGAAGCCCTACACCCAAGCCTGGACGTGTGGCCCAAAGTGAGAACATGCATTCCTATTTTCCCGCCCAAATGTTGCCTTTTCCAAAACTAACCTGGCCTGCCCCACCCCTCATCCTATACCCATAAAAACCCCAGGCTCCACTGGCAGAGGAGCAGGGCAGAGAGGTAGAGTGGCAGAGTGGCAGGGAAAGAGAGAAGAGAAGGAGCTGAATGTCAGAGAGAATCTGCTTGATTTCAGAGGGATGGCTTTTTGGTGGGAGCTCAGAGAAGAGTTTGGCCAGGGGCAGCCAAACTCCAGGGGAAGACCACCTTCCCACTCAGTCTCCTTTCCCACTAAGAGCCACCTTCATTGGCAGTAAAATCCTCCACATTTACTATCTTCAACTCATTTGTGCAACCTAATTCCTCTTGGACACCAGACAAGGACCCAGGTGCAGGCGCAAGAGGCCGTCACACTGATCCTCCACTGAGCTACCACTTATACCATCCACAAATGGCAAAACTACAAGAGCACACTGTAACATATACCCTTTGGAGCTCTGAGGCTCATAGACGATCCCCAAACACTGCTGAAGGCCTACACGGTGTTCTGCTCGTGCTGGTTGCCCAGAAGTGCTTGTCCTGGCCTCTGAACCCACTCACCTGTGTGCTACCCTTCCTGTGAGGGGTTGAGAGCTGTGGACTGAGTAAATGAGCCAACCCCTTCATAAGTCCCGCAAAGGAGTTAAGGGAACTATCCCATTTCACTAGCTGCAGAGATCACCCCAGCATGATTAGTGGGCAGATCTATGATTACTGTTTGGCAGATAATAATAGTACCTTATGCTTACTGAGCGCTCCTGGAGTATTTGACACCATACATAGTGCTTTGCGAAAATATTGCAGTTGTCACCATCATTCACGTTTTTGAGAGGAGGATTCTGAAGAGCAGAGAGGTTAAATAACTTGTCCAATATCACACAGACAACAAGAGCCACAGCCCAAGAATCAAATACAGACTTCTTAATTCTAATACCAGGGTGAGTTCCATTTTAGCAGGACTTCTTTCAAACCAATGTAAACAAGATGTCCTTCAGAGCGAGTTATTTATAGGTCTTGTGGAATATTTAAGATTAGAAGGAACAGAGCTAGAATCCAGTTCAATGGTTTGAGGGATATGTATGCTGTAGCTGCATTCCTCATTCTCTTTTTTTCTGTCAGTCACCTGGCTGGTGATATTCACAGGTGTAACAGTGTCCCTGTGCTGTGATTAGCTTGGGTTAGTAATTGTCATAACCGTGGATAAAGAACATCACCTGTGGCAGTTTATGGTTGGCTATCATGTACATAGGATAGACTGTGGGTCATGGGCATTTCTTCATTTCTTTATTCAATGAATAGTAGGCCTTTTATTGAGGGCCTACTATGTGCCAGGCATTTTTCTGGGCCCTTGGGGATAGAGGGCTGAATAAAACTGACATAAAGCAGCATAAACAAGTAAAACATATAGTGATCTAAGTGTGCTAAGCATTAGGCATCAACTTCCAGTATGGCAGTGTGAGGAGCATGGTAGAGTCTTTAGTCAGCAAACAACTGTTTGCTGAAAATTATTTTAAAACATAAGCAACCATTTAAGGTTTCTGGAGATTGTCCCAAGCGTATACAGCAAATGGAAAAATACAAGAAAATAAAAATCTTAGTAAGAACAGTGCGAGTCTATGGTATTTTAACCATGACTCTCTCATCTCCAGGTATCCCTGCCACATACGGCCCCTCACTTCCCCCCACACACAACACAGATCAGTGTGATGGAAACTCTGCTCTAGGTGTGTTCAGCCAAACAGCTGGGGCTCTTTCTCCACCTAGCTCCTAGTCCAGCGCTATGCTTTCACCCTGGGAGGGGCAGCCTCAAAAACTGGCAACACCCTACCCTTGCAAAGGAGCCGAGCTTTCAACAGATTAGACTGTGGAACAATTTATGCCAAAAGGAATTGTGAAAACAATAGAACAATCAGCTAGCAATTAGTACAGGTTAACAGTTGGTTGTGATACCAATAGGAAAACTGGGCTCAGGCCCTCTAAGGAGCAACATCAGAAGCTGCACACTGCCAGGGAAAGACTTCGCTCAACTCGTCTACCCGGTTGCTAGACAAATAAGCAAAAAACAACAAAAAGCTCCAGGAGAGGGGCAGGGTGATGATGCACAGTCAGTATCCAGAATTGCTATAATACAGTATCTACAATGTCCAGTTTTCAACAAAATATTTTGAGACATGCAAAGAAACAAACAAACAAAAAAATGTAACCTATACACAGGGAAAAAACTGCCTGTAAGAGGGTCCAAATGTTGGAGCTAGCAGGCAAAGACTTTAAAGCAACAATTATAAATGTGTTCAAAGAACTACATGAAACTGTCTAAACAATTAAAAGAAGTCATGATGACAGCATCTCATCAAGTAAAGAATATCAATGAAGAGAAATTGTTAGAAAAGAATTATAAAAATGAAAATTTGGGGTTGAAAAGTATAATAACTGAAATGGAAAATTCACCAGAGGGATTCAACAGTAGATTTAATCTAGTAGAAGAAAAAACTGGCAAATTTGGAGGTAGGTCAATAAACATTGTGTACTCTGAAGAACAGAGAAAAGAGAGTGAAAATAAATGAACAGAGCCTCTAAGAAATATGGGATACCATTAAACACACCTACATATGCTTACTGGGACCAGTAGGAGAGAAGAGGGAAAAAGAAGCTGAAAAAATATTTGAGGAAATAATGGTAGAAGACTTCCCAAATCTTATGAAAAATATTAGTCTACATATCAAAGAAGCCAAAGTACGCCAAGTAGGTAAGCTCAAAGAGATTTATCCTCAGACAGCTCATAATCAAAATGTTGAAAGACAAACAGAAAATCTTGAGAACAGCAAGAGATAAAAACTCATCACATACAAGGGAACCACAGTTGATTTTGTAGTTCTGGCAGAGACCTAGAAGAATGCTCTTAAAAAGCAAAACTGAAGTACAAGGGAAAAAAATAGATAAATGAACTTTATCAGAATTAAAAAACCTTTATGTTTCAGAGACACATGTCCCTTATTAGATATATGATTTATAACTATTTTCTCTCATCATGTGGGGTATATTCTCTTTCTTTGAGAAATATTAGATATATATTCTCTTTCTTTGAGAAATATACTTCTTTGAGAAATATACCCCACATGATGGGAGAAAATAGTTATAAATCATACATCTAATAAGGGACATGTTCCCAGAATATACAAGGAACTTCTACAACTGACTAGTTTTAAAACATATATGCCCAATTTTTAAAACAATTGAATATACATTTCTCCAAAGAAGGCGTGCAGATAGACAACACACATATGAAAGACATTTAACATTATTAGCCATTAAGCAAATGCACATCAAAACTACTATGAGATACTACTTCATACCCGATAGGATGACTATAATAAAAAAGACAATAACCATGTTGGCCAGGATAGTCTCGATGTCTTGATCTTGTGATCTGCCCGCCTCAGCCTCCCAAAGTGCTAGGATTACAGGCATGAGCCACTGCGCCCGGCCAACTTGGTGAAACCCCATCTCCACTAAAAATACAGAAAAATTAGCTGGTCATGGTGGCGCACGCCTGTAGTCCCAGCTACTCGGGAGGCTGAGGCAGGAGAATTGCTTGAACCCGGGAGGTGGAGGTTTTAGTGAGCCAAGGTCGTGCCACTGCACTCCAGCCTGGCGCCTGGTGAGGGAGTGAGACTGTCTCAAAAAAAAAAAAAAAAAAAAGACAACAAGTTTTGGTGAAGATATGAAGACATGGGAACCTTCAGATAGCACTAGTGAGAATATTAAATTGGGGAGTAGCACTTTGAAAAACTGCTTGGTTTTTCTATGAAATGTTAAACCTAGAGTTACATGACCGAGCAATCCCACTACTAGATATGTATCCAGGAAAAAATAAAAAATATGCAGCCCCTCAAAAACTTATACATGAATGTTCATAGTAGCATTATTGATAACAATAAAGAGTGGAAACAAACCAAATATTCATCAATTGATGAATAGATGAATACGATGTATATCAGTATAGTGAAATATTACTCCACCATTAAAAAAATGAAATTCTGATACAAGCCACAGGATGAACCAAAAATATAGTAAGTAAAAGAAGCCAGGCACCAAGGGCCACACATTATATGATTCCACTAACATAAAATGTCAATAACAGGCAACTCTGTAGAGACAGAAAATAGAGTGTTTGTCTAGGCCTGGAGCAGTGGGACAAGTGGGGAGTAACTACTGCTTACTAGAGGGTTTCTTTTTAGGTTGAAGAAAGTTTTAAAGTTAGATTGTGGTTATGATTGTACAACCCTATGAATATACTTAAATGGGTGAACTGTATGGTATATTAGTTATGCCTCAATATGACTCTTCTTAAAAGAATCTAAGAAAAATAAAGTAGGGAACGGTTTGGTCATGTTAGGAAGATGCAAGAGGGATGACAATCTCAGATAAGATGGAAAGACCTATACCTCACCAAGGTGACATTAGATTTGGAGTGGTGACAGAGAAAGCCACATGACTATCTGCAGGAGGAAATATTTCAGACAAGTGCAAAAACCAGGAGGCACACATGTGCCTGGCATGTTTGAGGGCCAGTTTTCATGTGACAGGAAGGGAGAGAGTAGCAGGAGATAGTGTCAGAGAAGCAATAGGACCTAGATCTCCAGGGACTTATTCTGAGATGAGCAGCATCACCAATGTAGTCTTGAGCAGAAGCATGGCATGCTCTAATGTTTGTTTTCAGAGAATCATGATGACTGCAGTTTTGTGAATAGACTGAATGGGAGACATACTAGACTAGGTAGGAGGCAAAAGTTGTTGGTGACTTGGAACTTCATCCAGGAGAGAGATGGCCGTGGCATGGACCAGTGTGATAATAGTGAAGGTGGAGGAAAGATGTTGGATCCTGTGTATATTTTGACAGTAGAGTTAACAGGATTTGCCAAGGGCTGGAAAATTTTCAGTCAACGACCAGAGAGTAAATGTATTAGGCTTTGCAGGCTCTACATTCTCTGTTGCAATGATTCAACCCTGCCATTGTGGCATGAATGCTGCCATAGATAGCACATAATGAATGGTCATGATTGTGTTCCAATAAAACTATTTGCATAAACCTGAAGCAAACCAGATTTGGCCTGTGAGATATAGTTTGCCACCCTCCTCCGGATTAGATGTCAGGGGTGAAGGATGGCTCAAAGGTATTTGTTCTCATCCATTGCGAGTATGGAGTTGCCATGAACTGAGATAGCAAAGATTACTGATAGAGCAGATTGTGGGGGATATGGTGTGGACTCAACTGAGAATTAAGAGATGGAGATGTGACATAGGCAGGTGGTCTTGAGATCATGGGAAACGTCTGGCCTTGAGTCATAAGCCTAAAGGTCTGGAGTTTAAGACCCTACCCTAGACCAGAGAAGCAAATGCAGGTATCCTGGAGTCCCGGGACTGAGCTACGGTTTCTCCAGCATTAAGCTGTCAAGGAGGTGAGGTGAGCAAGAGCCAGCAAAAGAGCCTGAGAAGGAGCAGCCAGAGGGTTGGAGGGAAAGCAGGAGAATGTGGCATCCTGGAAGCAAAGCTAAGAAGGGTTTCAGCAAGCTGAACTCTATCCTTTCCTTTCCCACTCACAAGAGTATGTTGGAATGCAAATGAACAGAGAGATATTCTTACAGGAATAATTCTGAATTCCTCTAACTTCTATATTAGAAGAATCATTGTCGAGCTTTTTATTCATTCAAGAAATGTTCATTAGCTGTCAGGCCACAAAGCAGTAGGTCCTTTGAATAGAATGGTGAGCCACAAAAGGTGTGGTCTCTGCTCATAGGCCGCATAGAGTCTGGTTAGTAAGAGAGAGAAGTTAATCACATAATCGTTAACATTGACCAAGGATGGCTCATAATAACTAACCCAGGATGTAGAACTGTGAACCAGAATGAGAGTTCTAAGGAAAGGATATACATCTAAGACAGCAACACTATGTGCTCTTCCTTTGTACAAAGGAATTGATCTAATCTGGTGGCCCAGGGAAACTTCTGTATATTTCTGTTTTTAATAATACGTTATTTCTCACACTTCGTACCCTAATGGGAACACACCTGTTTGTTTGTTTGTTTTTTTCTTTTAAAGGAAAGTTGTGATCCTCTGAATTAAAGGAAGGAATATGGGCTTGTCATCATACCCAAGACCAAACTTCAGCTGTGGACCCCTGTATCATTTTTTTTTATCCTCTTTGGACCTCTACATCTTCATTTGTATGATAGGGGATAATAAATGCTACATTTTTGGATTTTGGTGAGGACCAAATGAGATGAAGTATGCAAAATGTCTGGTGTATCCAGTCCTCCTCATTTTCTTAGAAAAGCAGTATGTGAGTTTGTACATCTGTGACATTTTGTAATAATAATTTTTCTTGAGCAGATCTTTGTTGCCAATTTGCTACTTTATGAGGCAGAGAGTTTTTAGCCTTTTTCTAGGACATCATTCATTTTGCCAATGTTCTCTTCCAAGAGAAACGTGTAGGAACCTGAGTGTCTGTATTTAGGAAATACTGAAAAACCTAAGCATCTCTGTACAATTCTTTGTTGTTCTCCTAGTCTTTTCCATAAAGAAAATTCAGGTTTCACTTCAGCTGTTTAATGGAAATTAGTAGTTCCCAAAACCTGCCATAATAACTGCAGCTTTCTTTGTCTAAGAAAAACCATTTGCTAGCACATCATGTCAGTTTAGCAATATTTTCATGGAAATGTGCAATGGTATGCCTGGTGAAATCACTGATGCAATCCTTAATCTTTTTGGGGGGAGGGAGCAAAATCTTTAGCACTCTTTCATTTTGATGTGCACAGTCTAGCCTGTCCATATTTCTCATTTTAATTAATGTAATTAAAAGAGGATAAAGGCTGTGTTAAAATTTTGTGTGTTAGATTATTGGGATCAAGAATAATTAAAATGTATGAAGTGTGACAGATTCCTAAGATGATAGGGAAAAAGGAAGGCCCCTTTTCTGAATTTAAAGTGTACCAAATGATTTTTCACAAGATTTAGAAATGTCCATGGAGAAGAAGCATTTATGATATGGAATCCTCACAAATGGACAAGACAGAAGGCTTGAGGGGGTGCTTGTCCTTATGTTATCATGAACAATTTTATCATTTATGTTTGCAGCTCTCCTTCCTGTTGCCTTCTTTGGAAACCAAGTGGAGAATAATATTGATTTAACACATACTGTATGCTAGGTACTCTACAAAGTACTTGCTATACCTCAGTTCATCTAACCTCACCAAAGCCTTTGATAAAGAGATGTCTCCATTTTATAGAGGGTGAAAGTGAGGCTTAGAGGTGAGGTAGCTGTCATCTGCTAGGTCGTGCTGCTGGGAGGTAATAGAAGCAGATTTGAATTCAGGTCTTGTTGCTGGACTTACTCAATGACTCCTGCCTGCTGCAGGAGACAGATTATAAGTATGGATTAGAAAGTGGGTAGAAACTGTTGAGGATAACTCTTTTGAGCATTTCTTTTTTATGAATGCAGCGCCACCTTTGTGTGTGCCCATGCATCTTTACCTACATTACAGAAGCTTCACTCATTTCAAACATTTATTTTCTGTTTGGTTACTTGGGTTGCATGTTGCTGCTTGAAAGTTAATTAAAATATGCAATATTTTCTTTTTCTCCTTTCTAAGGTAAAACAGATGCAACTTTCATCTCTAATATTCATTTAGGACTATCAGTTTTTTAAATGTTAAACATCCCTTTGCTTAAAGACATTAGAGTTTAGTAGATTGCATTTTGTTTTGTTTAATGTCTTTACATAGCACAAATTAACATGGACATCTATGGCAGACATTACTGGAGTCCTCCATTGTCTGTTTTCCCTGTTCTTTGTGAGCATACAGTTCCCAGCCTCCATGCAGCTGGGTGAAGTCATGGGACTAGCTTGACCACTAGAAGTGATATCATTCATCTCTAAGCTGAGGTATCTAAAAGCCTCTTCAGTTCTCTCTTCTGTGTTGTGGTAACTGGGAAATTATTGGCTGAGATCACAGACGCACATGAAGGAAGCAGAGTAGATCCCTGAGTCACTACTTAGAATGGAGTATCTGGAAAGCCTCTGGGCCTCCAAACAACTGTGCCTAAGAGAGAAATCAAACTTTCTTGTGTTAAGCCATTGACATTTAGGATCGTATGTTACTGCATCGTCATCTATGCCAGACCGACTTATATGACAATTCTTTTTCAGCCTCCTCTCCCACGTTTACTTTATTGGACTTTAAAATCTAAATGTCTGGATTACTCTTGAATAAAATATTTAAAAGCATGTACACGTACAAATGTACACATTTGAAAAAGTAAACTTAAATGAACTTTATTAGATAAGTGGTTTGAAACTTTGGCAATATCTCTTACAGCAATTAGAATTTCCCAATAGAAGGACCAGAAGGTAGTAATCTAAATGAGCTAGAATGAGTGATATCTACCTTTTTAAAGTTCTCCAAAAACGGAAACACTGTCATTTCCCTGAGTGACCCATGTCAGTTCTTATCTCAGTATTCAAAAATCTTCCTTAGGTTCAACGAAGATTTTAAATGACCTAAAGAGGGATTTAGGACCGTTTTTTGGAGGGCCTTCTTTTCCTTCTTATTTTACACCCATAGAAACAGAGATTTAAAACTTGTTTATTGCAGCCTTCCTCATTACAGCCCTTCATCTAGGAGGCCACCACCCTTGCTGTCACTTACCCTTCCCTTCTATAACCTGACCAGTAGAGATGTACTTGACCTTTCCCCGTAATCCTCTAACAAGATCCTGCCTAAAGCTGGCTAGAATGGAAAGATGATTTGATTTTCCAGCGTGTATGAGGCTGCCTCTTGGTTATTACCTGCCAGTGTCATGTTGGTGCTGCTTTGCTGTCTTGTGTCCATGTAGAAGTCTTTTAATTCTGCATTTGTGTTTATGATTTTCCTTCCTATTTGTGTTTTTCTTCTTCCCTGGAATAACTTCTCTAGCAGCTAAAATTTGACCTTAGTCAAATTTTTTTGTACTCCGGATTTTGCGTCATGCTTAGTAAGGCCTTCCCCGGCTATCAAATTGTTTTTTAATTCCAAAAAAGTAAAAGCGTTTTTGACCGTGGGCCTGACCCAGATCATACTTCTCCTGATTCCTGCTCACCTCTGCCACAATTAATTTTGTCTTTTTTGTCCTTTCTCCTATGTACTGTTTGCAATTGTGATCATTTTTATAATTCTCTTATCGTTTCACCTAAATAGAAAGATCTGAAGGTCAGGAGTTGCATCCTTGTCTCCTGACAAGTGTCTTCCACTTCACAAATCCCTAATAAACACTTGGTTGAATTTCTCACATGTATTTCCTGTTCTTCCCTGCCCTTACCCCCATGAAGTTTGCTGTCATAAATATGAAATTTCACTGTTTTCTTTAGAAAAACAATATGAATTTTGTTCTTATTTACCAGGTCTCTGAAATTTCCAAAGTAGTTTTTGTCTCACCTTGTCTAATATCTAAGAGTATATTTTCTAAAATAGCATGGTCTCCAGGATGAAAATAATGATCACGAGGAATTAACGATCTGTGGGTTTTATAATTTTAATATTCTGCGTAAGTGTGATGCATAGATATCCAGCTTTCTCATCATCAAGCTGAGCTCACAGAGCATGTGCTGGCAGAAGGACTTGGGCAGTGTGCTTTTGTGCCGTCCCTCTCTTGAATGCAGTTAGGCCTTTGAGGACTTTGCATGCCCCCTACCGTAACACACAACCCATTCTATTCTGATTGCCTACTCAATTATTTTCTTTGTCTTTGCCAAGTTCCTTTAAGGCAGGATCCATGTGTATCTTGGTCACCATGTTGTCCCCAAAGCCTAGCATGGTGACTGGCAAATAATAGGAGCTCATTTAATCAGTGAATGGATATATGAATGAATGGATGAAGCATGTATTCATCCCGAAAATATAGTTGTTTTGTCCTATTGTATAGTTTCAGAAGAGGGGACCCGCCTTTTGCTCATTTTTACTGCTTTCTTTCCTTGATTCAAGCAATTTGAAGCATTTGTGTTGTACCATATGGAAAATGGCTCATCAGTGGCTCACCCACATTAGGTGGAACTTTGAGATGTGCCCTAGGAGTAAAGATGATTTTGCAGTCTTCCCTTTACTGCTTTCACCCACCTTTTGAATTTCAACTAGTCAGTTAACTAATTTGTGTTGAAGTTAATGGTGGAAGCGTGATTGCTTCTATTAATATTACCAATAGCTAACATTTATTGGGTGTTTGCTATGTGCTAGGCTCAGTGTTAAATGTTTCACATTAATTCTCTTTGGAGTCCCCCAACAGCCCCATGAAGGTAAGCACTATCGTTATGTCCTGTGTTATAAGGACCTCAGGCCTCAAGTCATAGAGCTAGCAAGGGTCAGAGCCAGAGTCTGACCCCAGGCAATCCATTTTAGACTCCATGTTATGTTGTTAATTATTATGAAGTTGGTAGTCATGTGTCTCAACTGTTCCAAGTAAAGACTAATCTCTTGCTATGTTCCAACTGTCTTCTTGTGTCATCATTGATCACTTGTGAATTGCCTCTCATATGACCATGCTGATTATGAGCAGCTGAGAGAGTAGTGTACCCATTTTTAGAGGAAGAAACAGGCATGGAAAGTTGAAGTGACTTGTTTGTGGCTACACTGAGTTAGAATGTCACTGCTTCCACTTGGCCATTGGGGGCTCCAAATTGTTAGATTTCTTAATTGACTTTTTGAAGGATATTGAGGTCTGGGGAAAGCATCTGCCTCTCCACACACTCTGAGTGCTGTGTGACAGAAACTGAAGACTGAATGTTATTCATTTGCTTGTATTCTATTTCTCTTAGTGGGAAGTTATTCCAGGTCTCATGATTTTCACCATGAAAGGTCTTCCGGGAACTAGAGAGAAGCATTCTGAAAGAAGTTATTAAGCATTATTAATACAATTACATACAACAAAAGACACAATTTAACTTCCCCACATCCAACAAAGAAATTCATTTGAAGCTTCAGGAACTCCAGCTGGAAGGGCAGAGCTCATCAGAGTGGGTTCCCCAGGTGGGGGAATGTGGGCAAGGAGCCGTGCTAGCTGCTTTGTCCTTGGGGACACTTCCGTGCATGATGGAATATTCCTCCCTCCCAGCCTCCCCAACCTTTCTCTCACCCTTCACTTTCGCCTGCAGTGATTCCTTATCACAGGCATGGAGTCCAGAATATTGGCTGGCTCTTGCCTCTCACCTGACTCAGGATACTGCTCAGGTAGCGTTGAAGGAATATTGATTTTAAACAATTAAAGATGACCATGGAAATACTCAGATGATAGAAGCAGTGATCAGCCTAGTGGTTGGAATGCCTCAGTGAATTTTTCTGAGTTCATTCAAAATATCAGAAATAGCTATTGGGTATGTACCATTGTGTTAATCTTCACTATAGTTCTATTCAACATTTTACTTTCTTGAGTTGCAGTAGCCCATAAGGTCCTCAAAAGCAGACCTTGTGTTTATACTCAGTCTTTAGAGCTGTGCATGGCATAGAGTATGTGCTCAGTAAATATTTAATGGTACAGATGAGGTTATTGAAGATCCTGCAAGTTACGTTACTTGCCTAAGATCACATTGCTAGCAGGAAGGAAAGGCAGGGTTTCAACCCAGGGCTCTCCAAATGTATAGATTTCTTTCTTTCAGATTGCTTGGTTGGGCTGCCTAGTGGTGTAGAAAAAAATGGAGATTGGAGACCCCAAAGGTATTCAACAAAAGCTCTATCTGAGGTCTAGGAAATGCGGGTTCTGACCCATCCTTGCTAAAATCCTGGTGTGACTTTAGGAAAGTCCTTTCTCCACTTACATCTCCATTTTCTTATCTATAAAATGAGGAGATGGAAGCAATGCTCTCTGAGGGTCTAAGGGTCTTCAGATGCCCCTGGGAAGGTTTATGCTTTGTCTTCTTCTGCATGCAGTTGGAATTGGGGTAGGGGTTAGAGGGCAGGTGACTAACTCCCCACCCAAGCACATGAGGAAAGGAGTCACTTGTGCTTTATTTCAAGGTGCACAGAAACTCAAAGGTGACATAGTCTCAGGCAAAAAAAATAAGCAATACCCCAAAGTGAAAGTTGAAGAGAGAAAGAGAGAGCGAGAGAGAGAAAAAAGAGAGAGACGCATTTTAAGGCTTGACACAGCTTTTAATTTAAAAAGCGCTCTGATTCCACTCCTAGGTTAGCACAGCATATAATCTGAAACAGGCACTCACGTTGATAATTGTGCCCAGATTTGATCCCTGGCACATAGGAGCACAGCTTTTAAGAAGGAAAAAATAGACGTATGTCTTTAAAGCCTCTCTTCTCATATGTGATCTTTTTCGTGCTCATTTGGACGTTGCGTAGCTGGGCCTTTGCATCCAGCAAAGGCTTTCTTCCCCTCTCCCTGGCTTGGGGATTATTGATTTGGAAGGCAAGGCTAATTTACATGTAAATAAATCTCAGTGCTGGGCAGCGGGAAGGGACGTCCAGATGCCATGACTGACTTGCTGACATCACAGCTTCATTAGCATGCGGAGGATGCAGGCACTGCAACAGCGACTTCTCAGGCACCACCAGCAGTGCCGCCGACAGTTATTATTATTTTTTGACCGAGCAGCACATTTCCTGGTTCAGTGACTTGGGCTCTGCGAACAGCTGACTAGTCGCCCCGGGTCTGGCTCAGGATCAGCTGGTGACGCTGAGGCTGGGGTCTGTGACTTCTTCCTTCAGACTGTCGTGAAGAAGGGGAGTTAAGAGGAAACTGGGGGTTCTCGGGAAGGCGACCTGAGCACTCAGACTGGTCCAGAGGAAGAGTAGAAGTCACACTTTTTTTTTCCCTGCTGATGAATTCCCCAGCAGGGTCTGGGTCCAGCAGTGCTGTTTTCCCTGAGGGAATGCGGAGCAGCTCGGCTTGAGTCTGCTGCCAGCTACAGGAAGGGTTCAGACTGAAGAGGGGGTTTGAGGAGACGATGCTTTGCCTGCCTGAGGTCCTGCTTGCGCTCTTAGAAGTCAGACCCAGGGAGAAAGTGAACTGTGACAACTGACAAGCTCCAAGGGTCTGGCAGAAGCTTCCTCCGAGACTGGGCATTTCATCCTCCCTGGAGGTGGGTAAGAAATTTGCTCTAATTCACAAATTAAACAGCAGTGTATTTTTCTAAGGAGGATTAGAAAGCCAGATCTAGGGACTTTGCATTGGGGGAGGATATTGGGGCTTCATTTTCTTGGCCAGGTAGCATTTTTGGTTGTCCTCCGACCCCTTTTGCCTTTTCTATGCTTATTAGAAAGCTCAATTGTAAAGTGTTATGTCACAGCTCTAGGGAGTCCTGAAGAAACGCTTAAATCTTGGTACTTAAGAAGAAGCAGTGTTTCTTTGAAAGTGCATCTTTCTTCAAAAAACAATAATAATATGGGGAAGGGGGCTAACAGACCAAATACCTGATTGTGTTTATGCACAGTAGTCATTTCAGCACATGATGTCAGAAACCATTAGGGGATCTGAGGAACAAGGACTAAGCTGAGACTTCCAGGTAAAGAAATGGCTCTCAAATTATTTAGGTTTAATTTTAGACACTGCTTTCAGATTAAAAATGGTGACAGAGCTTCAGAATATGACTGCATAGCCTGGCTGAAACACATGATTTGGTTTGCCCTCTATGCTGGGTTTCTTGAAGGAGTGTTCATAGTTAGTTATCCTCACTCTTGGCTTCTCAAAAACCAATCATAGCATTACTAATTTGCCATGGAGGTCTTGCAATTAAAGACAGATTTTTAATCCCATTTTTTTTTGCTACATGGTCTTGGACTATGCTGGGGTCCAGTGGGACTTTTATGAACCATAAATAATCTGGGCTGGGCCAAATCACACCGAGGTTAGCAATCCGTACCAGATGTGATGCCATCCGCTGGTCCAAATGTGGCTCTTGTCTAACTTAGGCACATAGATCATTTCTCCAGTGAGAATTCTTCTTCCCGTATCAATGCATGTATGAGCACAGTCAGGGGAGGGCTCCAGTGTGCCATGAATATGTAGACATAGACTGCTGTGTACTGAATCCGCAGCTGGTAAGGCTGCGATTTGCTTTGCCTGCACATCTCTTCCCAAAGAGTGTTTTAAACCGTCTCGGTGAGACTTAAACTAAATGAAGCAGCCTTGCCTATTTGCTAGAGGCCAAATTGGCTGCTGTAATCCGCTCCTCAGAAGGCTTACTGCCTGCTGATGGCTTTCACAGATGGGTCAGGATGAGTGTCCCCAAGGGCTCCAGAGTAAGTCACAACTTTGACGTAATTACTATATTTTGGAAATTTGGATTTTAATGCCTCCTTGAGTGCTCGTAAAGGTTTTGCCTTTCCATCAAATGCTCTTTCCCCTCGGGAATTCTGTTTTTAATGTGAAAATTAAAACATACTGGCTCCATCGGGCATCGCAGTCTATAAAGAGTCATGGGGCAGCCAGAAATAGTAAAATAGCATTGTTTGAAATGATGTGTTTATAAAAATTTACCCATGCAATGTGAAAGAAAAAATAGAAACAGAGGAAGAAAGATGGATTTATGGAAGCTTAAGGAATGAGAAGGGAACTTAGAGGTTAGACAGTATGAGATGATCTTTATCCAGGGCTCAGACTCTGTAGTCAGAAAGAGCTGAAGATACATAGAGCTACCCATTCCTGCCAGTGAAGTGGAGAGAGCAATGGAATCTGTAGGTAGGTTGATAGGTGCAAAAATTTAATGAGATGACCTACGAAAAGCACCGTGGCAGCCACACCGTAAATACTCGGTAAATATTAGCTATTGTTGTTGTTGTCACTGTTACCATTTTGTCATTACCATCATAAGTCTTCTTGCTAAAAACATTAATAGTCTATTAAAAAGGCAACATGTTCACATCCATTTGCCTGCAGAGAGGTTTTGCTAGCAGAAAAGATGCCATCTCTGGTACTGTTGTATTCAAATGATTCCCACTGAAAGAAACTTTCCACCCTATTGATTGAGTTGACAGAATAAAGTGTATTATCCAAAACTACTGTATTTTGCAGAACTGAAAGTGACCGGATGGTATCATGAAAATCATTTAGAACTAGTTGAGGCTCAGGCAGTGTTAAAGAAGGCATCCTGTTTTGGTTGCTGGCAAATCACATGTAGAAAGCTGCGGGGTCCCAGTTGGAATCAGTGCATTTCTGGATTTCTCTTCTGCTCCAGCTATGCATGTGAGAGATAGTCTTTTCTTTCTTCATTCTTTTCAGTGCAGACATTGAGCATTTTCTTCTCCATCCAGGGAGGCCGTTGAATATGTGCTTAACCTGCTGGTCGGCTCCTCAGAAGTTCCAAGACTGAATTTTTGCCACCATTTGGGTGGCTTCAGCTTATGGGTTGGCTGCTAAGAGAAAGGAATAGGCCTCCCCTGCCTGCCTGCCCGTGGCCTAGTCTGTCTGCCTTTGTTTTGTGTCACTGCCACGGCACAGTTTTGCCAGGCTCATGGTCTGACTCCCTCATGCTGGTGAGCCTACTTCAGTCACACAACTGGACTGCTCTCCCTTTCCTCCCAACATCTTTCTTTTTATTTTAGGAGAATTGGAACTCCGACACAGGGGTCTGAAAGACAAAAGTGAATTGGAAGAGTCAGAGGAGTCTGCCATAAAATTCTTTCTCAAGAAACTCAGAACTGGCAGTTGGTCATTCCTGGTTGCTACTGATCTTTAGTAGAGTTGGGTTTTGCACGGTGAATAATATTTATACCCTGACCATAGGCCACCTCTTTTACCTCCTGATGGGATGTGTGATCTCAGGAGAGTTGCGTGACCTCTCTGAACTTTGGCTTCCTCATACAAATATTGGAAATAAAGTCCCCTGAAAAACACATGGGGTTGCTGTGAAGATGGTTGTAATGCCCTTGCCCAATTCCCGGTACTCACTGGATGTTGAGCATGTTTCCCAGTTAATCCCAATCTGTGAACGATAGGCGGTAGTAGTTTTAATATTTATTTAACTGAAAAACTGAAGGCCAATAATTGAATTAGAAATCAGTAACAACAAGGTATTTGAGAAATCCAAATAAAATGACACAGCAGGTGACAAGTGTTGGTACCCCATCTAGTGCTGCTTTTACTAAACATAGATTCCAAACACTCTGAGTTTGAGAAGGACTCAATAACCAAACTGTACTGCCTGCCTCTAATTCGCAGAAACCTCTTTATTTAGTAGCCCCCAAGCTGTGGTCATTTCTTCTCTGCTCTCTGTAAACACACGAGAATTAAAAGGCTCTGTCCCTCAGATAGGAATTCTGGGTGGCATTTGGATAAAGACTTTCTTTTGTGCTTAAAGACCCACTGAAACTTTTCTCTGTTTATTCCCTTCGTGATTGTGGTGCTTACAACCAGGTAGCTTCTGGTGACCATGAGCTATTTGCAAACTAAGAAGCTTGGGGATGAGGTATTGGCCAAATCTGTTTTCTTTGTTGATGCTTTTGAGTGACATTTGCCCCTTTGCTCTGTCTTAACCTGTAAACATTTTAAATGAAATGTTCTGGTTTTTATACCGTGTGTGTGTGTGTGTGTGTGTGTGTGTGTGTGTGTGTGT